>JARYGA010023249.1:0-600000 GCA_030545235.1 Helianthus tuberosus
AGATTTTTGGTAGTGTTGTGGGTTTATTTTGTTGTGTTCATATTTTTTCACGCGATTCTCGCAATAAAGGTGGTTCTCGCATATATATATACATATATATATATATATATATATATATATATATATATATATATATATATATATATGTGTGTGTGTGTGTGTGTGTGTATATATATATACATATATGTATATATATAGGGGGAATGTTCAAATGAAAAACCCATTTTAACGCGAAAACTCCAAAACTAACTAAAAAAAAAGCCTAAAAACATACCAATTTTTTTTTACATTTTTTTATTAAAAGTCGTTATTTTTATATATAAAAAGACTTTAAAAAAAATTGTAATGCACATGTGGAATAATCTAACCCCCCCCTCCCCCCCCCCCCCCCAAAAAAAAAAAAAAAAAAAAAAAAACTCCAAAACTCCAAAACTAACTAAAAAAAACTCCAAAACTAACTAAAAAAAGACTTTTAAAAAAAAAAATTGTAATGCACATGTGTCACATGTTTATTATTACATATGTGCACTACAAAAAATATTTTTGTTTTTTGAAAAAGGTTTTTTTTAATATATACATAAAATAGCGAAAATTGGTTTAAAAAAATTTGGTATGTTTTTAGTTTTTCGCGTTTTTAATTTAACTATTGGTTTTCATTTATATATATATATATATATATATATATATATATATATATAAGGTTAACGTACATTACGGCTTAACGTACATCACGTACGACAGGTAATTACGCACGTTAATTTTAAAATCACGCATGATATAATTCAAAAATCCAAAATCACGCATGTTGAAACACAATAATCACGCATAATGAAAACATTAATCAAGCATGTTATAGAACAAATTACGCATGTTGTTGTACGTGAAGTACGTTAAGCTGTAATGTACGATATACTTTTTTTCTATATATATATATATATATATATATATCTAAATATCACGAGTACCGTTAAATTTACACGTTTAAACTAACAGACTTTACACATTTGTAAATTTGTTATATTTACACATTTGTAAAAAAATTATTAAGGGTGATTTTGAGAAGATAAAAGAACTATTTAAAGACTAGAATCTCTATTTTTTTTTTTTGTTTTAACGACAAATTTGGATCACTAACATACTATTGAAGTATTATCGTGCCACCAGCGAAACCAACCGATCATATACATCTCCACTAGGAATAATGTCTATATACTAATTCAGGAAAAAAGCCAATAAATATGGGAAAAACCCGGTGTTGCAATTGAACCCAGAACCTTTTGGTCACAAAGTCTTATCTCACCCCAGATGTCACTAGGCTATAAAGCCATAGGCACTAGATTCTTTTTTTAATGTTATATTTTAATTATAATAAGGTTTGTATTAAAAAACAATGTTTTTAATTAGTTTTTATTGATTTTCACGGTTCTCGTTATATTTAGTGTTCTCAAGATTACCCATCCCGATGTATATGTGTGTGTTTTTTTCCTTCACTTGTTACAACTCACATCTATGTTCGGGATGGTTCAGGGATACAGGATACAGTCTAACCTAAAAACAAGGTGTGACATGGATTTGGATTTGGATGTATGAACAACTGACATAGGATGTGCAACACCTGGTTCAAAACCTTCGTTTTCATCTAATGGTCTTAGAAAAAAAACGTATTAAGGAGTATGAACCCTACATAATTTGTACATCAAGATTCAAGGGCCCACACCTATAACTGTGAGGTGCAAACCCGGTTTCAACTTAAAAGCTTCTAAAATCATAAACGCGCGTGTATAACTCATCTTGTTAAAACATCATATGTATGTGTATATAACAATGGTGCACACGGATACGTAATCTTATATTCAGTAAAAAAATTACGGCTGAAAAATAAAATATGCTAGTCGTGTATACCTTAAAGCATATTTACTTTTGTGAAAGAAACTGCTGTTGCAACGTTTAACAAGTGGGATTACAGATTACTTGGCTGACAAGCAAGACAAACATGTTTTGGCACCATTTCAAAAATTAAAGAGATCTAGACAGCTCACATGATCTTTGCTTTTGCCTTTGTTTTTTTATTAGCGTTTTCGCTTTTTTCTAACTCACTCCTCTTTGGCCGAGTGGTGTAGAAGAAGTCTTTAGGCGCTTTATCATGCCACGCAAGCGCTATGTATAAGAGGTGTAGAATAAAATCCTATAGGCTTTATCATGTCACGCAAGCGCTTCGTAAACGTTAACTAGGCAGGGGACACCATCGTCGCCACCAACACGGTTACTCCATAGATGTTCAACCAAATCGGATCGAAGATTCAAGTGTGTTTCCCAGACACATTTCTTCATTCAAATAGCTTCTTTTTGGGGTTGTTAGGTAGTGGGTTCGTCGATTGAAAGGTATCGTCGAAATCAACATAAAAGGCTCTGCCCGTGTCCTCCAAGATCATGTTATGCAAGATAATACATGTATACATTACGTTTCTCATTTTTCTCTTTTCAATTATTTTTGAGGGTTGGGCACTGATAGTCCATTGTTTCTTTAACATTCCGAATGCCCATTCAACATCTTTTCTTGCTAACTCATGCTTCTTCTTGTAATACACCCGTTTAAAGTCATCCGGACACGAAAGACTTTTCACCAACGCAGCCCACTCCGGATAAATATCATCCACAAGATAATACCCATATTTGTACTCCACTTCATTTACATATAATCAACACCACGCATGGAATATCGAGGATTCGCGAGTTAATCATAATAAATATTTTTAGAATGCTTACGTGTTATTGAAGAAAATGTTCTTATAAGTTACAGTAACTTTCGGGTCGTTGAAGCGATAAGAATCTATGAGCGAATCAACTTACGTGATTTAAACGCGCAACACAATGCGCGTGACATTTAATCCCATATTAGCAAAATATTATTATTTTGAGTATACAAATAATTATTTTAATTTATAATAAAATCTACGCGAGAAAACGAGAATTTAATGTGAGAACGGGCTATAACGTAGAGGTGTGCACGATACTGGGAAAGGAGCCACTACTTGAAAAAAACTATGCAATGGAATCACAATCTTGTTAATTTGGTTTCAAAACATTAGGTTATTTAATTAGAGATCATTGCGCACTAACAATGATTGTAGGCCCTAATCATGATATTTTAAGTTAAAATGATTCAATCATCTATGTGTCTCACACTAAGAAAGCCACAACTCTACCTAATCCCGTCTCAAATTTATAAGGTAAAAATATTTTCCTATCACTTTATGTAGAAACCAAAAATATTTTTAATCATATTTTTGATGGATGATAGATGATGTCTATGAGCTTTGATTCATTTTTTCTTATGCTTAACTCAGATGGTACATTCACCAGGCTCTATTTCATTATATTCCATCCATATCCCAATTCCATTCATTTAATATCCTTTTGGTGTCATTAACATAACATATGTTATTTCTAGTCTATCTCTTTCTATTTCTTTTCTATATATGGAAAGTTTCAAAATCATCATATAATAATCCAGAAATTGCAATAGAAAAGAAAAAGGGAGGTTTGTGATGATTTTGAAATCTTTTCTACTAGGTAATCTAGTATCCTTATGCATGAAGATAATCAATTCGGTCTTTGTGGTCGGACTCTATTATGGATTTCTGACCACATTCTCCATAGGACCCTCACCATCCTGGAGGGTAATACCATTAGCTTCACATTTGTTTCTCTTCTTCTCTTTTCACAACTTAACCATTTAGAGGTTTTAAGGTCATGTATGATGAATCTTGTTTTGAACAAAATATTTGGGCATGTTTCTAGTGGAAAATATGTAATATTAGTTATATGTTAGGATAATGAAGTGTATGGGTGATGTGTTGATTAGGGTCTACTATATGCTAACTAACAACTAACCTAGACACTCTAGTAATACTCTGGAAAACCCAAAACTAGACCACAAAGACAGGCAAGTGTACATATTTCGAATGTAGTAAAGCCTAAGGGAAGTCTGGATATCGAACCCTTTGAGACATTGTAATAACTAAACTAGACTCCCACTAAGAACTAAACGATGTTTAAATGGTTTGATTTGTTTTGTGTTAGTTGCATTTTTAGGCACGTTTTTATAGCACATTTATGTTAAAATTCATCACATATCATGCATATATCATAGTCATACATCATTATTTTGTGAAACACTTGTTTTTGGGGGAATGGAGTCTACTTTTGTTTGTTTTTATTGTAGGTGTGGGGAAATTTCGAGAAAGGATATTGAAGATATTGATCTATTATGAATGAACAAGATTGGTTGATTGGTTGAAAGTTTAGAAAATGAAGAGATGAAAAATTCCTTCTCGTCACTGTTTTTGGGACTAGACAACATCTACAAGTTATGATGGGCTATAGATGAGTTTAAACCAATAAATAATATGGGCCAATTTGAATTGACTTATTTGGGTTCCTAATCATGAAAGGTTATAACTAAAAATAATTGATTTGAGTTTTGGGCTGCTAGTGAATACACATGGGCTGGACCAATCATCACCAAAACATCAAAAACAAAAGGGACGAAAAAGAGGGCAACATAATCTTTGGACGGCTGAAAGTGGAAACGAATCGAAAAAGTCAAGAAGCACATTTTCTTGTTGGTGATTTTCTAGAAAAACTACAAGAACATTATTTTGACTTTGGTTTTTCGTAAGTTTGAATTTTTTTATGTATTGTTTCGAATTCAACTTGATTGTTTTAGTCATCATGTCCGGCTAGAACCGTTTAGTTTCGACATCGGGGCGTATTTTCTTTGGTTTGGTTCATAAACTTGTGTGAAACGATCACGTTAGATCCAATTATTTTAGTGGTTTGTTTATACGATTCTTGTTTTGATACGGATTCAATCCGGAAAATATTAGATTGTTAGTAAACCTGATCAATTTATTAATTTTTCTAATAAAGTTCAATCAATTTTTAGAACCCTAATAAAGTTTTAATTATTGAGACTAGGAACAAATAATATTTTGAGTTTGTCTATGAACCTAAAATTATTATAGAATCATATAATATAATTAAACACTCCGAACGGCGTGAGTGTTTGATTGTAATTGATACTTCTATCCCGTAACCCGCACGCTAAAATCCGAACGGCGTGAGTTTAGAGTAGCGGGTTGGCTCTAATCAACGAACGACATTTGGTTAGACAATAAATAGAGTGGAGGTCCGAACTGCGTGACGTCTAGTGTCGATACAAACTATTATTTTAAAAGGATCATTGCACCGTGACCGTTAATGATCGTAAGTCGAACCGAATCAAGAAATTACCCTGGTGTTGAAATTAGTTTTTAATATCTGAATTTTCCAACCACCTTCATTAGCTTTTCTCTTTAATTTAAAAATTATAAATTGTTTTTACATTTTAGTTAAACTAAAAACCCCCCTTTCAAAACAACCGTATCTGTGTCTAAAACGTTTTTGGCATAATCAATTAATTATTCTGTATCCCTGAGGACACGAACCCTACTTCCATTTATACTATTTTTAGTGTGTTTAGTGGGTTTATATTATATTTATTTGCTGGATTCGACACCCAACAAATTGGCGCCGTTGCCGGGGATACGGCAAATTTAATCGTTTTATGCCAAGATCTTTGCGTACAGGTACACCACTCGAGATTGACCCGAAGATCGAGAAAACAGCAAAGAGATTAAGGAGGCAAGCAAAACAACGAAAGAAGTTAGCAAGCTCCTCATCCTCTATATCTTCACCTCCGGTCACCAACATTTGGCAAGACATACTCTTGTCAAGTGAATCTGAAACCGAAACAGAATCACAATCCCATCAAGAAACACCCATCTCTCCACCACTCTCACCTACCCATACCCGCCAAGAACCAAACTCACCTAAACCGCAAATTCCCACAGTTACAATGGCAGCTGAACAAACCCTTAGACAGTGGGCAACTCGTGATGTCCCACAACAACCACTTTGCATTAACTACCCTACTGTGGAAAACTTCAAGCTGAAATCCGGACTCATTCACCTATTGCCACTTTTCCGAGGCCTAGAGAATGAAGACCCACACAAGTTCCTCAAAGAGTTTCACGTTGTGTGCTCCGGTATGAAGCCACATAACGTCACCGAAGACCAAATCAAGCTAAGGGCATTCCCCTTTGCTCTTCAAGACTCAGCAAAAGAATGGCTATATTACCTACCACCGGGGTCGGTAACTACTTGGAATGAACTTGCAAAGCTGTTTCTAGACAAATACTTCCCAGAAGTCAAAGCTTCGATCCTACGCAAGGAGATCATCGGAATCAAGCAACTCAAAAGAGAAGCCTTGCACACTTATTGGGACAGGTTTAAAAAGTTGTGTGCTCGTTGCCCACAACACGGCATATCTGAGCATCAACTCCTTCAATACTTTTGTGAAGGATTAGCACCAATGGAGAGACGTTTGATAAACGCGTCTAGTGGAGGAGCTCTACTCGATAAAACACCTACTTAAATTAGAGCTTTGATTACCTCCATTGCTGAAGACACCAAGCACTCAACACAGGATGAAGAGTGGTACACGGATGTTCCACGAACAGTCAAGGAAGTGAGCACTCCTCACATCGAAACCCAGCTAGCTGAGTTAACCAAAGCAGTCATGCAACTTACCAAGGACAAGAGTGCTGAGCCACAAGCCCGAGCTTGTGGAATTTGTCTACAATTTGGACACCCCACTGATATGTGTCCCACACTGCAAGATGATGTTGAATATGCACAAGCACTTGGAGGTTATCCGGGGCAAAATTCAAGACAATATGAACAACCCCGGGGCAATAAAAATTGGGGACATCCACCCAACATGAATTTCCAGCAAAGGCCTCAACAGTATCAACAGCGCCCAACCTTCCAAGGTAATCAACAACCGCAAAACTTTCAGCCTCGACAACAGCAACCCGCCCAACAACAAACTGGTAGCTCGGGAATGTCTTTGGAAGATATTGTGAAAAGTTTGGCAACCAGCACACATACGTTCCAACAGGAGACTAAAGCTAGCATAAAGAATCTGGAACAATAAATGGCTCAACTCGCCACCTCGGTGAGTAAGATAGAGTCTCAAGGTAAACTTCCTCCACAGACCGAGACAAATCCTAAGCACGGTGCTTGTGCTGTTACCTTGAGAAACGGGAAGAGTTATGATGGTCCGACAATGCAAGAAGAGGAAGAAGAGGTCGTTGTTGAGAAGAAAGATACGGAGAAACCCGAGGCTCCAAAATCAGATGAAGTCAAGGCAAAGTTCACCACTCCTCCTCCATTTCCCTCAAGACTAAGAAGCACACAAAAGCAAAGAAAGGAAAAGGAAATCATGGAGACCTTTCGGAAGGTAGAGGTAAACATTCCCCTTCTTGATGCTATTAAACAGGTTCCACGATATGCAAAATTCTTAAAGGAACTTTGCACATCAAAGAAAAAGCTAAAAGGTAATGAAACTGTCAAGGTAGGTGAAAGCATATCGGCCGTTTTACAAAAAAGACTACCACAAAAATGAAAGGATCCGGGTGTTTTCACGGTTCCTTGTAAATTGGGAAATCTTAACATACCACGAGCCATGCTCGACCTTGGAGCCTCTATTAACGTCCTACCAAATTCTATTTTCAAAACACTTAATGTAGGACCGTTAAAAAGGACCGAGGTGGTCATTCAATTGGCCGATCGATCCTTAGTATACCCAAAAGGTGTATTAGAGGATGTTTTGGTCCAAGTGAATGAATTGGTATTCCCGGCTGATTTTTATGTGTTGGATATGGAGGATGATGATACTCCACACTCAAGTTCCATTTTGTTAGGGAGGCCATTTTTGAAAACTGCAAAAACAAAAATCGATGTCTATAGCGGCACCCTATCAATGGAATTTGACGGAGAAGTTATCAATTTTAATATATATGATGCTATGCGTTACCCAAGTGATGTTTCATCTTTGAATTGGTTAGATGTTATTGAACCCTTATCTGATGATTGTTTTGAGCTATCTAACCATGATGTTCTAGCGTTAGTGTTAGATAGAAGCATTGATGAAGCTGCAGCAAAAGAACTTACTGAAAAGTTCAAGCTTGGGGAGGATTTGATGGAAGTAGTAGCGTTTATGGATGCACAAAAGAAAACCAGGTATGAAGCTCCAAAAACACAATTACCAACTACTAACCAAAAACTTCTTCCATCTATTGTGCAGGCACCGGAGTTAGAGTTGAAGACCCTCCCCGATCACCTTAAATATGTGTATCTTGGGGAGAAGGATACATTACCGGTAATCATATCCAACAAGTTGACGAGCGGGCAAGAAAATGAGTTGGTCAACACACTCAAACGCTACAAGGAAGCAATTGGGTGGACTATTGCCGACATAAAAGGTTTGAGCCCATCACTTTGTATGCACAAAATCCTCATGGAGGAAGATTACAAGCCAACACGGGAAGCACAAAGAAGGTTGAATCCTCCCATGATGGAGGTAGTGAAGAAGGAGATCTTGAAGTTGTTGAATGCAGGTATGATCTATCCTATTTCTGATAGCAAATGGGTAAGCCCCATACAAGTTGTGCCGAAGAAAACAGGTATCACCGTGACTGAAAACGAACAAGGTGAATTGGTCCCCACCCGTGTACAAAACGGGTGGAGAGTGTGCATAGACTATAGAAAGCTTAATGCCTCGACCCGCAAGGACCATTTCCCGCTTCCATTTATTGACCAAATGTTAGAAAGGTTAGCGGGAAAAACTCATTATTGTTGTTTGGACGGGTATTCTGGTTTTCATCAAATACCCGTCGCGCCGGAAGACCAAGAGAAAACTACATTTACGTGCCCCTTTGGCACGTTTGCATACCGGCGTATGCCTTTTGGACTTTGCAATGCTCCCGCCACCTTTCAAAGGTGTATGGTAAGCATTTTTTCAGATTATGTCGAGGAAATAATTGAAGTGTTTATGGATGATTTCACGGTTTACGGAAATTCTTTTGATGAATGTTTGAGAAATTTAACTAAAATTTTAGAAAGATGTATTGAAACCAACCTTGTTTTGAATTATGAAAAATGTCATTTTATGGTTGATCAAGGCATCATTTTAGGTCATGTTGTCTCTTCGAAAGGGCTTGAGGTAGATAAAGCGAAAATTGACATAATTAAATCTCTACCTTATCCTAATAGTGTCCGCGAGGTACGTTCTTTTCTTGGTCATGCAGGATTCTACAGAAGATTTATCAAGGACTTTTCCAAGATAACTCGACCAATGTGCGAGCTCTTACAAAAAGATGTTGAATTTGTTTTCTCCGAAGCATGCAAGCAAGCCTTTGACACTTTGAAGAATCGTTTAGTCACCGCACCCATAATCCAAGCACCAGATTGGAGTCTACCATTCGAGATCATGTGTGACGCAAGCAATCATGCGGTAGGAGCGGTGTTCGGTCAAAGGAAGGATCGAGTCCCACATGTGATCTACTATGCTTCGAAGACCTTGGATCATGCTCAAAGCAACTACTCGACAACAGAAAAAGAGCTTTTAGCCATTGTTTTTGCTTTAGAAAAATTTAGACAATATTTATTGGGTACTAAAGTAATTGTTTATTCTGATCATGCAGCTTTGAGATATCTTATGACAAAGAAGGACGCAAAACCGAGACTCATTCGGTGGGTGCTTTTACTCCAAGAGTTCGATTTGGAGATTAGAGACAAAAGTGGAAAGCAAAATCTTGTGGCAGATCACCTGAGTAGGATCATCAACAACGAAGAGCCAATGCCTTTGAATGACTCATTTCCAGATGAGCATTTGTTTGCTGCTGAAGTAACAACTCCTTGGTATGCGGATATCGTCAACTACTTGGTAACCAATACTTTTCTTTTCGAACTCTCCCGTGCTCAAAAGGACAAGATAAAGAAGGAAGCAAGACGATATGTTTGGGACGAGCCATACTTGTGGAAATACTGTGCCGACCAAGTCATCAGAAGATGCGTTGATAAAAGTGAGGTACCTTCTATTTTAGATTTTTGCCACTCACAAGCTTGTGGAGGGCACTTTGGTCCAAAACGTACAGCGCATAAGGTACTTGAATCCGGTTTCTTTTGGCCAACTATATTTCTTGATTCATACATGTTTTGCAAATCTTGTGAACGATGCCAGAAAACCGGTAATTTGAGTTCTAGAGATCAGATGCCCCTCACACCCATCTTGGTGTGTGAGATTTTCGATGTATGGGGTATCGATTTTATGGGTCCATTCCCATCGTCTTTTGGTAATGTTTATATTCTCTTGGCGGTGGACTATGTCTCCAAATGGGTGGAGGCAAAAGCCACAAGGACTAATGATTCTAAAGTTGTTTCAGAGTTTATAAAGGCTAACATCTTTAGCAGATTTGGAACAACAAAGGCATTCATAAGTGACAGAGGGTCGCACTTCTGCAATAGAACAATCGAAGCACTTTTCAAGAAATATGGGGTTGCACATCGCGTATCGACGGCATACCACCCACAAACGAATGGACAAGCTGAGATTTCCAACCGGGAAATAAAGTCAATCCTTGAAAAGACAGTTAACCCAAACCGAAAGGATTGGAGTTTACGATTGGATGATGCATTGTAGGCGTATCACACCGCCTACAAAACACCGATAGGTATGTCACCTTTTCGTCTCGTATTTGGGAAAGCTTGTCATCTTCCTGTTGAATTAGAGCATAAGGCTTTTTGGGCCATTAAGCAATTCAACTTGAAGATTGACGAAGCTGGTATTCATCGTAAGCTACAAATTCAAGAGTTGGAAGAAATTCGTAATGAGGCTTACGAGAATTCCCGCATTTATAAAGAAAAGACAAAAGCTTTCCATGACAAGGTAAATACACGAAAAACTTTTATTGTGGGTCAAAAGGTATTGCTATTCTCTTCTAAACTCAAACTATTTCCTGGTAAACTACGGTCCCGTTGGGTCGGGCCGTTTGTGGTTACTAATGTTTTTCCTCATGGTGCAGTAGAGATTACAAGTGAAAAAACAGGAAAAACGTTCAAGGTGAATGGACATCGCTTGAAAGTATTTTATGAGGCATTCCAACACGAACATGATTCCACAGTGGAGTTGGAATGCGTGGATTACAAAGATTAAACACGTTCTAAGTCTAGCCAAAGACGAGAAAGAAAGGCGCTTCACGGGAGGCAACCCGTGGTTTTGTATCATTTAGCATTTTTTTTTCTTCTTTTTTTACAACACAAAAAAAAAAAAAAAAAAAAAACCATAGATTTAGCTTGAAGTTTAACCCGGCCGTGTTGAATTTCCTTATAAAAAATGGCCCGGTCATGTGAAAGTTAGTTTTTATTTCAGAATGTTAGCCCGGCCGTGTTAAAAATTCTATAAAAAGTGACCCGGCCGTGTTAAAATTTATCAAATTTAATCAGCACCTTGACACGGGCGTGTCAAAATCTCACCCGGCCGGGTGAGCCTTCTGTGAATAGAGGAGTTGAGGTGGTTACAAGCTTATAATAATAATAGATAAAACAAAACTCCTCTTTTCTCTCCAAAGCATCGTCATCTCAAAATAGCTCTATCTCAAAATTCCTCAAACTACCAGACCCCATCTCAAAGAAAAATCGCCCTCACCCTTCTTCACCACCCCGTCACTGGTCGCCGACCACCACCACTCGCCGACCATCATCTACTCCGCCTTCAAATCACCTCCAACACCGCCGCCCGTCGCCGGTTACTCACCGCCGGACATCGTCAACAACCTCCGTCGCCGATCAAACCACACCGGAACCCCATCGTCGCCGACCACCTCCACCCTTGTCATCACAGTCGCACACCGGCATCCCTACTTCTCCGCCTTCTCCGCTGTTCACCGTCGCCGCCGTCAGGTATGTATCTGTCTTTTCTTTTCTTTCTCTCTACCGATGTTCGGAGACAACGATCGACTGACGCACCGAACCAACCTACATCCTCAGCGCCGATACCGATTTAAGTGGCACCCCTGTTACAGAACAATTCCATGGAATTGAAATTAAAGTTGAATAAATTATAATTTAATCATGGAAAGGAAATTGGTTTGATATCACTGAATTGCATTAATTGAAAAAGTTAAAATAGCTCTGATGTGGTTATAAATTGCTTTTTGTTCCAATTGATGGCATATAGTTTGATTTAGTGAATTATGGCTTGCATATCATGACTCGGTTAAGGTATGTACTCTTATCTTAAATAAAATAAGGTACGTCACTGTGTAAGGCTATTGTGGATTGAATCATGGTGCTTAATGGTTTTAGTCATTCAAAAGAAAACGCAAATATATAATTTTATTGGTGATCCACAATGATTATAAACCATAGTCATGACCTTATCCGTTCCCAATCTCATCGATGGTTTATTGTTTTGATTTCAGGTTGTTGATATGCGGACAAAGAAACGACATGGCGAAACCGCTTCGCCATTGCCACCCGTAAAGCGTGCAAACAAAAAGTCTTCAAGTCACGCCTCGTCTCCTAGCGGTACAAATGAGAAAGAAAAGTAAAAAACGCTTAAAGAAAAAGAGAAGCTGGCGATGCTTAAGGAGCGGGATTTATGTAACACCAAGTTCGCACATGCAGAATCATTGAAAGATCTTGGTGTACTAGAAGGTGTGAAGACATTGTTTGACAACATCGGTTGGGTAAAGTTACTGGAATGGTTTGATGTTGGCTACGCACCCACAACCGTCGAATTTCTGAGCCCTCTTTATCTCGAGGAGGAGGAACTACACTTCCATTTGTTTAAAAAGGCGTGTGTCCTTTCAACGAATACTATTTGCCGGATGATAGATGCTCCCACCGCGGAAACCTTCGGGCCTAATGATCCAACTCATGTTGACTATCAGGCTAAGGCATTTTGGAGATCTATCACCAAAGAGGAAAAGTATGACACCGGTAAACTAAAGGCCACGCACATCATTCATCCAGTGTTACGGGTGACACACAGACTGTTATCCAACATCATCGACAGTCGTCATGACACTGGAAATGTCACCCTACAGGAGTAGTATTTGTTGTGGTGCATGATCCATCCGAAGTCTTCACGACCCAATTTTGGGAAGTATTTGTGCCATAAGTTGTTGCAAGTTTCTAATGCAACAAAAGGAAAAATCCGTTGCGGGTCTGTGATCACCATTTTGGGCCGCCATAAATCTTTAAATCTTCGGTTTCCGCAAAACTTGGGCGAGTTAAAAGGTTATCAGTACCTAGACATGGTTCAGTTAGCTAAAATGAAACTATTCGAGCTATCAGAAATGGGCCCCGGTATTCGTTGGTTAAAGGGCACGAGGAGAACCGTTTATATCACCGAATCAAATCAGGAAATTTTATCCTTAGAAAGCCCAGTTGAAGAAACAAATTGGACACTTGATTTTGAAGATATTGATTCTGAAGCAGATATCGATTCTGAGGATGCTGATACTGGGGATGATGTTCAAGACCAAAATGAGTATATGGCTCGCTTCAACACTGTCGATACGGAGCTCACCAGCTTACGGGCTGAAGTGGTTCACCTTCGTGGTGACCTTACTGATCAGCGAGCGATGCTTCGACTCATGTATGCTCATCAGCGTGAGATGGGCCGCACCATCGTCTCTCTCCATGACCACATAGAGCGACTTGGATCTCCGCCACCTCCGCCGCCTTAGTAGATTCATTACACATATTTCTCCGAGCCTCGAGGACGATGCTATATCTTAAGCTTGGGGAGATTAGAGGTAATTTTTATGTTTACATCATAGCATGCATTACTTAGTTTGTAAATAGTTGCATATAGTTGCATTTTTCATGTTCATTGCATTTAGGGTGTATATACATGCATTAAAAAAAGAAAGAAAGAAAAAAAAAACCCGTTTCTGTTCCGCTGAGAATGATTTGTGAAAAAAATGAGAAATGATATGATTTCTAGCTTGTCAAAGCTTATGCGTGAAATGGTAACTTTGGGGAAGAAAACATAGATAATTCGGGATATGTTGATAGGCTCGGCCCTAACTTAAGAACGCCAATGTTGTATGCAATAACCTTAATTATATATGTGTTTAGTTTCCCATCTTGATGCTTGTGGTCAAAAAATTGATCCCGACCAAAAATCGGTTGAGTTGCATATCCTCTATCACACACCATGTTCCCCATATCATGACACCTCAGTAATTTCATTGAAAAAAATAAAGAGGTGAAAAATTGACCTCAAAGAGGTGAAAAATTGACCTCATAGGTTATTATAGTTAAAAAAAAAATAAAAAAAAAGAGAAAAAGGAAGGGGTAAAAGAGCACAATGTATGCCAAAAATTTGAAAAAGAAAAAAATCGAAATCGAAATAAAAAAAAATATTTGAGCAAATTAGGGAGAAAAGTCCCGACCCCTTGAAAACGGAAAAAAAAAGATAATAACTATCGTGTCATGGTTTGGGTGCATGGTCGCATCAAGTGTGGTTTTGGAAATCTTCAAAAAGTCGTGAGGTTGGGTAGATATTGCCATAGGTGTTGGGCGTGGGGACGATTGAACCATGTTGGTAAATTTGTATATTATTAAGCAGAAAGCATTTGGTCGTGATTAAGCGGGTTTGAGTTTAAAGGGACACAAAATATCAACAATCGCGGTTACACGTGTAAGTATTTCCCGAGTTCGAATGAATGTTATAGGAGTTGATATTGTTAGATATGATCTCATTACAAGTTATTTTCCGGAATAAAAGAAACCGGTTGAAAAAAAATATAGTGAGCATGCATATGTGTTTTATTTTTCGTGTTTATTTCTCGGTTTATTCTTATTTTTGACTTCCTTGAGGACAAGGAAAGGTTTAAGCTTGGGGAGATTTGTTAGTTGCATTTTTAGGAACGTTTTTATAGCACATTTATGTTAAAATTCATCACATATCATGCATATATCATAGTCATACATCATTATTTTGTGAAACACTTGTTTTTGGGGGAATGGAGTCTACTTTTGTTTGTTTTTATTGTAGGTGTGGGGAAATTTCGAGAAAGGATATTGAAGATATTGATCTATTATGAATGAACAAGATTGGTTGATTGGTTGAAAGTTTAGAAAATGAAGAGATGAAAAATTCCTTCTCGTCACTGTTTTTGGGACTATACAACATCTACAAGTTATGATGGGCTATAGATGAGTTTAAACCAATAAATAATATGGGCCAATTTGAATTGACTTATTTGGGTTCCTAATCATGAAAGGTTATAACTAAAAATAATTGATTTGAGTTTTGGGCTGCTAGTGAATACACATGGGCTGGACCAATCATCACCAAAACATCAAAAACAAAAGGGACGAAAAAGAGGGCAACATAATCTTTGGACGGCTGAAAGTGGAAACGAATCGAAAAAGTCAAGAAGCACATTTTCTTGTTGGTGATTTTCTAGAAAAACTATAAGAACATTATTTTGACTTTGGTTTTTCGTAAGTTTGAATTTTTTTATGTATTGTTTCGAATTCAACTTGATTGTTTTAGTCATCATGTCCGGCTAGAACCGTTTAGTTTCGACATCGGGGCGTATTTTCTTTGGTTTGGTTCATAAACTTGTGTGAAACGATCACGTTAGATCCAATTATTTTAGTGGTTTGTTTATATGATTCTTGTTTTGATACGGATTCAATCCGGAAAATATTAGATTGTTAGTAAACCTGATCAATTTATTAATTTTTCTAATAAAGTTCAATCAATTTTTAGAACCCTAATAAAGTTTTAATTATTGAGACTAGGAACGAATAATATTTTGAGTTTGTCTATGAACCTAAAATTATTATAGAATCATATAATATAATTAAACACTCCGAACGGCGTGAGTGTTTGATTGTAATTGATACTTCTATCCCGTAACCCGCACGCTAAAATCCGAACGGCGTGAGTTTAGAGTAGCGGGTTGGCTCTAATCAACGAACGGCGTTTGGTTAGACAATAAATATAGTGGAGGTCCGAACTGCGTGACGTCTAGTGTCGATACAAACTATTATTTTAAAAGGATCATTGCACCGTGACCGTTAATGATCGTAAGTCGAACCGAATCAAGAAATTGCCCTGGTGTTGAAATTAGTTTTTAATATCTGAATTTTCCAACCACCTTCATTAGCTTTTCTCTTTAATTTAAAAATTATAAATTGTTTTTACATTTTAGTTAAACTAAAAACCCCCCTTTCAAAACAACCGTATCTGTGTCTAAAACGTTTTTGGCATAATCCATTAATTAATCTGTATCCCTGAGGACACGAACCCTACTTCCATTTATACTATTTTTAGTGTGTTTAGTGGGTTTATATTATATTTATTTGCTGGATTCGACACCCAACATTTTGTTTGAAATAAAGGCTTTGATTGCTTGATTTAAACTAGAGTAAATTATAAGTTTTGTCCTTTATGCTTACATCAAATTGTAGGCGCTGTCATTTTGGCCAAAAGTTTACAGGCGGTGTCCTTAACCTTCCAAAATCTTGCACATTATATCCTTTTGGTCAAACCTGGTTAGAAATCTGTAACACCTCGCAAAAATCATGTCCAATATAATAAAGACACATGTTATGGACTTTAAAAGTGTAATGAATTGATTTCGAGGGACTAAAACCGTCAAACAATGCAAATATGTAAGTAGGAGGATCCAAAGTGTCAACATGCCATTCTTATGCCTCTGATTGGTCTCACACGACGTTCATATTCTTTAACGAATAATTTGTCAGACATGGAAAGTCGTTTGTGCTTAAAATAAGGATTTTACGATGCATAGGGGTTAAAAGTGTCAACATGTTAAAAGCTACATCTGAGTGACCTTTTAACGATCCCAAAAACATTGTAATATTTGTATATTTTGCTCTCAAGAATATTGGATAGTAATTTTATGGAGTTTCGATGAAAACAAGACTTTTCGGGCAATCTCATAACTAACCGGGAGCTTAACGGAGTTAATATATGACCCAACGTCCTTAATAGTTAACTATGGGGGTCATAAGTGCAATAAAAGGAAGTCATTTAATGGACCAGGGACTGAAAATGCAAAGTTTGGAAAGTTTTTACCGGAGAAGTCCATTGTCGCGGCCCGCGTAGACTCTCTTTGAGTCTTACGCGGCCCGCGTAAAAGTGCCAGAGACAGAAACTTTGGACAGCTGCATGTTGCAGCTCTTACACCGCCATTGCATGGCTGATTTCGATACCAGGGACTGAGCAAATGGTTTTTCATGCACTAGGAACACCTGGGAACATCTAATAACAACATAGGGACATATGGATTGATCTTGGAGACTCAAATTTCCTATATAAGGGCCTTATAGTTCTTGAGTTCATTTGCACACTTTCATTTTCACTCAAAGCTTACTCTTTGAAGCCTCCTGGAGCTAAAGGAAACTTTCTCAAGTTTAATATTCGTGCTAAGGACCATAGTAAGTGTTCTTAGCTTCCTAAGTTTAAGTTTTATTAGCTTAATGACCGAAAGTCAAAGTTATCGTAACTAAGCTTTGACTTTGTGATTAATCACAAACGGTCCAGACATTATTTGAATTAAAAGTGGCTATGTGTTGGTAATTATTTAGGTAATAAATCCTTAAAAGGGCACCTTTTAATTATCACATTATCTCAATCAATTGTCGGGTCAAACTTATTAATAAAAAGTCAACAGAGTCAATTTTTACAAATTAATTTATAACTGATAATGCAGAGGTTATGGAACATGTTTTAACATTAAAATAACTTGGTAAATAATATAAGAATATGTTTAGGCATGTTCAACCCGACAATTCTGAGTTTAGGCTCGGTTCGGAACCGAAAGTCGTAAGAGTAGACTTTTGCTTTGACTTTCAGTTCTGACCCGATTTAGCTTAGTTTAAATATGCCTTAGGGTTCCCTTAGGACGATATTACATGTTAGTATAACCCTATGAGATTATACTATATGGTTCATTTGAAATCTGAATCATTTGCATGTTTCCATTAAATGCTTAAAGTTGACCATTATGCCCTTTTGTTAAAAAAATGAGATTTTTGAAAATGTGAGAGGACTAAAACCTTTATTACTGATATTAGTATGTCCTAAAAACTTAACATCAATTTATGGTCTGAAATAAGAGTTATGCTCGATATCGTAAAACAAAAGCTTTTTATTAATTAAATGGCATTTTTGACATATATCCTATTTAAACCCAATTTTTGGTATCAAACTTGCCACCTACTGTTAAGATATAATATTTAAGGATTTTTGGAAATTTTTGTTAAATTTTAAACTGATCATAACATAGAGTTCTTGCATAGGCTCGGTAATTGATGATGATGCCCTTTTCACTAATAAAATGAGTGTTACACATTCTTTACATGTCAAACCTTTTCCTATAGATTTTATACATTAAATAAGTTATTTTAAATAGTAGAGGCTGTTCAAAATCTCAGATTCCCTTAAACAACCCGAATATCGTCAAATACCGACTTTTATGCGATTTTAGCGCATAGTATGGTTTAAAACTATATTTAACACCTAAGACTTATTAGCTACTGATATTTTAAGAAAATTTTTATTCTTTAACAGTAAGTATAAGTTTTGAACTCAGATTTCCAAATTTGATTCTTATAGCATATGTGAAATGACCAAAATGCCCCTACGGTGCATAGTTTGGCCATAAATGATAAAATTCACATGTGTAATATCTTACTGATGTAACTTATTAAAATAAATATTTTTACTGATTGTTTTAGACCAGAAACTCAAATTATCATTTCACCTCTTTTATGAACTTTAAAATGACCAAAATACCCCTACGGGGCATAAATTGTTTTTAAATTCGTTTTGGGCATAATGGAAGATATCCTACTGATATCATAACTTATTTAAAGCATATTAACTTGTGGAACCTATACATGATTCATTTGGTTACCCGTTATGCATATTCGCGTTCGGTACGGTTTATGTAACTAGTTTTGCATAAATTGACCAAAACGGGTCAAACCTTATCATTTTTACTTCAAAATCCAGAATGTGTTTAGTTTACCCATTTTATACAAGTCTCCATAATTGTCGGGTCTAAATCACATTCTAATCCGGTCTTCGCTTAATCTTGCGTTTTGAATCGTAAACCTTTCTTTAAAACTAACCGGTCTAAGTTAAGACTTAAATAAGACCCGTTAGGAATCTAATAGGTTATTAAAACCTTCGTTCCAGATTAGGAGCCTAGTAAAAGATACTTGTACTTGCTGATTGTTATACGGCTGAGGATAAAATTATATTTTAAGCTCAGGTAAATACTTTTAACTTATTTTTCGTTATACGGGCTTGGGATATGGTATTATAATAATACCGCTTGGTCGAGTATTGAATGTTTAATCGATTAGTGTTTAAACCATTAAAATAACCCGTTTTAATCTGTTTTGTTTGATGCAATGCCTTTGGGGGGTTAATGACCATGTCCTGGATACCCTCGGCTCATTTATTAGAAATGGTCACGGCTTAAGCACGGGGTGTAGGCATACATCTGACAGTTGCGTATGTATAAATGGTATCTCACTCTCTTGTGGGCCTATACTTGTGGTGTGTCAATTAATCTAATCCAACTCTTCTAACCGGGTCCCGAATGGACGACAAACATGTAAAACTGTATACAAGATTATTTAAATAATTGTCCCAAGTTATAAAAGAATATTTGTGCCTTGTGCATTTAAATCAATTTTTATAAATACTTTTCAATAGAGTCAGTTAATTGTATTTACCAGTGTAAACTGACGTATTTTTCAAAAAGGTTAAGTGTAGGTACTACGCGTAATGGGCTGGCTACTCCTAGTATCAAATAAAGAGTCTTGCAAGCTTTTGATGCTTAAATCTGTTGAACAATATTTCTTTTTATTTTAGATCCGCCCGTGGATCCACTTACAATCCGTTGTGTAATATTTTATGTTACTTTCAACTCAGTTTGTATAAATTACTTTTAGACTTCCGCTGTGCATTAAACTGTGATTAATAGACTATGATGATATCAACGACGTCACGATACTCCCCACCGGTAATAACTGGAAATATCGGGGTGTGACAGGTTGGTATCAGAGCCAACATTGAGTGAATTAAACACTAGCCTTTTGTGTTTAATCTCAATGACACAGTTTGCACATTCCTTGACTTCCGAGTCTAGGCTAATGACTTAGGACTAATCCTAATCTTATTGTTTTCTTTTGCTTATTTTGGCAGGAACAAAGAAAATGCCGCCACGTTTCAGAGGAAGAGGTGGAAGAGGCAAGGCACCAATAACTACTAGAAATGATCACGAAGTTGGGCCATCACACAGGCGCACACCATCCGCATCATTCGGATCGAGTCCTCACGAAGACTGGAGGACCTACCTAGAGCCAGCGAGACGCTCTGTCTCGCTTAGCTCTTCACCATCGTACCACGATTCATTCGGACTCCATCAGGATAACGAGTCTGACCACTCGCACCACTCCTTCATCCCGTTGCAGCATTCGGGTTCTCATCGCGCCTTTCAAGACCCGACCCCATACTTCCAGAGCCGGTTCAATCCGGTAAACCAGGTGCATGAACCAATGGGTTATAACCCATTGGGACCAGAAGATCATTTTCCCGGTGACCAAGAAATGGATATGGACGAAGATCCGGATCCTGCCAAGCCACCATCTGGGACGCCCAGGCATCCCATCGAGATTTCTGACGGATCATCTTTTCATAGTTCGCCATATCGGGGCCCAGACAGTTTTGCTGAAAGGTAGGCCACATACAACTGGGAATTCACTCCCCCTTTCGACCCTCCTCCACAACAGCAGCAGGATCCCTATGAGGATTCGCGTTTCCAGGCAGTTACGCCACCGCTACCACCACCGCCAGAACAACAACCGCCTCCAGAACCACCGAGGCGAAGAAGATCAGGTGCACGGATGTCCGTGCGAGGGGGTTTCCACTTCAGCCCCCCAACACTCTAGTGGCAGCCACTACCCGCCACTATATGTGTCACACCCTGACTTTTGCGGAAGCGTGATTATGGTGTGACTTTCTTAATACCATAGCATTCAATCATAACAACACTATATGATTAAACCATTAGATGTTCATCCATAAATTAATTTGTAAAATACCACAACATAATTGTCTGAAACGTAGACTCCAAATTTAAATTACAAACCACAACATGTTTTAAAGAGTTCACGAAGACTCGATAAAAGACCTTAAATAAAACCGAGTTTAGAACCATGTATCTCATCCAGGATTAAAATTCATCTCCTAAACCCTAATGACTTCGGATGACATCTTTTTATTCATAACGCAGCTTGGAACATGCAAACACCCGCCAGATCCACTTAATTCCCTGAAATACATGTAATTTGAAAACATCAACAAAAGTTGAGCGAGTTTGTGTGTTTGTTTGTGTGTATGTATAAACCTTTGAAATCACTGTAAGTATGTATGTAAGTTTATAAATCCCGGTATGAAAGTAACAAGGAAAATAGATCACCAATGGGTTGCAAGGCCATTTGTCACACCCCCAAAATACCATGTGCGGAATTACCGCGGGGCGAGTGACGTACCAGGATCCAAGCCACCAATCATGTTGAACTCATAACAATTATTCCAAATAAAACTTTCATTTATTATTGATAGAAGTGTTACAAAACATTATTTAACGTTCAACGGAAGCATAACACATTAATTAAGAAATTCATAAACCAAGTGTGTGAAGCCATTAAGTTCGTCTCGCATTTCCATGTATATTGACCCATGACCAGTCCAGCATCCCAGACAGCAAGTTCCAATAATATGCACCTAAAGGCCTGCAAGGCATGTAACAACGAGTCAACAACAAAGTTGAGCGAGTTCACAGTTGAGCGTTCGTTTTAAAGTTGTTCTAAAAACCACGAGTTTGTTTGTAAACCATAAGTTAACCAGTTTCCCAAACCATATCCATAACCAGTGGGGGCTTCCCCATGTGAACCACTAGACCGTTACCATATCGACAACTGACGAAAGTAAGTTGTGCCCTAAGTCAATGTCTATCATCATTGACTGAGTGCCCAGATCCATTAGTACACGCCCGTCCTACCGGCACGGTGTGAGGCTTGTCAACCCTAATAGCGCTATCAACTAATGACCCGCTCGCCATTGGCCCGGCGATTAAGTCGATATAAAAATGAGGGACTTCGTGATAGAGTTTTGTCTAGTAAGTTTAAGGTTGTTGTCCTACCCAAGGAGAATACGCAGGATTAATATTGGCATCCTACCCATGGAGGATGGCGGTACATATCCTACCCAAGGAGGATATGTAGGTTCCGTTTTAATTCTTTAACCCATTCCCAACCATCGGGAATCCCATGCCTTAGAAAGTGTGTAAACTCACCTTGGTTTGCTTGGTATGACTAGTTACTTGTTCCATAATAATCAACCAATTCCTAACGTGGTTACCAATGTGACAACTGGCACAAACCGGTAATTTCCGTACACTTTAATCATTATTTAATGATTGCAATTATGTGCTTAATTGTCAGCAATGACTGAACACATGATTAAACAAGTGAATTCATGCACGTTGTATACTACAAAATATTGCTTTATGCATAAACGAGAGCGTTGCGTCAAAAATAATAGTAAACTCACCGGTAAGACACAACGTGTCAACAGAACTGCAGAAAGCAGTCAGACAATAAAATTGGAGCCTAGGTGTAGGTCCGACAACAAGAATGCATTAAAACCCAAGAGTGCATATAAGGGTTTAATATATATGCAATACGGAAGCAAAAATAAGCACTAAAAAGCACCCGAAACGCACTTTAAGCGCATAATTTATATAATTCAGCAATAAATCAGCATTTAAACATATGAATATTATGCTGAAATGTCGTTTTATCATCTAGAATATTTCCCTAAGTGTTGGGAATTGAAAGAGTACAAGAAAGGTACTTAAAAGACACTAAAAAGTGTAATTTGGCACTTTAACGAACCAGTGTCTAACCGAACAACCGGACAATACCCGGAACACCAAAATAATGCTAGAAGCATTGTTTTTATTTTTCTAAGCTAGTTAGGGTCCCCGAATACCCTAACACCCATTATAAATTACAACACACAAATAACTTATTTTAAATTCCTAACTATACCACTAACTTTTTGGTTGAAATCCAATTGGATACCCACCCCCCCTTGAACGATTGGTTGTTCCATGTGGGACAAACCCTTACATTTCTAATTATTTTATAAACTTATGTCTCATATCTAGAAGACATTTTATACATTGGACATTAGTGGATGTTGATTATAAAGAATATATGGAGGTTAACACAATCACTCACCAACCACAACACTTAGCAAAAAAAAAAAAAAAAAAAATTCTTTCTTTGCTCCCTTGTCTTGCCTACGGCCAAACACCACAGCCATCATTCCACCATCTTTCAATATTGATCAAGGCATTTTACATACAACCAAAGATGAAGGATCACATACGAGGAGACCCGGTGCCTACGGTTTGCCAAGGACCTCACCACAACGCTTTTAACCACCCATTTTTCGTCTAGTTTCTTCCCTAGCCACGAGCTAGTAGTAAGTGACTCTAAACATCTTCTTGTTCATGTTTAAAGTGGTTAATAAGAGATTTAACGGGTAAAAATTATGAACACTAGAGATCAAAGTTTAAAGTCTACTAAAAATAATGAACAAAGTGGTTAATGAGTAAATATTAGTGTAAAACTCTTGGATCTTGTTTTGTTTTGTTATGATTATTTATTATTGTTGGATGCTAGTAGGGGAACGGATCGTCATCTAACCACGCTAGGTCATGTTCATGGAACATGAACTAGCACTATGTTTAGTGTAAAAAAAAAATAATAATAATTAGATGACGAACCC
Organism: Helianthus tuberosus; assembly: GCA_030545235.1. Classification (NCBI taxonomy): domain Eukaryota; kingdom Viridiplantae; phylum Streptophyta; class Magnoliopsida; order Asterales; family Asteraceae; genus Helianthus; species Helianthus tuberosus. The sequence goes on from JARYGA010023249.1 coordinate 23,816, forward strand.
TTTCATACGGAAACATGAACTTGTGTAAAAACGACTTTTCTTATAAAATGGAGCTCTAAACTAGTAGATCTAAAGATCTACAAGTGGTTTTTCGGAAGAACCAAGCAAAAATATTAGTGTTGTTAAAACCCGGATCTTATCCGAACTAAAAGCATTTTTAGTAAATAAACAAGTGTGTGACACTTGTGTCACAAGAAAAATTTAACAAAGAAATATTTTTGCGAATCTCGACTAGAAGTTGTGAGACTTCATATTCTTTAAAAATAAAGTTTTTAAGAAACTAAAATTATTTTTAAAGATAACGAGACTTACTAAATGTGCTAGTAAGTTACTACACATTTTTGTAAATATTCAAGTTCATGAAATGGAGAAATTAGTGATTATTGTTGATAATTGTTGTTGATGATTGTTGACGATTTAAAAGAAAATAAACACACGTTTTGAAAACGTGGGAAACCTCCATTTTTAGGGGAAACTCTGTCAAAATTTTTATAAATTTTGACACTTAGAAAAAAATATAAGTTTTTGAGAAACTTATTCCCTAAAAATGTATTTAAAAGTATTACCAAGGTTTCCCTAATTTTTGGTGATGAGAAATGGTGATTTTTCAAGAATAAAAATGGATATTAAGTATATATTTTTGAAAGAAAAATATATATTATTTGATCACCAACTTTTGTGCTAAGTGTATATAGTATGTGTTATACGTGCTAGTGTATTAAGACTTAAAAATACACTAATTACTCATGAGGAGTAGAAATATAAAAATACACATACAACATACAAAATACATAATTCGGGTGCAAAGTGCAAAACACAAAAGACTTATATTATTTTTGGAGAAAATAATATAAGTAAGATACGTAGTTAAAAATATAAGAATATTTTTAACACAAGAATATATACAAAAGAGAGTGACTGTACTTGTGCGACGCAAGTCTAGTGACTAACGTTAAGAAAACGCGTATAGGTTACGACGTTAATTAAGCAAATCCGGTGGAGTTTACGACGCTAGGAACGCAAAGTTGTGAGTTCATGCTCCCCCTTTTCTCTTTAACTGTTTTCAGTTTTTATAACTTCGGGGGTGAAATACATGTACAAAAGTACAATATTTATAAATGGTATGATATAAATACAAGAAGTACACTTGGTGAGAACGAGAACCAAGTGTGACGAAATATATGAATATGAGAAGCGCATTTGGTGAGACGAGAACCAAGTATAAGGCGCTATGAGAAATGATAACAAGAAACGCGCTTGGTGAGGACGAGAACCAAGTAGGATGCGTTATGAGAAATAGTGTCACGAATAGGGTACAGAAGCACCATTAATCAACGTATACATTCAGACCGCAGAACAAAAGGTTAGATCTAACGGGTGCCTGGCAGCCACACTCCCGGTCGGGGCGAGAACCTAGGAAGTGCTTTTGTGTCTCAGAATATACCAATTAAATGCCTTAGGTTTGGTGACTTCCTATGACGTGCCACAGGTTAATGGCTTTGCAACCCATTAACAATCTGATAATTACAGAAATACTGTATGTACATAAAATTCATACCATACAAAATTGATATATAACTTGAAGTACGTGGGGTACTCAAGAAGATTGATATATAACTTGAAGTACGTGGGGTACTCAAGAGGATTGTGATATAACTTGAAGTACGTGGGGTACTCAAGAAAAGATTGAATTATAAATGGGTACGTGGTGTACACATGAAACTGGATTTATATATGAAAACTTGATTTACTCACAAACTATGTTTTCATACAAAGTATACAAACATGAAATACAAAACTGCATGAATTCACACCAACTTTATGTTGACGTTTTTCCAAAAACTCACATGTATTTCAGGTAACTAGGATGGATGTGCGCGTGGTCTAGCTTATGCTCGTGGATGTCGCTTGTGTTTAACTTTGAATAAAGTTGTAAACTTTTAAGACAATGTTTTATGCTGTCTAGCGATGGAAACGCTAAACTTATGTTTTCAAATCATGGTATTTGATGTTATTTTACGAGCATGTAGCATGTTTACTCTTCGTATGCAATGAGAACCTTTCATGATCACACCTCGTGCTTCCGCCATAGAAAGGGGTGTGACAGATTGGTATCAGAGCTGCGATTGTAGTGACCAGGATTCCTTCTCGAGTCTAGTCTACAATCTCTAGGATCCATTCACGAAAACAATTTTCAAAGAGTTTTCATTGCATAAAACGTCCCGCGACATCCACTACCTGAAACTGTCTACATGAGTCTGGAAAGGACACTACGAGACTTAGAGTGCACTTGAGTAGCACTTGTCCTTGACTAGAAATTACTTGCAATTATGTGTGATAATTGGCATGTACTAGAAGTAGAATGTCACAAGTATATGTGACTTTACCTGAAAGCAATGGCCTACCTGAAGGAAGAAATACGAGGATGAAACGAACTGTGCGGACTGTGCAAGGAATTACGTAATTATGGATGCATACATAATTATGGAATTTAGTGCACAGAAACCACAGCAAGTCTTGTCACGTGTGGATTCCCTCAGTGCAAGCCTACTAAAGTACTCTGCTAGAGTAATAATTGTTTGATGTCACTTATGTGATATATACCTGCGAATATATATATACTACTACTGCCTAGTAGGACGATATCAAACAAATGTGTAACCCTGTTGTGTTATGTTCTGTCAGAACATGGCACCCAGGAAAGCTGTGAATGCTCGCAATGACGATCAACCTCCTCCTCCCCCACTGCCAAGAACTGCTGAAGAGCTGAACGCTTTGCTAGAGGAAAGGATCTCCGCTGCTATCGCCCAGTACGAGGCGAACCGAACTCAAGACAGTGGAGGACCAAGCAACGCTAGGTGTAATGGGAATGGAGATTCGTCTGGAGGCAATGCAGCTCAAGGCTGCACTTTCAAGCAGTTCCTCGACTGCAAGCCGATGAACTATGATGGCACAGGAGGTGCAGTAGCATTTGTGCGCTGGACGGAGAAGACTGAAGCTACTTTCCGCATGAGTAAGTGTACCGCGGATCAACAAGTCACTTTTGCTACTGGGTTATTTGTCGATGAAGCTCTGACTTGGTGGAACCTGCAAGCCCAAACTTTGGGTGATGACGCCGCTTATGGCCTAACTTGGGAGGAACTGAAGGAAAGGATGAGAGAGAAGTACTGCTCTCGTGCGGAACTCCAAAGGCTGGAAACAGAGTTCTGGCACTTGACTATGGAAGGTGCTGACATCAATGGTTACACTCGAAGGTTCCACGACCTGTCGAGAGTGCTTCCCTACATGGTGACTCCCGAATTTAAGCGTGTGGAACGCTACATTTGGGGACTGGCCTCAGAGTTTCGTGGCATGGTGACGTCAGCCAAACCACAAACAATCACCGAGGCTGTAACTCTGGCTGTCAGCCTGACTGAAGATTGTGTTCGTATGAAGAAGCTATCATTGAACCCCACTGAGAAGACCGAGACGCATGCTGAATCGTCCGGTGACAAAAAGAGAAAGCACACAAGTTTGAACCAAGCAACTCGTAACAACAAGGGTTTCAGCAAGAAGCGTGACACTAACCCGCCCCAGGAGGCAAGGACCCTTGCAACCAAAGCATACCAAGGCTCCATGCCTAGATGCCAAAAATGTAAGTTTCATCATGACGGAGCTTGTCGCATTCCAAGGTGCGACAAATGTGGTAAATTGGGTCATCAAACAGAAGACTGTTGGGGAAAAGGAAAGAATCGAAATGGAAACGGTGCTGTTAACAAGAATGGTAACGGGAAAGGGCAGAACCAAGGATGCTTCAAGTGTGGAAGCAATGATCATTTCATGAAGAACTGCCCAGAGAGAAACAACGCTCCAGCTCGAGCATTTGTGATTGGAGCAAGAGACGCACGCGAGGACCCTAACGTGGTCACCGGTACGTTTCTCATTAACAATCACTTTGCATCCATATTATTCGACACTGGCGCCGATTATAGCTTCATGTCTGTGGAATTTAAACGCATACTTGGAATAGAATCTAGTAGATTAGAAATTCCTTATTCCATAGAATTAGCCAATGACAAACTTGTTGAATCGGGCGAAGTTGTCAGAGGCTGCACATTAGAACTTGGCGAACGAAATTTTAGCATCGACCTCTTACCTATTCAATTAGGTAGCTTCGATGTAGTAGTCGGAATGGACTGGTTGTCCAAGAACAAAGCCGAAGTTATTTGCCATGAGAAAATCATTCGCATCCCTTTAGCGAATGGTGAAACTCTCATCGTACATGGAGAAAGACGAAACGCGCCTCTGCGAATCATCAGTTGTATGAAGGCACAGAAGTGCCTAAGGAAAGGATGTGTTGCTTTCCTAGCACACGTTGTAGATAAGAAGGCTGAGGAGCCGAAACTCGAAGACATTCCTTTGGTGAAGGAATTTCCTGATGTGTTCCCTGAAGATCTACCAGGACTACCTCCGCAACGACAAGTCGAATTCCACATAGACTTGGTTCCAGGAGCCGCTCCTGTAGCCAAGGCACCCTATCGACTTGCACCATCCGAAATGCAAGAATTATCTACACAACTCCAGGAGTTGTTGGATAAAGGATTTATAAGGCCAAGCTTCTCACCCTGGGGAGCCCCGGTATTATTCGTGAAGAAGAAGGATGGAACACTGCGGATGTGTATCGATTACAGGGAACTGAACAAGCTCACAATCAAGAATCGGTATCCGCTACCGAGGATTGATGACTTATTTGATCAACTGCAAGGATCAAGCTACTATTCCAAGATCGACCTTCGATCTGGATACCATCAGCTGAGAATCCAAGATGAAAGCGTACCAAAGACTGCATTCAGAACACGCTATGGGCACTACGAATTTCTCGTGATGCCGTTTGGATTGACGAATGCACCAGCGGTCTTTATGGATCTAATGAACCACGTATGCAAACCATATCTCGATAAATTCGTGATTGTATTTATCGATGATATCCTGATTTACTCGCGAACGAAAGAAGAGCAAGAGCAACATCTCAGAATCATCTTGGAATTACTGAAGAAAGAGAAGCTTTATGCAAAGTTCTCGAGGTGCGAATTCTGATTCGCGAAGTACAATTTCTTGGTCACGTGGTGAATGAGAAGGGCATTCATGTAGACACGTCCAAGATAGAAGCGATAAAGAATTGGGAAGCTCCCAAGACCCCAACTGAAGTTCGACAATTTTTGGGCCTAGCGGGCTATTATCGGCGATTCATCGAGAATTTCTCAAAGATAGCTCAACCGCTAACGACCCTTACCCAGAAGGACATGAAATACGACTGGGGTCACAAACAAGAAGAGGCCTTTCAGCTACTTAAGAACAAGCTCTGCGATGCACCGATACTATCGTTACCCGAAGGCACTGAAGACTTCGTGGTATACTGCGACGCCTCACGACAAGGCTTGGGTTGCGTGCTCATGCAACGCCAAAGAGTCATCGCTTATGCTTCAAGACAACTGAAGGTTCATGAGAGAAATTATACCACTCACGACCTGGAGCTGGGTGCAGTGGTATTCGCCTTGAAGATTTGGCGACATTATTTATATGGTACTCGATGTACAATCTTCACAGATCACAAAAGCTTACAACACACATTTGATCAGAAGGAATTGAATATGCGCCAGCGACGTTGGGTCGAGCTGCGGAACAATTATGACTGTGAGATTAAGTACCATCCTGGAAAGGCAAACGTTGTAGCAGGCGCGTTGAGCCGAAAAGAAAGGGTTAAGACCCTAAGGGTTCGAGCGTTGGAAATGACGATTCAAACGAACCTCACTGCACGCATTCGGGATGCACAACAAGAAGCTCTTAAAGAAGAGAACCGTAAAGCTGAATACCTACGGGGTATGCTGAAATACATGGTGCCAAACGAAGAGGGAGCCTTATACTTCAAGAAGCGTATTTGGGTTCCACTCTATGGTGGCCTACGAGAAGTCATCCTTGATGAAGCACACAAGTCAAGATACTCGATCCACCCAGGGTCGGACAAGATGTATTAAGACTTGAAAGAGTATTATTGGTGGCCGAGACTCAAGAGCGACGTTGCTGTCTATGTTGGAAAATGCCTAACCTGTGTTAAGGTTAAGGCAGAATATCAGAAACCGTCCGGCCTACTACAACAACCAGAGATTCCCGTGTGGAAGTGGGAACAAATCTCGATGGACTTCATAACGAAATTACCCAGGACCCCGAGAGGGCACGATATGATATGGGTAATAGTTGATCGATTGACGAAGTCTGCGCACTTCCTACCGATCCGAGAAAAAGGCAGCACTGGAAAGCTAGCTGAAATATACTTAAGAGAAATTGTGGTACGACATGGAGTGCCAATCTCAATCATTTCAGACAGAGATGGACGCTTTGTCTCAAGAATCTGGCAATCATTTCAGGAAGCCTTTGGATCTCAGTTAGATCTGAGCACGGCATTCCATCCGCAAACAGACGGCCAGAGCGAACGGACTATACAAACATTAGAAGATATGCTTCGCGCATGTGTCATGGATCTAGGCGGCAGCTGGGATACTCATCTACCTCTAGTTGAGTTTTCCTACAATAACAGTTATCATACGAGCATAAAAGCCGCGCCGTTCGAAGCTCTGTATGGCCGCAAATGCCGATCGCCCTTATGTTGGGCAGATGCCGGAGATAAACGTATGGTTGGTCCTGAACTTGTACAAGAGACAACCGATAAGATTGCGCAGATCCGAGAGCGCATTAGGGCGGCTCGAGAGCGACAAAAGAGCTACGCGGATCCAAATAGAAAATCGGTAGATTTCAAGGTGGGAGACAAAGTGTTGTTAAAAGTCTCACCATGGAAGGGCGTAGTCAGATTTGGAAAACGTGGAAAGCTGAATCCACGATACATCGGACCATTCAGAATTTTGAAGAGAATTGGTACCGTGGCATACAAGTTGGAGTTACCGGAAGAACTTAATGGAGTACATGATACGTTTCATGTATCCAACCTGAAGAAGAGTCCAACGCAAGAAAACGTGATCATCCCGATGGATGAAGTGCATATTGATGAAGCCCTCCGATTTACAGAAAAACCCGTTGAGGTTACTGACTGGAAAGTCAACAAGACCAGGAGGAGCAGTGTGAAGCTTGTCAAAGTACGTTGGAGCTCTAAGCACGGACCCGAGTACACATGGGAACGTGAAGACCAGTTCAAGAAAAAGTATCCCCACCTATTCAAGAAGACTCCAGCGAGAGTGAGTCCCACCTGAATTTCGGGACGAAATTCTTTTAACGGGGGGAGACTGTGACAACTGGCACAAACCGGTAATTTCCGTACACTTTAATCATTATTTAATGATTGCAATTATGTGCTTAATTGTCAGCAATGACTGAACACATGATTAAACAAGTGAATTCATGCACGTTGTATACTACAAAATATTGCTTTATGCATAAACGAGAGCGTTGCGTCAAAAATAATAGTAAACTCACCGGTAAGACACAACGTGTCAACAGAACTGCAGAAAGCAGTCAGACAATAAAATTGGAGCCTAGGTGTAGGTCCGACAACAAGAATGCATTAAAACCCAAGAGTGCATATAAGGGTTTAATATATATGCAATACGGAAGCAAAAATAAGCACTAAAAAGCACCCGAAACGCACTTTAAGCGCATAATTTATATAATTCAGCAATAAATCAGCATTTAAACATATGAATATTATGCTGAAATGTCGTTTTATCATCTAGAATATTTCCCTAAGTGTTGGGAATTGAAAGAGTACAAGAAAGGTACTTAAAAGACACTAAAAAGTGTAATTTGGCACTTTAACGAACCAGTGTCTAACCGAACAACCGGACAATACCCGGAACACCAAAATAATGCTAGAAGCATTGTTTTTATTTTTCTAAGCTAGTTAGGGTCCCCGAATACCCTAACACCCATTATAAATTACAACACACAAATAACTTATTTTAAATTCCTAACTATACCACTAACTTTTTGGTTGAAATCCAATTGGATACCCACCCCCCCTTGAACGATTGGTTGTTCCATGTGGGACAAACCCTTACATTTCTAATTATTTTATAAACTTATGTCTCATATCTAGAAGACATTTTATACATTGGACATTAGTGGATGTTGATTATAAAGAATATATGGAGGTTAACACAATCACTCACCAACCACAACACTTAGCAAAAAAAAAAAAAAAAAAAATTCTTTCTTTGCTCCCTTGTCTTGCCTACGGCCAAACACCACAGCCATCATTCCACCATCTTTCAATATTGATCAAGGCATTTTACATACAACCAAAGATGAAGGATCACATACGAGGAGACCCGGTGCCTACGGTTTGCCAAGGACCTCACCACAACGCTTTTAACCACCCATTTTTCGTCTAGTTTCTTCCCTAGCCACGAGCTAGTAGTAAGTGACTCTAAACATCTTCTTGTTCATGTTTAAAGTGGTTAATAAGAGATTTAACGGGTAAAAATTATGAACACTAGAGATCAAAGTTTAAAGTCTACTAAAAATAATGAACAAAGTGGTTAATGAGTAAATATTAGTGTAAAACTCTTGGATCTTGTTTTGTTTTGTTATGATTATTTATTATTGTTGGATGCTAGTAGGGGAACGGATCGTCATCTAACCACGCTAGGTCATGTTCATGGAACATGAACTAGCACTATGTTTAGTGTAAAAAAAAAATAATAATAATTAGATGACGAACCCTTTCATACGGAAACATGAACTTGTGTAAAAACGACTTTTCTTATAAAATGGAGCTCTAAACTAGTAGATCTAAAGATCTACAAGTGGTTTTTCGGAAGAACCAAGCAAAAATATTAGTGTTGTTAAAACCCGGATCTTATCCGAACTAAAAGCATTTTTAGTAAATAAACAAGTGTGTGACACTTGTGTCACAAGAAAAATTTAACAAAGAAATATTTTTGCGAATCTCGACTAGAAGTTGTGAGACTTCATATTCTTTAAAAATAAAGTTTTTAAGAAACTAAAATTATTTTTAAAGATAACGAGACTTACTAAATGTGCTAGTAAGTTACTACACATTTTTGTAAATATTCAAGTTCATGAAATGGAGAAATTAGTGATTATTGTTGATAATTGTTGTTGATGATTGTTGACGATTTAAAAGAAAATAAACACACGTTTTGAAAACGTGGGAAACCTCCATTTTTAGGGGAAACTCTGTCAAAATTTTTATAAATTTTGACACTTAGAAAAAAATATAAGTTTTTGAGAAACTTATTCCCTAAAAATGTATTTAAAAGTATTACCAAGGTTTCCCTAATTTTTGGTGATGAGAAATGGTGATTTTTCAAGAATAAAAATGGATATTAAGTATATATTTTTGAAAGAAAAATATATATTATTTGATCACCAACTTTTGTGCTAAGTGTATATAGTATGTGTTATACGTGCTAGTGTATTAAGACTTAAAAATACACTAATTACTCATGAGGAGTAGAAATATAAAAATACACATACAACATACAAAATACATAATTCGGGTGCAAAGTGCAAAACACAAAAGACTTATATTATTTTTGGAGAAAATAATATAAGTAAGATACGTAGTTAAAAATATAAGAATATTTTTAACACAAGAATATATACAAAAGAGAGTGACTGTACTTGTGCGACGCAAGTCTAGTGACTAACGTTAAGAAAACGCGTATAGGTTACGACGTTAATTAAGCAAATCCGGTGGAGTTTACGACGCTAGGAACGCAAAGTTGTGAGTTCATGCTCCCCCTTTTCTCTTTAACTGTTTTCAGTTTTTATAACTTCGGGGGTGAAATACATGTACAAAAGTACAATATTTATAAATGGTATGATATAAATACAAGAAGTACACTTGGTGAGAACGAGAACCAAGTGTGACGAAATATATGAATATGAGAAGCGCATTTGGTGAGACGAGAACCAAGTATAAGGCGCTATGAGAAATGATAACAAGAAACGCGCTTGGTGAGGACGAGAACCAAGTAGGATGCGTTATGAGAAATAGTGTCACGAATAGGGTACAGAAGCACCATTAATCAACGTATACATTCAGACCGCAGAACAAAAGGTTAGATCTAACGGGTGCCTGGCAGCCACACTCCCGGTCGGGGCGAGAACCTAGGAAGTGCTTTTGTGTCTCAGAATATACCAATTAAATGCCTTAGGTTTGGTGACTTCCTATGACGTGCCACAGGTTAATGGCTTTGCAACCCATTAACAATCTGATAATTACAGAAATACTGTATGTACATAAAATTCATACCATACAAAATTGATATATAACTTGAAGTACGTGGGGTACTCAAGAAGATTGATATATAACTTGAAGTACGTGGGGTACTCAAGAGGATTGTGATATAACTTGAAGTACGTGGGGTACTCAAGAAAAGATTGAATTATAAATGGGTACGTGGTGTACACATGAAACTGGATTTATATATGAAAACTTGATTTACTCACAAACTATGTTTTCATACAAAGTATACAAACATGAAATACAAAACTGCATGAATTCACACCAACTTTATGTTGACGTTTTTCCAAAAACTCACATGTATTTCAGGTAACTAGGATGGATGTGCGCGTGGTCTAGCTTATGCTCGTGGATGTCGCTTGTGTTTAACTTTGAATAAAGTTGTAAACTTTTAAGACAATGTTTTATGCTGTCTAGCGATGGAAACGCTAAACTTATGTTTTCAAATCATGGTATTTGATGTTATTTTACGAGCATGTAGCATGTTTACTCTTCGTATGCAATGAGAACCTTTCATGATCACACCTCGTGCTTCCGCCATAGAAAGGGGTGTGACAACCAATGACAAATCAGTTTCGTATACACAAGAATTTAGTATCCCACATTCACATTACACACATAATTTATTCACAAACACTACAAGTCCAACTGTCCAAGTATTAAACATGTGTGGCCCCAAATTAATCTAAACAGGCCCGTTTACTCATAACAGGGGATACGGCCCATTATCTACGCAAGTCCTTTACCAACTGTTGTGTGGTCCAATTGGCCCAAGACCCAACTGAGGTATAAGAACCTGCCCCCCTTATACGCGAATAATTAAACTTGTGGCCCAACTTTAAACAGAGCGGCCCAAGTTTAATTCGATTATATATGTAGCCCAATTTCATAGACTAATTATATGTGTGTGACTTATTTTATTATCATAACCTCAGTTTTGAAAACGTGTCAAACTGTTACTTATCCTAGCAACCAATTCCTTGACTTTTGCAACAATCACCACTAATAAATCTCAATTTCATTTAAATCAAATAATATGGAAATTCCAAAATATATCTCACAATTCATCAACATGCTCCTAACAATACAATCTGATCACACATAGTTTAAATAATTCGGTCATGCCCACATCCCAATTCGTCCAACAATATCTAATGCTAACTGGATTATAGTTGCAGCCTAGCCTAACTCGATTACAGCAGCCCCCTATCTACGATCAGATAATTCATATGAAACAATATCATGCACAAGTTGTCTAAACATGTCATGCAAATACCCTGCTGATTCAATCATATGGCCATTTAAACTCACGAGATCAATAACATCAGTCATGTTTTTATAGCACATACACAACCACTGTTGTTAATCAAAATCACATAAAGAATAATTAAATAATAATGAGCATAGTTTGGATTTCACTAACCAAGATCGACAACAGGTTGATATCTCAAAAGTGGGGGGGGGGGGGTTCTCCTGTCGTTCGTGCATCAAGGGGGATTAGGGTTTTGTTATGTTGTAACTTGTGAGATATACACATGATACGTATAGTTGTTATAGAGCCAATTAACACAAGTGGCCCAGTTGTCAAGATAGGTATAATAGTTGGGCTGAGATCCAAGTAAAGCAAGTGGGCCAAGAAGTATCAGATTCAAGTTTTAGTTCACAACATACAAGATACATAGGAAGATCCATACATGTAAATTTAATCGGAATAAGTGGGCCGAGCCCACTTGGATTACGGTGCTATTGGGCTTCGGTCCGGATTGCATTTGACGACCCAAGGGTTAGTATGTGACCCAAAAACTTGCGGCCCAAAGATGTTACTATGTTAGTTTAGCAAAAAAAAAACACATGCGCTTAACAGATTTACCAAAGAAATGCGGAGTAAAGATCATCAGATTAAACGTTAACCTTGAGAGTTCGGGCTGTCACACCATTGATATGTGTGACGTGATGCAGGTAGCTCAAACCTAGCAAATTTTGCACCGGGCTTCCGGCTGTAAGACATAGTCTACCCATGGGCCAAACCCTGGTCCAACATGGGCGGGGATCGCTACACCCAAATAGATCTATCACTCATGTCCCTCGGTCCTACAACTAGGATTGATGGCCTTATGCGTTGTGCCCACCACTCACATGATCTCAGTGTACCCTTCCTTAGCTAACCATACCAAATAGTAATGTATGTAAACAATTGTAACATGTATTTCACCCCCGAAGTTATAAAACTGAAAACAATTAAAGTAAAAGGGGGAACACGAAACTCACAGTCTTGCGTCTTCAACGATCGTAACTCGTACTTCTCCGGTGAACACGACTACCTACAATGTACTAATGTCTATTAGACGAACGGGCCGTGCCTTGACTTAGTGTCAACTTTTCCGAGTTACGTTTTATATATTATTCCAAGTTATATAATTATTGTCAAAATAATTAATATTTTAACTTAAATTATATTTACAAGTTTTGGAATAATTGTTAAACAATATATATTAACTTAATACTTCTCAAGTATTAATACTTATATTTCTTCCCAAGGATGGGGGTATCTTATACATGTGTACTCGTATTCCGGTGTGTATTTATACGTATGAAAATACGTATTCTATTGTGTCCATTAAGTATTCATATACTTAAACTTTATATTATACTTTCCGAAATATTATTCCAAATAAAAAGTCCACCAACATATATATTTCCAAAATATATATATTTAAAGAATATTTCTTAGAAAAATTATTCATAATTTTTCTTTGGCAAAACATGTGTAGTTCAAAATAATATATCTTCATGTCTAACTTAGATAATATATAAACTTATTTCCATCCAAAATAATGTATTTCAAGTGTATTAAGAAAATATATATCTTTCCAAAAAATCATATATCTTCTAATAATTCCAAAGAAAATATATATATTTATACTTGTCAAAAATGTTATATTTTTCCCTTGTCAAGATGTGATATACCCTTGAAGTAATTGTGAAAATCATATTTCCATCCCTTTGTATCCAAAATACTATTTACAAAAATATATTTTTGTCACGGCCCCCGTCCCGGTTTTACCCGGTCCAGGAGCCGCGGGACAGAAATCTCGTGGTATCTATTAATTGAGTTGATAGCGGAAGATTTACATGATCTTTTAAACTTGAAAATGCCCGGTTATTTTATTCCATAATTTGGGATAAACCCCGTAATTTACAATAGAGGAATTTCACAAGGAAATTCCCTGATTTACAAAACATGTTTATTCATTTTAACTGAGCCACCCCTTCAAGCTTGTTAGTGCTCCGTAGCACGTTTTCCTTTATTCACAGCAGGTCGCCTGAAACATGTTTTAAAAATATTTTATCATCGGGGAAATACTGGCGAGTCATTCAGGTTAAATAAAACGACACATTAGTTATAAATTACAGCATAAGAGCGATTACAATGGCTTCTATCTTATTTTTTTATCTGGCGCCGTGTCACCTCCTGGTGACGATGGTCATACCACTATTGGGTCCTTTCACCCAAGTAGTGATGATTATCACTGTTAGGATTTATTAGCCTAACCGTGAGAAATTAGTAATGTGCACAATACCCCACTAGCCAGTGATTCAAGATAACCACGACTTAATCCCTGTAATTATAACTTTTTGAAAATGATTGGAGTATTGTAAAACATTATTGATAAAAAGAAAGTGAATCACATTGCAGATTTAAACTGGCAGAGTTTAGCCTACTGATAAGCTTGATAACCTAGTTTAAATAACAATGCACATGAACTAGGTCAGTAACTAATACAACATTTACGATAACTCACGAGATTAAAACCCTCACGACTAATGACAAAGTGCAATACTTAAACATACAACGAATTCACGACGAATGACAAAGTATAACCCTAATGTGGGCAGCACTTAAACATCCATCGGATAGTTTCAATCGATCGGACATTGAATCGTAGCATCGATCGAGTTAATACCCTGTATCGTAGCAGCGCTTCACTACTGTGAATGTGATTTTCGACTTTTGAGCAATATTCTTCGTGTTTTTGATTGAAATTTCGACACAGATGAACTGCTCGTGAACTGAACACGTAGACTAGGGCTAGCGTGTCACACCTAGGCCTGCCACGTGTGCGACACGTGGCCTGTTAGCTGATCCGGAGTTTTTATGAGTTGTCACGGCCCGCTTAAGCCTGGGCTTACTCTTACGCGGCCCGCGTGAACCCTAAAAATCTTGTTTTCTTTGTTTTTCATGCACGTTAGGGTTTCAGGGGTCCGGGTTTTTACTCACGGGTTGTTTTGGGACATTTTTGAAGGTCCTTACATCCTCCCCACCTTATTTAAAATCTCATCCTCGAGATTTATTGGAATAAGTGAGGATAGTTTCGCTTCATCTCCGATTCCAGCTCCCAAGTGTATTCAGGTTCTCTCTTTGAATCCCACTTGACTTTGACCAGCACTAGTCGCTTGTGCTTGAGAAACTTGATCTTTCTGTCTTCTATTTGCAGTGGCTTCTCAACAAATTTTAACTTTTCATTTACCTCTATATCTTGAAGAGGTACTACCAGGGATTCGTCAGATAAACATTTCTTGAGGCTGGATACATGAAATACGTCATGTACCCCAGCTAACTCTTCTGGTAGCTGTAAGCGATAAGCGACTGGTCCTATACGTTGGATTACTAGGAATGGTCCTACGTACCTTGGACTCAGCTTTCCTTTCTTACCGAACCGAACTACTCCTTTCTAAGGAGAAACTTTCAAGAGTACCTTGTCTCCAACTTGAAATTCTAGTGGCTTGCGTCGATTGTCGGCATAACTCTTATGGCGATCTTGAGTCGTCTTTAGTCTTTCTTTGATTTGAGTGATCTTGTTGGTAGTTTCTTGCACTATTTCAGGACCTGATAATTGACTTTCTCCTATTTCTACCCAACAAACTAGAGTTCTGCACTTTCGTCCATACAGTGCTTCGAATGGGACAGCTTCGATGCTTGCATGATAACTATTGTTATAGGATAATATGATTAAGGGTAGGTGGTCATCCCAGTTCCCACCAAAATCTATCACACACGCCCTAAGCATGTCTTCCAGGGTTTGGATCGTCCTTTCACTTTGTCCATCTGTTTGAGGATGGTATGCAGTGCTTAAATTTAGTCGAGTTCCCATTGCTTCTTGGAAACTTGTCCAGAAATGGGAAGTGAAACGACTATCCCTATCCGATACAATGGAGAGTGGACTCCATGTAAGGATACTACTTCATCTACATACAACTTTGCCAATCTTTCCATACTAAAGGTTTCTTTCATGGGTAGGAAATGAGCTGATTTGGTTAATCGATCCACAATTACCCAAATTGCATCGTTACCCTTTATGGTTTTGGGTAGCTTAGTAACAAAGTCCATTGTTATCAGCTCCCATTTCCATACAGGTATTTCTAATTGTTGGAGTAATCCTGAAGGTTTCTGGTGTTCTGCCTTAACTTGTGAACAAGTAAGACACTTAGAAACATATCTAGCTATGTCCTTTTTCATTCCTATCCACCAGAAGTTATTCCTTAAATCTTGGTACATCTTATTGTTACCAGGATGCATGGTATACCTAGATTTATGGGCTTCCTCTACAATCTTATTTCTTAATTTTCCCTGCTTAGGTACCCAAATCCTTCTTTTGTCGAATCTCCAAATTCCATCACTTCCTTGCTCTAATTCCTTTATTCGTCCTTTCATTCCTTCAGCATCATCCTTGATTGCTGTTTCTTGAATATTCTTCAGTTGTTCCATTAAGTCTAATTGTAGACTTAATCTAAGAGCACGAACTCGTCGTTGTTTCTCATGATACTTGCGACTTAAGGCATCAACAACTACGTTTGCTTTTCCTTCGTGATATTGAATATCACAGTCGTAGTCACTTAAAATTTCCATCCATCTTCTTTGCCTCATGTTTAATTCTTTTTGCCCAAATATATATCTTAAACTCTTATGATCTGTATAGACAGTAAACTTACTTCCGTACAGATAATGTCTCCAAATCTTAAGGGAAAAAAGTATGGCTCCTAACTCTAAATCATGAGTCGTATAGTTTTCCTCGTGCTTTTTCAATTGCCTTGAGGCATACGCAATTACCTTCTTGCGTTGCATTAACACACATCCTAATCCTAGCTTAGAAGCATCACAGTATACTTCAAAATCTTCTGTCCCTTCTGGTAAGGCAAGGATTGGGGTGTTGGTTAACCTTTGCTTTAGGATCTTAAAAGCTTCTTCTTGCTTAGGTCCCCATTCAAACTTAACTGTTTTACAGGTTAACTTAGTTAATGGTACAGCTATCTTAGAAAAATCCTTAATAAAGCGCCTATAGTATCCAGCTAAGCCTAGAAAACTTCTAATTTTCATAGCTGAATGCGGGACCTTCCATTTGGTAATCGCTTCTATCTTGGAGGGATCGACATGAATACCTTCGTGATTCACCATGTGTCCCAAAAATTGCACTTCTTGCAGCCAAAATTCACACTTCGAGAATTTGGCGTAAATCTTTTCCTTTCTTAACAAAGTTAAGAGTGCATGTAAGTGTTGACAATGCTCGTCCTGACTTTTGGAATAAATGAGTATATCGTCGATAAAGACAATTACAAATTTATCCAAGTATGGTTTACAGATCCTATTCATCATGTCCATAAATGCTGCAGGAGCATTTGTTAACCCAAAGGGCATGACTGTAAACTTGTAATAACCATACCTAGTTCTGAAAGCAGTTTTAGGTATGTCTTCTTCCTGTACCTTCAATTGATGATATCTGGAGCGTAAGTATATCTTAGAAAAATACCTAGCTCCTTGGAGTTGATCGAAAAGATCATCAATCCTAGGTAATGGGTATTGATTCTTAATTGTAACCTTATTCAATTCCCTGTAATCGATACACATTCGCATCGAACCATCTTTCTTTTTCACAAACAACACTGGAGCTCCCCACGGGGATGAACTAGGTTGTATGAATCCTTTTCTTAATAATTCATCTAACTGCTTTTTTTAATTCTAGCATTTCGGTGGGTGCTAACCGATAAGGTGCCTTGGCTATCGGTGTAGTTCCAGGAATTAGATGAATTCTAAATTCTACTTCCCTATCAGGTGGTAATCCAGGTAGTTCTTCTAGGAATACCTCTGGGTATTCTGATACTACTGGAATTTCCTTAAGTTCCTTATCTTTAGTGTTAATGATTACCGAAATCATATACACTATTCCTTGTTTTCTTGAATAACTGGCCACTTTTATTACTGAAAGGAATTTTAGTGGCTTACGTGGCTTATCTCCTGTAATCACCACTAATTCTCCTGTGGGGGTATGAATTTCTATGGAATTGTTAGTACAGATAATTCGAGCATGGTTGGCTACTAGCCAATCCATTCCTAACACAACATCAAATCCAGCTAAATTCATAGGTAACCGGGTTGCAGAAAATTTATGACCTAAGAGTTCTATCTTTCCTTCTCGCAAAACCTTGTTTATGTTAACATAATTCCCATCTGCCGTTTCAACTGTAAAATTTTGTCTAAGGTTGGTTAAGGGTAGGTTAAGAGCTTGGCAGAATGAAGTATTTATAAAACTTTGGTTTGAACCAGAGTCAAATAATACTTTTGCATAAACGTTGTGAACTAGGAACGTGCCAGCTATCACGACAGGAATTAGTTCTGCTTCCTGAGTAGTCAACTGGAAGGCTCTTGCGTTCTTCTTGGTAGTTCCTTTTGCAGGTTTGGCTTTGTTATCAGCTGGTTTGACCAATTTCGGGCAGTCTGGTCTAAAATGTCCAGGTTCTCCACAGTTGTAGCAGATTGTTGATTTCTTTCTCCTGCAGTCTTCCTCTTGATGCCCCGGAATTTTGCAGAAATTGCAATACCCTTTGCATCTACCAAAATGCTTTCTTTTACAGGTATTGCAAAATGGAACAGTGGAAGATTGCCCAGATCCCTTTTTCTTGAAATTACTTCTGTTACCCATACGGAATCCTTGGGTAATTTTCTGGGCCACTTCCTTTTTCCGGTTTTCTTCTCTTGTGCGTACCAGCCCGTCAGTTAGGGTGTTAGCTAATTCCACCGCATCGTCAATAGTGCGGGGTCTCGCAGCTTTGACGATATCCCGAATCTTGCCAATCAATCCCCAAATATAGCGGGAAATAAGCACCGGTTCTGGCGAAGCCAGGTTTGGTACCACTCTTGCATACTCGAAGAATGTCGAAATATACCCTCGACAGTCTATATCCACCATCCGGTGGTTCAAGAATTTATTCGCCATTTGTTCTTTCTCATATTCGGGACAAAATTTTCTTTCTACTAGTCGCTTAAATTCTTCCCAACTCATGGCATAGGCCACATTACTTCCTTTGGCTTGAAGTACCGTATTCCACCATTCTAACGCTCCTTCTTTAAAAAGATGCGACGCGTACATGACCTTGTCTTCCTAGGCACATTTACTTATTTTAATTACTGCTTCGGTTTTCTCTAACCAATGCAGTGCAGCAGTCGCCCCTTCATTTCCTGCGAACTCAACAGGTTTACAGGCAAGGAATTCCTTGTAAGTGCAACCAGGCGTTGCAGCTTTCATTCTTTTGAGAATTGGGGCTTGCAGTACATCATTATTATTAATGTTACCGCCCCCATTTACGCTATTACTGAAGTTGTCTTCATGAGTACGTTTGCTAGGAATAATTTGTTGAGGTTCAACTGGATTTTGAGTAGCAGCAAGGATTGCTGGAATAGCGTTGGCTATTCGCTGAGCAACGATATTCTCGATATCTAGCCTATTCAGAAATTGATCTTCATGGTTTTGTTCAGATTGGTTAACTTCATTAACGGGTTCATTACCAGTGTGTTCCTTCTGATAATTCATTTATATACGTAATTAGCATAAAATAATTAACAACCAAACATAACAAAACAATCACACATAATCATGTCAACACGTATAGCCAAAATTATCGATTTTTCGACGTTCGATATTTTATATATTATAATAGGCATCCATACAAACTGGTTATCTTACAAAACTTTTATTTTTAAGTTATTTAACATAATTATACTTTGTTATTATTATTATTTTGTTATTATACAACCACACCATCCCTGTCAGCTGGCATTTCAGAAACGACGCTCCCTCTCGTCGTACTTCCAAGATATCCTCTCTCCTACTTCCCAGATTCTATTTCCCGCGTCCACTAGTTCCTCGCCATAGTGGCAGAGTTCTGCCAAGTTTTCGGAGCTCATAGGTGGGTGTAGTGGAGGTTCCAGGTCAAACAGGGGGAAAAAGGTATTAGGGTTATTTAGGAGATTCTGAAATTGCCAGTCGGTGGTCCACCACTCTTCTAGCTCTACTGGTAGGGGTTGGGAGTGGATAATAGGATCTGGGATATCAGGCTCTAGATCAACTGGAAGTTGTGCTTCCGCTGGGTAATTAAAGAGATTTTCACCGGCAGGTCCGATGAGGTCATTAAGTGTCAGTCTATGATTAAGCTCTTCCCAAGATGGCATTTCTTGGTCTCGCCTGGAACTTTCTCTGATCTCTATTCCCTTGCCTTTATCCATTGGACCCTCCGTCATTATAACTTTCCGTGTCACCGGTTTCTTCCTGCGCACACGCCTCCAGCCCACAATTCTTCTTCTCTTCTTTGGCTTGGGTTTCTCCGGAGGCTGGGCTTGAAATTCCATAGGTTCATCCATGTCGGCACAATAACCGGTAAAGTCTCTGGAAACTTCCACATTAACAGAATAGAGATTGAGATTCTGAAGAGCTTCAGACAACTCATTCATGCTGTTTAGCAGATATGAAGAAACACACAAAATTTTAAGTTAAAATATAGTAGATGAAATTCTCACAGAATCACAGAATGGCAATAAAAAAATTTTAAAAACAAACCATTTGATTAAAACGAAATATTGCGATATATATCTATTACAACTGAAATTCGAAATATACTAGTGGTTATCTAATGGATTAAAGTTTCTGGCTCGTAGGTGGCGTAGGTGCTGGTACTGGTTTGGTGATTCAAGTATAAGTTAGCATTTACTGCTGTAGTTGCTAACATGTAGAGATCTTCCCATTGTTCGTCTAATTTATCTTCCCATGGTGGGTTATTACCTGTTTCCTGAGTCTCCTTATTAATTATCATTCCTTTTGGTTGTGACTTCCTTATTTTCTCTTGACTTTTTCTAATAATCCAACTTCTTTTATTAGGGGTAAGTAGTTTCTCAAATTGTGCCTTACGAATAAATATTCCTTCCTCAGTATCTGCTGAGTATCTTGAGGAATTTGGTTGAAATGAGGTTCCCTTATCTTTTGGTGAACTATCTAATTGACGATAGATGTACGAAATTCTTTGCTTACCCATACTGTAAACTAACAAATAGTCAAATAACACAAAAACACATAATCACATAAATTATTTCCTAATACAGAAATTAAAACTTAAGTGTCAGCAGAACACTTCTTTGGCTTGAATCAGTGGCCTGGCTCTGATACCACCTTTTTCTGTCACGGCCCCCGTCCCGGTTTTACCCGGTCCAGGAGCCGCGGGACAGAAATCCCGTGGTATCTATTAATTGAGTTGATAGCAGAAGATTTACAGGATCTTTTAAACTTGAAAATGCCCGATTATTTTATTCCATAATTTGGGATAAACCCCGTAATTTACAATAGAGGAATTTCACAAGGAAATTCCCTGATTTACAAAACATGTTTATTCATTTTAACTGAGCCACCCCTTCAAGCTTGTTAGTGCTCCGTAGCACGTTTTCCTTGATTCACAGCAGGTCGCCTGAAACATGTTTTAAAAATATTTTATCAGCGAGGAAATACTGGCGAGTCATTCAGGTTAAATAAAACGACACATTAGTTATAAACTACAGCATAAGAGCGATTACAATGGCTTCTATCTTATTTTTTAGCTGGCGCCGTGTCACCTCCTGGTGACGATGGTCATACCACTATTGGGTCCTTTCACCCAAGTAGTGATGATTATCACTGTTAGGATTTATTAGCTTAACCGTGAGAAATTAGTAATGTGCACAATACCCCACTAGCCAGTGATTCAAGATAACCACGACTTAATCCCTGTAATTATAACTTTTTGAAATGATTGGAGTATTGTAAAACATTATTGATAAAAAGAGAATGACTCACATTGCAGATTTAAACGGGCAGATTTTAGCCTATTGATAAGCCTGATAACCTAGTTTAAATAACAATGCACACGAACTAGGTTAGTAACTAATACAGCATTTACGATAACTCACGAGATTAAAACCCTCACGACTAATGACAAAGTGCAATACTTAAACATCCATCGAATTCACGACGAACGACAAAGTATAAACCTAATGTGGGCAGCACTTAAACATCCATCGGATAGTTTCAATCGATCAGACATTGAATCGTAGCAGCAATCGAGTTAATACCCTGTATCGTAGCAGCGCTTCACTACTGTGAATGTGATTTTCGACTTTTGAGCAGTATTCTTCGTGTTTTTGATTGAAATTTCGACACAGATGAACTGCTCGTGAACTGAACAATTTATAGCTGAAAAATGGGGTTTACGTGGCCCGCGTAAACCCACACTTAACACTTACGCGGCCCGCGAGGGCCATCTATTCGTAGACTAGGGCTAGTGTGTCACACCTAGGCCTACTACGTGTGCGACACGTGGCCTGTTAGTTGATCCAGAGTTTTTATGAGTTGTCGCGGCCCGCGTAAGCCTAGGCTTACTCTTACGCGGCCCGCGTGAACCCTAAAATTCTTGTTTTCTTTGTTTTTCATGCACGTTAGGGTTTCAGGGGTCCGGGTTTTTACTTACGGGTTGTTTTGGGACATTTTTGAAGGTCCTTACAATTTTGTAAACATATTCTCCGGAATATTTTTTAAGTTACATTTCTTGTTCGGCTTCGCTAATATATTGTGTGTAACTTGTATAGTTATTCCTTGATATTTTGGTAGCATTTTGGGTTATAATTCTTGGCGTTTTAATGTGTTATATTATTTTAAGTCCTAAAATAATATAACTATTTCACAAAGTATACACATAATCACACATGTGTGTCTTTATTGTATATATATATTCTAAATATATATCTAGCCATTTTTATTTATAAAAACCAACCTCCAATATTTGTATTTTTGTAACAAAATTTATGGCAAGGTTTATGTAGAAAACTCATGGTTAAAATACACTTATAAATATTTGTTTAAAAATATCTTTCTAAGTGTTTATATTTTTAGAAAATTTTGCCATAGTTTCCCCTAAAAATGGAGGTTTCCATGCTTTCAAGCATATCATTTTATTTTGTAAACATCACCACAATCAATTTACATTCATCAACAAATAACATTCACTTGTCAATCTAGCAAAAATCATGCTTAATCTACTACTTCATGAACTTGAAAGTTTGTGAAAACTTGTAGTAACTTGGTAATGTGTTTAGTAGGTTTAGTTACCCTTTAGAATGTGTTTACTTCTTTAAAAACTTCATTTTTAAAGAAGTTGGGTGTTTACAACTTCAAAACACAATTTCTGAAAATGCTTCTTTATGTAATCTTCTTGTTACACAAGTGTTTCTACACTTGTTTAACCATCAAAAATAGTGTTTGTTTATGTAAGAACCAAGATTTAACAAAACTCATATTTTTAACTTGGTTCTTTTGAAATACCATTTATAAATCCTTAGATCTATATGTTTAGCAACTTACTTTGATCATGATTTTTCTAGAAAACAACTTTATTCTTTCCAAGTTCATGATTCAAGTGTGGATGATCTTTCATCCTACAACCTTCTTACTTTCTCACCTTGCTAGACTATGTTTCTAATCATGATCTAGCAAGATGTTATGATGATCAACATCATCTTTACAAACAATCAATGATCAACAAGCATTCAAACCATAAACAACTTAGTTTCAATAAGATTACTTCATAAATCAAGCTTATGTTCAAGTTACATGCTTATGTTCTTTAGTGTTCTTGAAGTTTTGATTATGATACTTCTTTTAACCACTAAAAATGGATGTAAATTAGAGTGTTTAAGGATCTTACCACTAGCACAAGGCTAGGGATGAATCAAGAGTAGAAAGTGAGCGGATAAAAGCAATGAGAGAAGGTCCTTCCACTTCCAATGCCACCAAGCTTCCTTATGCACCCTTGAACACCTTTGTATGGCCTTAGAATGGATGAGATTGAATGAATGATGATGATGGTGGATGGTTGTGGTTTCGGCCGAGAATGGAGCAAGAGGGAGGAAGAAGAAAGTGTGTGTTTTAGTAGGTGTGAGAATGAAATGGTGATCCAACATGTTCTTCTTATAAACAAGTTTTGTGTTTAACTCTTGGATAAAGTGTTCCATATCTTGCAACAAGATCTAGTTAAAGATTTAACAAATCTACTTGGTGGGGTGATGTGCTTGTCGTGGTACACGCAAATTTAATCCAAATAACAACTATAGATAGTGGTAAATGGGTATCGAACTCAGGGAGTATGTGGAAAATGTGTTGATTTTGTAGCTTTGCAACTTAACTAAAATTAACCTAATTTGCAAAAAGTAAAGATCAATAATTTGGATTGTTTGGTTTTAAACTTAGATTAACTAAATAACTTCAAATCAAAGGTTGGTTGTAAAGCAGATTAGGAGAAAACAATGACCATCTTAGGATTCAGTTTCTTTTAACAATTGTGTGAAATTCCAACTAGAAAGAGTTACATAGACATAACTCGTGCAAAATTAATTGAAGTGATAAAAGGGAACAAAGTACTCGGATTTTATAAACGCGAGGTTGTTTCCCGATGACCAATTAATCAATAACCAACCCTAACCCTTCCCGTGATATCTCGATTGCCAACGGCACCAAGAACGTACGATTGAGACTAGAAATTGCACTATCAATTAACAAACTACAATCAATTACTCATACACCATGATAATCAAAGCAACACAATGTTATCATTCTAGAAATTCAGAAATAAACACACAAAATTTTAAGAGAAACCTTCACCTAAGATGATCACCGAAAGTTTTAGCCAGACATAGCTTGGTGAATCATCATAACAATAAGTTTAGTGTTCATACCAATCGAAAACATAAACCGAATGTTAGAAATTGTTTGGAACCAAGTACAATCAGCCAAAATCGCCCCCTAGTTGCTAAGAAACTATCCAATGATGAGATAATGTGAAAAGGCACACAAAAACCGATTTAATGATGGCAGTTACGAAGTTGTGCGCAGACTCCACCGTAACTTACGGTGACACCGTAAGTTAAGGTGCACTTCAGAATGTTACGGTAGGAATAAACTGAGTTACGGTAAGAATATGGCATAATTCAGGGCCACCGTAAATTACGGTGTGGACTGTAATTTACGGTGGAGCCCTGACTTGTGTGTTCTGTTCCTTTGTTCCTTCCACACACGACCCGTTCATCTCCAAACCGTCCAGAGCTGCGTTTTCTCCTCTTTTAGCTCCCGAACCGCACCTGAAACATAAGCAAATGTAGTTATCTAATTCAAGATAATTACGGGATTAAGTGAAGGATTAATTCGTCTTTTAACATGATTAAGGGTTGTCCAATGGACCACCCGTCACATCCCCACACTTAACCGTTGCTTGTCCCAAGCAACTCATCAAATCGTTTTCAAACTAAGCGATCAATGTAAACCAAGCAGAAACATGTAGTCCTTTTACTAACCCCTTTTTAACACCCAAAATAACACACCCCTCACTAAATCTCTCCTCTCGGTAACAAGTAAGCACTAGCAATATGAGCTAGACACACAAAGGCTAACGGGCGGTTGCACAACTATAGGCTTGTACCTAAATCAATTCTTCTCCGAAAATGTGTCAAACATGAATGCAAATCAAAGGGACTTTCAAGGTTGTAACGTGGCTAGGTGTATAGGTAGGAAATGGAATATATATGAAGTAGCGAAAACTTAACCCGGTCTTTTTATTACACAATAAGCAAACTAACAACTACCAATTTAACTAATATATACAAGACAACTAATATCACTTCTTTTTCATTTTTCATTGTTTTTTCTCTTTTTTTTTCTTTTCTGATTTTTCTGATTTTTTTTTTCAAGACAAACATAATAACTTTCAACATAACATCAAATAAAATTACATACTACTAACCAATCACTATAAGACCGGGTCAAATTGTGTAAATTTTTAGGTAACTAGCTAGGGGTAACAAACGATAGGCTTTTAGGCACAAAATTTGGCAACTAAATGTCCAAACCCCCGCCCCTCTCGCAACCATGCTCATATATATAACTTATGAGGTCCAACCCCCCAAATCCCACACCCACTAAAAACGAGGCTACCTAATTGCCCTTATCCTTTTCGCATTCATGTCTAACTAAGGACTCAAATCGTATCAAGGCACAAGTTCTAATGCACCCCCACCCGTAGCCACTCTCATCAAAGATAAGAATTATTTATTTACAAATGTGGCTTCAACTCTCACCAAGAATAATAGGGTATCAAGGGTTGCCGGTGCATCAATTGGGGTTAATCTAGGGTGTTCAAATTCTCACATCGTTTCGCTTGATTTAATTTATTTTTTTCAAAATCTTCAAAAATTTCCCCCCATCCCCACACTTGGGATACATTGACCCCAATGTATGGTTTTAGGAGGCTTTGATCGCTTAAAACTCTTTCACATCAACTGAAAGCTCTTCAACTCAAACCACAAATTTCTTTTTGGATTTTTTTATGTTTTTCTTCTTTTTAAAAACATGACACCACCAACTCGCACCATCCCAAACAAACATCACAATCATACACCACCCAACCGCCCAACCATAAACATATCAAGCTAAATAAATATTCACAAAATATACAAGGAAGAAACACGACCTGACTAGTAATAGCGTGGTCCCGGAGGCCCAAAAATGGAAGACATCATGTCATTCCATTCTCCAAACGCAAATGAACCGCTACTACTTCCTCCTTGTTGTTGAGCTCCTTCTTGTTGGAGCGGGTCGATCCATTTTGAATGATGGAGCGGAGGGGTCGGATACGATATACTACCATCATAAGGTGGTAGGGACGCATAATCCACATGTTGTGGATCCACAACCACCGGCCGCCCGACATGCCAGTCTGCATGCATTCTTCTCGCTTGATCATCATTGTATCGACTATTCAATTCCAATTCATGAGAATACGCATGTGTGTGATTCCACGCCTCTTGACGATCAAAGCTATGTTTCAACGACCGCTCAAAGCTTGCACTCATCCTTGTATGTTGATCAAATAACGTCCTCTCCGAACCCGACCATGTCTCAAAAATGGATGCCGGAGGATGTTGATTCTCGATCACTTCTTGCATCGTGCCATCATAAGCCCAACCCGGCTCATAGGACTGCACCGTGTAATCGTAAAATGCACCACCATAACACCCTTGGCCCCCTTGGCCCACATTTCCACCATGCTCACCACGTTGCGGCTCATCCGCATAATCATCGTCACCACTTGGGATCTCCGCATCACTTTCCGGCTCATCTTCTTCACCAGGCAAAAGATCTCGTGCACCTACCTTTAATGCTCTCCATCTCTGCCCCTCTAACTTGAGCTTATGATACCGCTCCGACTATGTGTACGTCCAACCAATCCCCAACTTGTCTAAAGTAAAAGGCTGATGCCTTTTTGTTGCCCCTCTATCTTCAGACGTTATTGCCTTTTGCTGTTTCATCAGTCCCGTGATTATTCGGCAATACGGGACGATATCTCTTCCTAACTTATTTCGGCAAATCCATAAGTGGTTCATGATCAGATATCTGATTGGAAAACGCGGAGACCCATTAAGTAATGAATAGAGGATAGGTACTTCCGGGTACCTCACTTGCTCCTTGTCCCCCCTTCGTGGTATGGCATTCAAGAGGCAAATCACCAACAACAACTTTGCTTTGATTCTTAAATTCTTCCGATACAAGACTCCATGGTAAGTACCAGGCAAAAACAACGTTGCCAACATATCATTCCAACGGGGGTGCTTTTCCGGCTTTACCAAAAGTTTATCAAGAGTGGGAATCATGTAGTCACGAGCTGGAAGACTATCATATTTCCCAAGCTTCTTCAACGTGTCAAACGACATCTCTACCGGAATCCCATTCACTATACCCGTTAGCTTCATTTGTGATGGCCTTTCATACGTGTTGCACTTAAGAGTTGCCATCCATTCTTGTATTTCGGTTATGAACAAGTTGTTTTTGTCCTTATCAAAGCAACTCAGCGTCCCCTCCCATCCTAGAGCGCGGAATTTATCAAACACACCAAACGGGCCGAATTGAACCTCATTAACTTCTCTCTCGCAAATAAATGCGGCAGCCTTGTTTTTCAATTTATTCATACTGTCGTGGTAGAGTGTTGGTTGCCATCTGGTTGGTCATCCAATGGACCCGAGTCCCATTTTGGCTTTTCAGCCGGGTCCAACTCCATTTCTTCCTCACTTTCACTTTCAATTTCATCAACTCGACCCAAATATTGTCTCTTTTTCGGTTGCTGTTCCGGCCGCTTGCCCTTATCTTTTGACGAAGAAAACGAACTTGCTCCGGCTTTTTCCTTTGTCTTAACCATTTTCCTACACACATCAAGGCAAGCAACACAACCAAACAAAACAAAATTAGACTATTTTCTCCAAAATATCCCCACACTTGCTTGTTACTATGGTTGTAGATGCTAGTGAACCAAAACTTTTATAAATCTTTTTCAAAATTTGGGCATGATGTCTCTACAATGTAGAGATTCCCAAAAGTTCACTACTTTACTGTCAATCCTACATCTACAAACCATAACCATGTTCAAGTAACAAGTAACAAGTCAAAACTATGAACAAGCAAGTGGATATGAACAATTATAAAAAATAACCTCAATCTTCACAATGCATCATCAAAATACAACAAATAAGCTTCCATACCTTGGTTTGAAGATGCTAACACACTTGTGAAACAAAAAACTTCAAAAGCCCCTAAACTTTTTGGAACTAGGGTTTAGAATTCGAACCCAAAAACTTCGTTTTTTCACCAATCTCTTCTCAAAATCAGAAAGTGCGTGAAAAATTAGCCAAGATAGACTCCGATTTCACTTGATTTGGTTGAGAATTGAAAGAGATAGAAAGGATTGAAGGTTGAAGAAGAATGGAGATCTTGTGGGTCTTAGAAAGTGATGGATGAGAATAGAAAAATGAGAAAGGTGAAAGAAATTGTGTGGACGGGGATGACTTCACGTGACCTGATTGTTATTATATATATATATTTTTTTTATGTAACGCAGCAACTGAAACGAACCAGAGTCTCGCCAGGTCCACCGTAAATTACGGTGTGGACCGTAAATTACGGTGGATGCTGGCAACATAATCCTACCATAACTCAGTAAGTTTGTACCGTAAAGCCATATCATTTTTCTCCCCACCGTAGTTACGGTGGCACCTGGGCTTTCCTGGTTCGCTGCAAAATGCACTTTTAAGGTATAGTTTTTATATTTTTCAAGTTTTTTCAATTTTTTTATGTTTTTAAATTTTTTTAAAAACGTGTAAAAATCACCCTACCCCCTCGAAAGTCCCGTGTTGTCCTCAACAAAATGTTAGAGTAATTCGTAACCCGAATGTCCCCACACTTGTTTCAAACACAGATTCAAGGAAGAACGGTAATTGTGCAAACTATACAAAACAAAACCAAATGAAATGCTACTATTTACACTACCAAACCTGGGCCTCTCATGGTTGTTCCTCATCGACCCCGGGCGTAGAATGTAGCCCACTTTGTCAAGCTCCAAGTTGTTTATGTCGTGCCCCTCCAAGTATGGTTTCAACCGGTGACCGTTCACCGTTTGTTGTTTAAGTGTTTGCTCGTCTTGGATGTCTACGTCACCAAACCTTCCAACTCGCCGAACGACATACGGGCCCATCCATTTACTTTTAAGCTTGCCCGCAAACATCTTGAGTCTTGAGTTGTACAACCAAACTTTTTGACCCACTTCAAACGTTTTCTTCCGCAATTTTGCATCATGCACCTTCTTGAGTTTGTCTTTATACGCTGATGCACATTCATACGCCTCATCTCTAAGCTCTTCAATTTCACACAATTGTAACTTCCTCATCTTTCCCGCTTCATTGTAATCCGCATTGACCGTAGTGATTGCCCAATACGCCCGATGCGCTAACTCCATTGGCAAATGACAACCCTTCCCATAAACCATCCGGTAAGGTGTTGTGCTAATAGGAGTTTTGAAGGCCGTTCGGTATGCCCACAATGCATCATCCAATTTACTCGACCAATCCTTCTTATCCGTTCTAACCGTCTTCATAAGAATCTCCTTGATTTGACGGTTGGACACTTCGACTTGTCCACTCGTTTGCGGATGGTAAGGTGTGGCAATTCAGTGATTCACGCTATACCTCTTCAACAATTTCCCAAAATTGAAGTTCTTGAAATGCGAACCACCATCACTTATAATAACACGCGGAATGCCAAAACGAGAGAAGATGTTGGATTGAACAAATTTACAAACAACTGAATGGTCGTTTGTTCGTGTTGCAATAGCTTCAATCCACTTCGAGACATAATCCACCGCTACCAAAATATATAGAAAGCCATTCGAATTTGGGAAGGGACCCATAAAGTCTATACCCCAAACATCGAATATTTCCACAACCAAGATTGGTTGTAATGGCATCTCATCCCTCTTCGATATGCTTCCCATCTTTTGACAATTTATACAGTTTCTAGCGAACTCGCATGCATCCTTGAAAATTGTGGGCCAATAGAACCCACATGAGAGAACTCGGTAGCCCGTTTTATGCCCACTAAAGTGACCTCCACATGCGGATGAATGAGCATGGGTCAGAATTTCCAACACTTCCGTTTCGGGCACACACCTCCTAATCACTTGATCCGGTCCAATTTTGAAGAGATCCGGTTCATCCCAAATGTATTGCTTCACTTGAACCATAAATTGTTGTCTTCGTTTCTTGGTCCAATGATTTGGGATGGCACCTGTGGCTAAGTAGTTTACATAATGAGCATACCACGGTGCAACAAAAGTGGAAACGGCTAAGAGTTGCTCGTCGGGAAACGTTTCATTTATTTCACTATCATCGTCGATCCCTTCCACCGGAATCCGAGACAAGTGATCCGCCACTACCTTCTCACTACCCTTTTGTCTATAATTTCCAAGTCAAACTCTTGCAACAATAATACCCACCAAATCAAACGAGGCTTCGCGTCCTTTTTCTCCATCAAATATCGGACCGCACTATGATCCGAATAAACCACCACTTTGCTCCCCCAAATATAAGCACGAAACTTATCCAAAGCATACACCACCGCTAATAACTCCTTTTCGGTTGTGGTGTAATTGAGTTGCGCTTCAGATAAAGTTTTGCTTGCATAGTAAATCACCACCGGTTTTTTATCAACCCGTTGACCCAAAACTGCACCAATAGTGGTGTCGCTTGCATCACACATTATCTCGAACGGCTTTGACCAATCCGGTGGTTGCAAGATAGGAGCTTTGACCAAGTGTTCCTTCAAAACAGTAAAAGCTTGCATACACTCGTTAGTAAAATCAAATGGGACATCTTTTAATAACAAGTTGCATAAAGGTTTGGTGATAACACTAAAGCCTTTTATGAAACGTCTATAGAAACCCGCATGTCCCAAAAATGACCTTACAGCCTTAACATTTTTCGGAGGTGGCAAAGATGCTATTACCCGTATTTTTGCCTTATCCACCTCCATTCCCCTTTCAGAAATTACAAGACCCAACACAATGCCCTTTTGCACCATGAAATGACTTTTCTCCCAACTAAGCACTAAATTCTTCTCAACACATCTTTTTAAAACTTTTTGTAATTCATTGAGACAAGATTCGAAACTAGTGCCAAAAATGGAAAAGTCATTCATAAATACTTCAAGCGACTCTCCAACCATGTCCGAGAAAATACTCATCATACATCGTTGGAAACTTGCCGGTGCATTGCACAAGCCAAATGGCATTCGTCGAAAGGCAAAAGTGCCATATGGACAAGTGAAGGTGGTCTTGTGTTGGTCATCCGGGTGTATTGCTATTTGATTGTAACCCGAATACCCGTCCAAAAAACAGTAATATTTTTGACCCGATAATTTTTCAATAATTTGGTCAATGAAAGGCAGCGGGAAATGGTCCTTAGAAGTGGCGGCATTCAACTTCCGGTAGTCAATACATACACGCCACCCGGTAACCGGTCGGGTGGCAATTTGTTCACCACTTTCGTCCTTGACTACTTGAATGCCGACCTTCTTAGGCACAACTTGGGTGGGACTCACCCAAGCACTATCCGAAATCGGATAGATGATTCCCGTATCCAACCATTTGATTACCTCCTTTTTTACTACCTCCCTTAGGTTCGGATTCAATCGCCTTTGAGCTTCTCGTGTCGGTTTTGCATCTTCGGTGGTAATAATCTTGTGCATGACGATTGATGGAGTAATTCCTTTGAGATCGGCAATCGTCCATCCAATAGCTCCTTTGTTTTCTTTCAAAACTTCCAACAGTGCTTGCTCTTGCGCCAACTCTAAATTAGAGGCAATAATGACCGGTAAAGTGTCATTATCCCCTAAGAACGCATAATTCAAGTGGCTCGGCAAGTCTTTGAGTTCCAACTTTGGCGGTTCCTCTAATGATGGCTTAGTACCCAAATTTATTTCCGCCGGTAAGCCCTCAAATTGATGAGTCCATGGCGGTCGACCTTCTTTCAAGGCCATGGCATCTTGTTTCTCCTCTTCAACCCGTAATGCATAAGCATGTACCTGTTCAAAAAAATCACACAAACAAATATCCATACCATCCTCCTCATACTCATGCGGGTTGCATCCATCAACTATATCTGCCATGAAACACTCATCAACACCATTAGCATTAGAATTGTTAGTAAAAACATTCAAATGCATTTTTCGATTCCCAAAAGTCATGTCGACTGTACCAAATCTACAATCGATCACGGCATGTGCGGTGCTCAAAAATGGTCGACCCAAAATTACATTTTGTTGCTGCTTTGGGTCCGCGGACGAGTAGTCCAAGACTTGAAAGTCAACCGGGTAATAAAACTCATCAATTTTAACAATTACATTTTGAACCATACCCCGGGGTAACTTATGAGACAAATCGGCTAAAACAAATGTTGTCTCCACCCTTGCTGACGGACCAAAATCTTATTGGTCATATAAGCTCCCCGGTAAAATGCTAACTCCGGCTCCAAGATCTAGTAACGCCTTCGCCATTTGAAAATTACCAACTTGAATGTTAATTAGAGGCGTGCCCGGATCTTGGAGCTTAGGAGGAAGCTCCCCATTCAAAACCGCACTCACTTGCCCGGTTAAATCGACCCGCTTAGGCATTTTCTTCTTGTTTTGCCTTTTTTGTGTACATAACTCTTTTAAAAATTTAGCATAGGCGGGTACTTGTTTTATTGCATCAAGGAGTGGAAGATTAATTTTAACTTGTTTAAAGATATCCCATAACTCTTCTTTTTGGGGACCTCTTGATGCAATAAAATTGTTCTTTCCCGGGTCAAGCAAAGCATATGGAAACGGGACTTGACTCGGTTCACCCTCAACTTTTTCACTTTTTTCATTTTCACCCACACCCGGTTTGTTAACATTTGATTCTTTTGGTTTAACCGGTGAAACTTCATCATCAGTATCATTACCCGTGATGTCCTCAACTACCCCCTCAACCAATTCGGGTGACAAATTAGCTTTAAACTCTTTTCCACTTCTTAAAACACTAACATGATGAACATTAACATTACCTCGTGACGTACCATGCGAAGGATTTACCTTAGTGTCGCTAGGAAGTTGACCTTTTCTTTTCTTCAATTCCGCCACATCGGTTGCCAATTGACCCATTTGGGTTGTTAGTGATTGGATGCTTTTGTCACGAACCTCATCCTTTTGCATTCGGACTTCATCAAGTTGGTTCCGTTTTTGCATCTCCGCTTGCATGCTTTTTAGCATGTCCATCATCTCATTTCCACCCGAAGACCCCCCTTGTTCTTGACCCGTTTGATATTGCTTTTGATACCCTTGGTTGTTCCCGCCTCGATATCCACTTTGGTTGTTGTAAGGTTGGCGCGAACCAAAGTTACCTTGGCTACCTTGAAAGTTCGGGTTAGCTTGATTTGAAGGGTTCCCATACCGAAAATTTGGGTGGTTCCTCAACCCGGGGTGGTAAGTATTAGAATTCATGTTGTTGTAATTTCTACCACCCCCTCCTTGACCTTGAACCGCATGAACTTCTTCATATTGCCCTTCCACCATTCCTTGACAATTTTCAGCCGCATGACCTATTTCATTTCACAAGTCACAAACATCATAAATTTGGTTAGTAGTTTGAACATTACCATCATCTATTGCATGCACTTGAGGTCGGACAATGGCCGGTCGTGCTCTCCTCGATGTTTGAGCTTTTCTTTTTGATGTAATTTCCATGTTATCCAAAAACTCCCAATCGTCATTCTCATAGTTTGTGCCAAAAGTCCCACCGGTAATAGACATTAAATCGCGAGCATCTTCGGCACTCAACCCCTCGTGGAAGGCATTCATCAACTCCCAAAGTTCAATCCCATGGTGAGGGTAATTCTTGATCATCATATTGAAACGTTCAAATGCCTCATGGAACATTTCACCATGTTGTTGTTGAAAACTCCTCAACCCCTTCCTAGCATCGTTGGTCTTTTGAGCGGTATAAAATTCATCTAGGAAAATTTGTTGCATCTCCGCCCAAGTATAAATAGATGCTGAAGGTAAAGTGTAGAACCACTTCTTTGCCTTGTCCTCCAAAGAAAATTGAAACAGGACTAACTTGACATCATCAGCCGAAAAACCTTGACTCCCAAGAGTATTGCAAATTGAGTCATAGGCCTCCAAATGAAAATACGGTTCCTCCGTTGCTAGACCTTTATATTTTGGCAAACTTTGCAAAGAATTTGTTCTCACTTCAAAGGTCCTCCCTTGATCATTGTGAGGAATAACTACCGGTGAGGGATTTTGAGTGATTACCGGCCTAAAATGCGCTTCAATTCCTCTCACATGTTCTCTAAGATGCCTTCTTGGCACCCCCAACCTAACCCTTGGTCGAACAGGACCCCTTGGTCTTGGAATATGCCCTTGTGGTGAGAATGGTTGTTGAAATTGTTGTTGTGGCATCAGTTGGTGTTGAATCGGCCTTTGGAATTGTGGTTGTACATTTTGTGGTCGGACTTGTTGCAATGGTATAGGGCGTTGCATCGGTGGCCCTTGTGGTCTTGGCCGAATATGTTGTGGTATGAGTTGTTGTTGTTGTTGTGGAATTCCACCTACACTTGTCATCCCTTGAGGTTGACCATGTACATAACCGAACTCTCCTTGATCACCATAACCCCCATAAGCATACCCGTCTTCATCATAACCCTCAAAATCTTCATAACCTTCCTCATATCCATCTCCTCCTATACCCGATAGTTTCTCAAATGGAAACGATGAGTATTGAAAGCCCGACTGATTTGGTGGTCTAAATGATGAAGTAGCATGCACAACAGTTGAGCCTTGTGGTAATGTATAAGTGGAGGATGATTGACCTGAAACTG
This sequence comes from Helianthus tuberosus, assembly GCA_030545235.1. NCBI lineage: Eukaryota > Viridiplantae > Streptophyta > Magnoliopsida > Asterales > Asteraceae > Helianthus > Helianthus tuberosus. The sequence goes on from JARYGA010023249.1 coordinate 58,690, forward strand.
GGAAGAAATGAGTGAATGATGGAATCGTAGTAGATGGGCTAAAGGTAAGACTGTTTTCAACTTGAGTAGTAATCGGTTGTGTAGTGTTGGATGGTGTAGTATCATGAGGTGGAGTAGGAATTGTAGTAGTGTTAGGTATAGTGGTGTTTGGTGATGGTTGTGTGGAAGTAGGTATGAATGATGAGGTCGTTTTACCCGTTGTGGGTGGTACTTGTGTTTCTTCCATGAAGTTTCGTGGTGTGATGGGTGAAGTAGGTGAACCAATGATTCTGTTTTCTCTTAGTAAAACTCTGTTTTGCCTTAGCGTTCTCTCGATTTCCGGATCAAATGACAATGGTGATGCTTTGTGAGAGCCCCTAGTATGCATGCACCTGTAGAACCTGCACACTTACACACCAGTGTAAACCCGAAAATAACAAAGCAAAACTAACAAACTTACACACGTTGCGCACTACTCCCTGGCAACGGCGCCAAAATTTGATGTGCTTGTCGTGGTACACGCAAATTTAATCCAAATAACAACTATAGATAGTGGCAAATGGGTATCGAACTCAGGGAGTATGTGAAAAATGTGTTGATTTTGTAGCTTTGCAACTTAACTAAAATTAACCTAATTTGCAAAAAGTAAAGATCAATAATTTGGATTGTTTGGTTTTAAACTAAGATTAACTAAATAACTTCAAATCAAAGGTTGGTTGTAAAGCAGATTAGGAGAAAACAATGGCCATCTTAGGATTCAGTTTCTTCTAACAATTGTGTGAAATTCCAACTAGAAAGAGTTACGTAGACATAACTCGTGCAAAAATAATTGAAGTGATAAAAAGGAAAAAAGTACTCGGATTTTATAAACGCGAGGTTGTTTCCCGATGACCAATTAATCAATAACCAACCCTAACCCTTCCCGTGATATCTTGATTGCCAACGACACCAAGAACGGACGATTGAGACTAGAAATTGCACTATCAATTAACAAACTACAATTAATTACTCATACACCATGATAATCAAAGCAACACAATGTTATCATTCTAGAAATTCAGAAATAAACACACAAAAGTTCAAGAGAAACCTTCACCTAAGATGATCACCGAAAGTTTTAGCCAGACATAGCTTGGTGAATCATCATAACAATAAGTTTAGTGTTCATACCAATCAAAAACATAAACCAAATGTTAGAAATTGTTTGGAACCAAGTACAATCAGCTAAAATCGCCCCCTAGTTGCTAAGAAACTGTCCAATGATGAGATAATGTGAAAAGGCACACAAAAACCGATTTAGTGATGGCAGTTACGAAGTTGTGCGGAGACTCCACCGTAACTTACGGTGACACCGTAAGTTACGGTGCACTTCAGAATGTTATGGTAGGAATAGACTGAGTTACGGTAAGAATATGGCATAATTCAGGGCCACCGTAAATTACGGTGTGGACCGTAATTTAGGGTGGAGCCCTGACTTGTGTGTTTTGTTCCTTTGTTCCTTCCTCACACGACCCGTTCATCTCCAAACCGTCCAAAGCTGCGTTTTCTCCTCTTTTAGCTCCCGAACCGCACCTGAAACATAAGCAAATGTAGTTATCTAATTCAAGATAATTACGCGATTAAGTGAAGGATTAATTCGTCTTTTAACATCATTAAGGGTTGTCCAACAGACCACCCGTCATGGGGCCATGCTTGGCCGATGACATAGGTGGGGGGGGGGGGGGTATTAGCTTAGGTTTTAACCAATTAGTTAACATCTAGTTTAATTTCAAGCATTAGTTATATATCTTGGTTATTAGATATTTTAGTAGGTGTTATGATGTTCGGGGATCATAACTAGCTTGGTAATGTTAAAACAATGCTTCTAGTGTAAATTTGGTGTTTCGGGTAGTGTCCGGTTGTTCGGTTAGTTACTGGTTCGTTAAAGTGCTAAACTATACAGTTTAGTGTTCTTTATGTACCCTTTTGTGACACTTTTAATTCCCGACACTTAGGAAAGCATTCAGGACCATTTTATCATGTTTTTGCATAATATTTTTGTGTTAAAAAGCTGATTTATGCTGAATTAATTAAGCACTTTGGGTGAGTTTTAGGCACTTTCTGGCACTTAAACTATCATCTAGAATGTAGTTTTTGTGGTCCTTACTTCCCTACACACTATACCAGTGTAGTACTTGGTTTCTGGCTCATACTGTGTCTCAACATACTGTCTGTCTATGTACTGAACTCTGTCGGCATATTACTGATTCATTAGATAACTGTGCTAACTGTGCTTTGTGCATCATTCAAAGCAATATAGCTTTCATGCATTATTGATATGACATTAAATAATGTATGATGCACATGTATGTGTATGGCAGTAATCAGAAAGCAGTTAATTGCAATTCAGCACAGTCATTAAGCACTAATCAAGATTAATTAATTATACGGGTACTTGGATTTTTGACAGTTGTCACATTCTCCCCCTGTTAAGAAAATTTTGTCCCGAAATTTAAGCTCTGCTACTGGCTGTAGGGGTATTAGGGAATAAGTGCGGGTATTTCGCTTTCATGCGGTCTTCACGCTCCCATGTAAACTCTGGGCCGTGACGTGCGTTCTATCGGACCTTAACCAGTTTAACAATACTCCTACTTGTTTTGTTAACTTTCCAATCAGTAACCTCAACAGGTTCTTCGGTAAAGTGGAGTGTGTCGTCAATGTGAACTTCATTGGCAGGAATAACAACTGTTTCTTGAGTTGGACTCTTTTTCAGATTATATACATGAAATGTATCATGGACTCCATTCAGTTCCGCGGGTAGATCCAAGTTGTAAGCTACAATACCAATTCTCTCCAGGATTTTGAATGGTCCAATATATCGTGGGTTCAACTTTCCACGCTTCCCAAAGCGTACTACCCCCTTCCAAGGTGAGACTTTTAGTAAAACCATATCTCCCACTTGAAACTCTAAAGGTTTCCTTCTTTGGTCCGCATAGCTCTTTTGTCGATCATGAGCCGCCTTGATGCGCTCTCGGATCTGCATAATCCTATTTGTCATTTCTTAAACCAATTCGGGACCAGCTAACTGTCTATCGCCCGCATCTGCCCAGCATAACGACGATCGACACTTGCGTCCGTAAAGAGCTTCAAACGGTGCAACTTGAATGCTTGTATGGTAGCTGTTGTTATAGGAGAACTCGACCAAAGGTAGGTGAGTGTCCCAACTGCCACCCAAGTCCATAACACAAGCTCGCAGCATGTCTTTAAGTGTTTGGATCTCCCTGTACCTTCATAGATCCAGACGGCAAATTTGGTGCTAAAATAATGATGGTTTCTTTGTAGGTTACGCGAGCCCACTCAAGAGGGTGTTTGTACCGTGCCTGGGGAAGGTGATTCAGGTTCTGCATGTGGATTGTCAGAAACATACTGCTCCACCGCAACTTCCCGGACAAAGATTCCTGTTTGATTATGACAAACTCTGGGAGTCTTTCCAGTTGCCAACTAAGCCGAGTGTAGAGGAACTTGTTTACTTATACCAACAGTAACAATATAGTTCTCAAGATCAGGTACCTAGACCGTTGGTAGTTTCTCAGCCCACCAGGGGTACACACGATCATGAGGCTGGTCCAAGTGGAATGACACACGAAGACCCAGAAGAACCAGCTCCTACATTTGATAATTCTGACGACTCAGAATCGAAAGACGGTCCGATTTTTGACGAGGAACCAAATGTTACATCGACAGAAGCTGTGGATCACACCGATGATCAAGATATAATGAATTTGCAATAGGAAGTAAATGTGCCTGACACTGCAATGGCAAGAACATTGTCTTATCATCCTTCAGAGCAGATTATTGGAGATCTTCGAAGTGGAGTGAAAACACGAGATCAGATCAACAGAGCACTTACTTGTTTCTATACATCTATCGCTCCTTTATAAGAAGAATTCTCACTTAAGTATTTTATTTCACAGGTTGAACCCAAAACATATAAAGAAGCTTTAACAGAAGAAAGCTGGGTCAACGCTATGCAGGAAGAGTTGAAGCAGTTTGAGAAGCTGGGAGTCTGGAGATTAGTAGACCTTCCTGAAAATCAAAAAGTTAATCAAAACAAAGTGGGTTTTTAAGTGTAAAAGGGATGATCGAGGGGTCATTGTTCGAAACAAAGCACGTCTGGTAGTACAGGGATTCAGTCAGCAAGAAGGCATTGACTTTATCGAAGTGTACACGCCTGTTGCTAGACTTAAGGCAATAAGAATCTTCCTGGCATATGCATCCTGGAAAGGACTCAAAGTCTACCAACTGGATGTCAAGTCTGCATTCCTATACGGCAAAATTAATGAAGAAGTGTATGTGGGACAACCGCCAGGGTTCACTGATCCACTATACAAAAACAAAGTCTATCTTCTAGATAAAGCTCTTTACGGACTTCACCAGGCCCCGAGACCCTGGTATGAGACGCTTTCCCAACATCTGTTGGACAACGGGTTCATCAGAGGGACAGTTGATAGTATGTTGTTTACCAAAGAGGTTGCAGGACATCTTTTAATCGTGCAGATCTACGTCGATGACATCATTTTTAGTTCGACAAATGACGATTTGTGTAAAGATTTTGAGAAGGTGACGATAAAAAAATTCGAGATGAATTCAATGGGGGAGATGAAGTTCTTCCTAGGGCTGCAGGTGGAGCAGATGCCCGAAGGAATCTTCATTCATCAAACTAAATATGTGAACGATGTTCTGGAAAAGTTCAACATGGATCAATCTAGTCCAGCATATACCCCCCTAGCACAGAATCACGGGATTTGCCCAGATGAGAGTGGAGAAAAGGTGGATGAGACATATTACCGATCGATAATTGGATCTTTGATGTATCTTACTGCTTCCCGCCCAGACATCATGTATCTGACGTGTTTATGCGCTCGTTATCAGTCCAGCCCACGCCAGTCACATTTGACGATCGTGAAACGCATTTTACGGTATTTGAAAGGCTGCCCAAGCACCGGCTTGTGGTATCCTAAGTCTGGCGATTTTTCTCTCACAGGTTTTGCTGATTCTGATTATGGTAGCTGCAAGCTAAATGCTAAGTCCACCACTGCTGGGTGCCAGTTCTTCGGAACTCGACTTGTCACCTGGCAGTGCAAGAAACAAACCTCAGTAGCGCTCTCTACATGCGAGGCAAAATACGTTTCGGCCTCGAGTTGTTGTTCTCAGATCCTTTGGATCCAACAGCAGATGCGAGACTTTGGTTTGCAGTTCTTGGACACACCGATATTCGTGGACAATGAAGCAGCGATTAACATAACGAAAAACCCGGTTCACCATTCTAAAACAAAACACGTCGAGATTCGACATCACTTTATTCGTGATTGTTATGAGAAAAAAATTGATTAGAATTGAACATATACACACCGATGAACAGAGGGCTGATTTTTACACCAAACCGTTTGATAAAAAGAGATTTAATTATCTTTTGAAATTAAATGGAATGAAAAATTTGTTTTCTGGGATGGTTGTTGAATGTGAAGCCGAGGAGGACGGCGATCTGATGTGATCCACGTTATGTTGTCAAGTTTTTGTACAGTTTATTTTCTGCTTTCGATAAAACCAAAAACACAAAAATATGTTCTTGTTTTTAGGGGGAGAAAGTTTGCAGAAAAATACAAAAACATGATAAAATTTCAAAATCCAAAAAACTTTTGAAAAAGTAAAAATGAGTTTGTGTAAAAAGGAGAAATGATAGTACATCAGCTAGACAGTGTAGTACGCTAAAGAAATGTAAGTAAAAATGTGTTAAGCAGTCTTGCAGATGATAAGTCGATAGGTTTTTACACATTTAGCAGGTTTGTTTGGGATATAAACATAAAATTTCTTGCTTTTATGTGGGGAACATCTCTCGGATATATGGGTAACCCCCGAAATCTTGTTTGAAATGTCCTTCTTTCTGAAATACTAGGTCTTTATACTTAGTGATATCTGGGGTATTATCCCCGGACTTCTGATTTTGTGGAAGCAATGGCCTAGTCCCCGGAGAATACTTTACGCTGCTTGAAATATAAGCCTCCCCTCAGCATAAAAAATGATGAAACATTGAAAAATGCTAATCACGTGCTGTTGTAAAAGAAGATCCCCAAAGGGGACCCACCTTAAGTCGAAGCCGTCATCTCTCTGCTGAACGGAAGTTCTGACCTGAGCTCTCACGGCCCTCGCATTTAACCCCTTACAGATATCATCTAGGTATACTCACCTGTAAGACTGAATATTGGGATCTGGATACGGGAGTATATTCTGAGGTGGTACACATATAAAAGTTAAGCCTTAAAACACTTAATTCGTATCCTGAACAGATTGAACTTTGTGTGAAAATTTAAGTGGACCAGTATATCAGCAATCAATGCAAATTGTTTAATACTGAATATGTAATCAAAGCTTAACGGTGCTCGTATCTTGTCAGCAGCTGATATGATCCCCTAACACACTCGAAAAAATATTGTTTGTAAAGTTTATTGCTTACCATATTCAAAATCTAAAAAGATTTGTTTTTCATCTTATTTTCGACAACGGACGTTGGGGATCAGATGATCAAAGTCTTGTGTGCAGAACATGTCTGGATCATTAGGTTTGGGTAAGCAGAAGTTTGAAAAAATGATTGATAATTGCTTGAATGTATAAAATTTCATTAATTTGAACTAATTTCAGTGTCGGAAAATCAGCATCTTCATAATCTGGTCAGCCAAGGTCATTAACTTGGACTTGGTAGGCTAAACAGTTGATCAGGGTCATTAATTTGGACTTGGTTAACTGGGTGTGCCGGTAAAATATGAAAAAGTTAAAAATTTGAATTTTTGAAAAGTTAATTTCGCTTGAAAATGGTTATTCCGCTTGAAAAACCTTATTCCGCTTGAAAGATGATTCCGCTTGAAAAGGTATCTGTGTCAATTTCAAGTGAAATCAAGTTGTCTATAAATAGTGGTGTGATTCCGCTTGAACAGCTCATTTGTGTTATTCCGCTTGAAACCATCTGTCTCTAGCGATTTCAAGCGAAATCCTTAGATCTTTGATTTACAGCCGTTACTCTGTCTGATTGTTGTTAGATTACCAGATTTTAGTTGGTTGGTACAACTATTATCATGGGAAAGGTAAGATTGATGGTCAATTTGACCCTGATTTGTCTGATTTCATGTTGTCGGCGATGAACAGATCTCGTATCTTAGATCTAGGGTTTGAATGTTGATTTAAAATGAACGTAAATCATATATGTGTAGTCGGAATGTGTTGTAGAACTGTTTTAGGGTTTTGATTGAACTAGATCTAGTGTTTCTACTTGAATGACGTTGAACAGGTATTTCGGACTTAGATCTAGGCTGACTTTGTTGATAAAAATGGATAAAAAATCACACCTTTGTGCTCGGAATCTTATACAGAACAAACCCAGATGTTTGATTTCATCATCAGAAAAGTTTTGAAAATTTGCTCATGATTCCGTTTGAAACATGGTATTCCGCTTGAAACTGATTTCTTTTGAAATCAGTTGATTTCGCTTCAAATGGTATTCCGCTTCAAATGGGGATTCCACTTCAAAATGATATCCCGTTTGAAATGGACATTTTTTTAAACAAGTGATTTCTCTTCAAACTGTCATTCCATATTATATGTGATTTCGCTTGAATAATGTTTGATGAGAAAAAATTTCAAAATGTTTGATTTATTTGTATTGTGTTGATTTTCAGGCTTCAAATGTGATTTTTGATCCATTGCACAACAATTGTTGTGATTTCGATGAGGATAAGATTCCAAAGCTGTCCGAATTCAGGAGTATTCTAGAGTTTATGAGAAGGTTACCAATTCAGAAAGCTTTGACGAATCAACATCTGGTGTTTAAATCTCATATTAAGCGTTTTTGGGAGAAGGCAACTTATGATGAAGCAAACAAGACAATTAATTCAGTAGTGAGGGTGAATGGAAAAGACAAACCAATTATTATAACTGAAGCACTTGTCCGTGAAGTGTTGGATTTTCCTGATGATGAAAACTCTCCGACAGAATATCCAGAGAGGATGGTCAAAGGCTGTATGCTGCGGATGGGTTACGTTGGTGCTCTAAACAATGCTAATTATTTGATGTCAAAGTTTACAAAGCCTTACAAGTTTCTGATTCATTCAGTATTGCAATCTCTAAGTCATTGCAAGGGAGGTTATGATGCTATGAGAGATTATCAAATGAACATGGTGACAACTCTCGTATTGAACAAGAAGTATAATTTTTCGAAGATAGTGTTTCATTATATGGTTGAAAACATTACTTCAAAGAGCAAAACTTGGGTGTATCCATGGTTTGTTCAAATGATGATAGATCATGCCTATCCAGATCTTGAAAGAGATGAAAACAATGATCTGTTGGTGTTATCTCACATGAGTAACGATTCTTTGAAACAATTGGCCAGATATCATCCGAATCATCCAGAGCCAAAGACTAAAGTTGATTTTTTTGGTTTTATTAAAGACAAAAACTATCAAGATCCAGATCCAGTCAATCATCAGAACTGGAGGAATGAGGAAGAGATGAAAGAAGCTGGTTATGCTGTTGAATTAAAAATACTTGAAGAATTCAAAGGAACTCGAAACGATTGGTTCTTAAAAGAAAAGAAAAAGAGGGGCAGGAAAGCTACTCCTAAAGTACAAGTAGAAGAGGGTTCGTCTTCTCAACCCAAAAAGCGTTAAAAGAAAGCTGCAAAGACATTGATGGTCGATGAACCATATGATGAAGAACCAAAAACAAATGTTGAAGGAAATCAGGAATCTGATATTGATGAAGTGTTGAAAAACATTGATTATGACTTGGAAGCCGATAAGGTAGCTGATGAAGGAGTTGGTGCTGATGAAGATAAGAGTTCTTCGAGTTCTGAATCTGAAGTTGATGAAACAGAGCGTATGAAGAGAATTCAAGCTGAAATTGAAAAATAAAAGCAGCTGAAAAGAAAGAGGAGACAGGAGAAGGATGATGCTGTGTGTGTTCCATCTCCTGAACATGTGACAGATTCTCAAACACCTCCATCTGGTGGTAGAAAGAAAGCAAGTGCAAAAAGGAGTGTTGTATCTCCAAGAGCAGCAAGGAAAAAGTTGATTTTGAGGTTACCTAAACGTACACCAAAAGCAAAATCTAGTCAACCACCATCACCACCACCTGAACCTTCACCACCTAAATCACCACATCAATCACCTTCAAAACAACCTACACCACTAAGAAAACCAACACCACATCAATCACCATATCATTTATCACCACTACTGCAATCTCCACCACATCTTTCACCTCCACACCAAACACCTATCCAAGAACAACCTGTGCTTACTTCACAACAAATTTTTCAAACACCACCATTTCACAACCAGGTATTCAAACCACACCTGGATCTTCTGGTTACAAAGATTTTCCTAATATTCCTCACAATATTCCTCTTGAAGACATCGGTGATTTCAATTTTGCTACAGATGTGCAAGTCAAGAATCTAGAAAATAAAGTTGAAGAAGTATTGGTTGAGAACAAAAGGTTGGTTGAATGTGAGAAGAAATTGGAAAAACGTGTTAAATATGTGGAAGCTGAAAACTCTGCGTTGCTGAAAAAGATTGAAGCTGATGAAGCTGAAATTGATGTAATGAAAGTTCAAATTGTAGAATTACTAGAAGAAAAAGCTCGCAAAGATGAACAAAATAAGTATTTCAAATTGAAGAACAAAGAGCTTGAGGCTGTAAAGGCACAGAAAGAACACGAGTTGTACATGATAAACAAAGTGTTAGAGAGTATGCTTGGAAAATCTGTTGACCAAAAGTTCGATGAAATTAAAGTAGAAGAGTTGAGAGCTGAACGTCAAGCTGCAGTTGAAGCTGATCTGAAAAATAAGGGTAAAAGTGTTTCTGAAGGTTCTGAAAAGTCAATAGTTGTATCTGAACCTATAATAGAACCAGTGTTATCTGTTCTGCCAATTTCGTCAGTTTCTGGTATATTCGATGCTGATGTTGAAATTGATGATCTTCTTGGTAATGATGAAGAAGATGAAGATGAAGAGGATGATGAAGATGAAGAAGATGATGCAGATAACGTAATCTCTGCAAGTAGTTCTAGTGATGATGATAATGATGATGGTAATCAGGGTGTTTCTGGTATTAGAATCACTGAATCTTCAAATGAAGAGAAAGTTGATGATTATATGCATGATGATGCAAATGAAGAAGCAGAGGATGCTACAGGTGAGGGGGAGCAAGTTGATGATCAAAATGTTGATAAAGTTGAAAAGATGATTCTACGTCTAGATCCTGAAGTAGAGGAAGGTGAGATCAGGCATACGTATACAATGGCTGATATTAAAGAAATGGCGCGTATAGATGATCCAGATTTCAAATTTGATTTCGAAGAAGAGTTAAAATGATTTTGATATCAATCAACAGCATGAATATGAGTACAAGTATGTTGATGAAGCTGATAACTATGATCGAGTTGAGGTTGAAGATTGTACTGATGAAGAAAGTGTGAATGAAGACACCTCAAATTTTCCAACTCTATTTGAGTTCTTCAATCAAGAGAATGCAGATGAGTTGAGAAGGAAGGTTGCTGAGTGTTTGAAGGACAAGAACTTTGATGGTACAACAAAAGATCCACAGAGCGAAGAACGCAAGAAGTGGTTCAGGAGGATTAATGAAAGAAAGTTCAAACGACCTTTGAAGTTTTACAAAAGAGATAGGGATGTATCACTTGGGGATATCATCAGCTGGGGTTTCTTACCACAAGTGAATGCATATGCGATCAGAAGGGAATATGGTGTGCAATACTTTGAACGTCTTTATGATATTATGTCATTGCCCTGGTGGGATGTGGAAGAGCTTGCCAAAGTTAGAACGTTGGATTATCCGATTAGAAAGAATGACATACCTATGTGGGGTTTGATAAAGTATGAATCGTTGAAAAACTTCATGCACTGGAAGCCTCATTACCCTAAGAAAGTTATAAGTGTAGATCCAGTGACAGGAGTTGAAGAGACAATTTTACATGTGAAGAAGCCTAGAGTGATCAAGAATATCCCTATGCCAAAGATGGAACAAGAGTTCTATAAAGGTTTTGTATGTTGGGTATACAACTGTATATCGACTGAAGCTGTGATTACTTACAGGGCAGAAAATGAGATTAGAGAAATCTTTGTGTATGATCCTCTGTGGCTGGTGAATTGTTCTGCGAAAGGCATAGAATGTTTATTTGTGAACAAGATATGGTTTAAAGCTGAAGATAGAGAACAAGCAATGCAATTTCAGAAGGTTGTATCTATTTGTTTTCAAAAAGGTATCAATGCTGAAAGTGAATGGAATTCTAAGCGGCGAAAGATTGAAGAAGAAGAGAAGTTAAAGAATGAGAAAGAACGAAAAGCTCGTGAAGAAAAAGATAGATATCTTCGTGAGACGTTTGCACAGAGACAAGCTGGTGAGCAAAAGAAAGCTGTGGAAGAAAATGAGAAGCTTAGGAAGCTGATGATAAAAAAGCCTAAGCAAAGGGAAGAGAAATTCAAGTCGCTGTGAATCAAAGAGCTGAAAACCAGACTGAAGACTCTGGTAATATCCAAGGGGGATTTTGTTGGTGCATAATGTCTATAGCCTACATCTTAAGTCTAGGTCATGTTTGTATAGGGTTTACAGGGGTCTAAATGTAATTTTATGTGATTTTGATGTAATTCCGCTTAAAATGACACATGGTCATTTCAAGCGAAATTAGAAGTTGTAATTCCGCTTGAAATGACATGTTTCATTTCAAGTGAAATCATAGGCCTATATATAGGCTTGTCTTGTTTCTCATTTGGCACTGAATCACAAGTTGTATACCGAACTGCTACCGGATTTTCTAGTGAAATATTAATGAGAAACGTGTGTTAAAGTGATATTCTCTGTTTTCTACTCCATTCTTCACTGATTCTAATCTGTTTGTTAGTTTCCGCCTTTCAAACAGTGTGTATTGCCTTTGACTGACTCACTTGGTCGGTAAAACGATCATACACTTCTTCTTAACAAATAGCACTGGAGATCCCCAAGGCGAGAAGCTTGGTTTGATAAATCCCTTGTCCAAAAGCTCTTGAAGCTGCGTCGACAGCTCTTGCATCTCGGAAGGCGCAAGTCAAAAAGGTGCCTTAGCTACAGGCGCGGCGCCTAGAACTAAGTCAATGTGGAATTCGACTTGTCGCTGCGGCGGCAATCCGGGCAAGTCTTCGGGGAAAACTTCAGGATATTCCCTCACAACTGGGATATCTTCCAGCTTTGGCTCAGCGGCTTCCTTGTCCAAGATGTGTGCCAAGAAGGCAACACATCCTTTCTGCAAACATCTTCGGGCCTTCAAACAACTGATAATCCTTAGAGGCGTATCATGTTTCTCTCCATCCACTACAATTGTCTCTCCGTTCGCCGTCGGAATGCGAATGATCTTCTCGTGACATACGATCTCTGCTCGGTTGCTCGACAACCAATCCATTCCAACTACCACGTCAAAGCTTCCCAACTCGACTGGCAGAACATCAAGCATAAACTCATACTCTCCGAGCTCTATTACACAACCTGTAATGACTTCATTCTGTTGGTGCATATGTCTGTCGACTTCGTCTTGTATCGAGTCTTGTAATAGGTTAGATAGAACTAGACACTTAGTACGAAAGAAACGGGAAACAGGGACGAACCAGCTGGTTCACGCGAAGTGGCTAGTTCGTACGAACTGACCAGTTCGTGCGAACTGGCATGTGCTGGTTCGTGCGAAGTGGCTGTCCCTATATATAGTGGGTCTTGGTTCTTCATTTGTAATTTCTGATTCTGGTAGCGAAGCTCTGCCGAAGTGTCGCCAAGCTTGTAAAACGTTGTAATATCAATCCAATCGACAGTTAATCTACTTCTAAGCGCATATCAAGCTGAATGAAGATCAAATCAATGAATTCCGCGTCTGATTTGGTCAAGAACTCTTCTGAACGTCTCGTTTGATCGACTCAACGATCCTAACAAGTGGTATCAGAGCTCAGGAGGAAGAGTTCTTACCATTTCAGCTTGTTTTCAAGGAAAAATCTGATTTCTACTCATTTCTATTCACTTTCTACACTTTTTCTTCAAAATTTCAACGATTTCAAGGTTAAAATGGACTGTTTTTACATATAACACGTAAAACACTGTTTTAATCAATCCTGGAAGAAATCAGACCTAAATTCAACTTAAAACCTGATCAAATTGACCAAACCGCATGAAATTTCTGTCGAGTTCGTTCGAAAGTTAACAAGTTCGCACGAGTTGATTCTTTCAGCTCGCAAGAGGTGTCTAGATAACTTGGAAATTGAGTCAGTTCATACGAAGTTGAGTTCAAATCGCGTGAAAGTCCACCAGATCGTGTGAAATCATCTCAGTTCGCACGAGTTCTTCAGGTCGTTGGAAATTACATCAGTTCGCACGGATTGAACTTAAGTCTCCAGGTCGCTTGGTTTGAGTCCAGTTCGTTTGAAATCCTCTAGATCGCTTGGATTTGATCAGGTTGCATCAAATTCAGTTCGCACCAAATCCAGATCGCACCATCTTCAGGTCGTTTGGATTGTTTCCAGGTCGTTTGAAAAACAACATTCAGGTCGTACAGGATCTCAGATCGCGTGAATTTCCAGCTCGTGTCAAAACTCAGATCGTGTGAAATTCTGATTTTGTGAAAATTTTAAAATCAAAACATGGAAAACGAATTCTACAATGCATTTGCCACCCCGATCACTATGGCTCAGAACGTGAACTTGGAAAATGAAATGGGTACCATGCAAAAACCACCTAAGCTCATGAGTATCGAGGAGTATAATGGATGGGAGGAACGTTTCGAAAATTGGGTTCAAGCGAATCATTTAGATGCATGGGAATGTGTTGAAGAACGATATGTTAGACCGATTGATGAATACAGAGAGACTGTTGCTATCAAAGATTTAGATGACAAAGAGAGAAAGAAATACAAAAGTGAAAATATTATGATTAGTATATTGCAACAAGCCATTAAGGAAGACATCTTGATCTTATTGCAACACAACGAAATTGCTCACTTAATGTGGAAAGCACTAAAAACGAAGTTTGTTGGAAGTCAAGACTTGATCAAGAACAAAAAATCACTTTTGAAGAAAGAATTTGATCTATTTCGTGGGTTAAAAACTGAAAACACCAAAACGATTATAGAAAGATATTGCAATTTGGTGGTTAACATGAAGCGATTGGATATCAAGAAAGATAGAGAAGAGTGGGTTGAAAAGTTGGCTGATGCGTTACCACAAGATGTTTGGGGCACGTATCTCATGATTTTGAAAAATAATGGTGAATTTGCGAATCTATCACTGAGCAAGTTTATTGAAAAACTTGAAGTTCAAGAGATGGAATAACGGAAGATGGAGAAAATGAAGAATTCTAATGGTGATCTGGACATTGGTTTGTACTACAAAGGGAGTAGTCTTGAGAAAACTAACATTGCACCAAAGATCGAAACTGCTTTTAATGCAAAAAGTTCTTCTGGAGGGTCATCTCAAGGATCAAGCAACAAGATTGGATTCTCTTCATATCCATCATTTGATCCAAATTTTTCAGCAACCAATAATGGCAAAGTGCTGCAATGAAACTTTGCATTAAATCTTGAGAATGGTCAGAATTTCTCAGAAGAGGTTACCAAAGGTCATATGTCTTTATTAGTGATTGTTTTAGAGTCTTATGAAAGTTTGGTAGCCGGAAAGATTGGTAATCCAATGTTGACCAAAGAGGATTACGATCAGATTGATGCAGAAGAGATGGAACTCATGGATATAAAGTGGTGTATGGCTAGTGTGTTGAGAAGAGCTGAGAAGTTTAAACAAATCACTGGAAGAGATGATTTCCGTGATGCTGGAACTTCACCTTTAGGTTTTGATAAGTCTAAAGTTACTTGTTTTTGTTGCATGGAAAAAGGGCACTTTAAACGAGAATGCAGAAATCGCGAAGCAAGTGGAGCTCAAAATCCATTCAGCAACAATGATTATCATCGAAAAGCGATTTATTATCAAGTTGCTCCGCATCAACAACAATCGCCACAAACTTCACATGCTAGGAAGGTGTGACACATGTGCCTCCACGACCATTAAACAAATACTAAATCAATGAAATATTGTATTTTATACTTGGGATTTGTATAAATATGTGTATCGTTTGCACATATCAATTCTTGTTCAATTTCGGGCTCTAAATCGCTTTCTGGAAGGTTATACGCACACTGATGCGTAAATATAACCAATTTAATGCAAAAAATACTCTGGAACATCAACATATGCTTAACATGCCTTAAATAACCTTTACATAACTTAGAAATAAGTTTTGAAGGCTTTGGTATGGCAAAATCAAGTTAATTCGCTTACAGGGACTAAATTTGACAAACTGCGAAAGTATGCCGATTCATACTGTAACGGACATTCTGGAACATGACCATAAGTTAAACATACCCTAAATAGTGTTTGAGGTGTTCGGTGTGCTTAAATAAACTTTTTGGTCATTCAGGGACTAAAAGCGTCAAAAAGTGCATAAGTTTGCATTTTGACACATAACCTACGTTCTGAATACATCCGGACATCCAAAAATTTATGTAAGCATTAAAATATTTTATTTTAGTGTTTGGCATCATAAAAATCCATTCTCGCACAAATTGGACCGTTTTTGCGTCCGTTACGACTTCCGTTGTAATTAACCAAACAACGCAACCGTACAGCCAAACGAACCGACATCTGAGATAATTTTGAGCATGTTTCATGTTCCTTATGCTTTAACATCCTTATGAAGCTTAAAAATGGGTTTGACTGGTGTTAGAAGTGCCAAATCACGACGATACATGCACAGGGACCAAAGCTGACATTTTGCAAACTTAGCTGACCTGCAGGGTCCTTACGGACCGTATGGACCCCTTCTTACGGTCCGTAAACAGGTGCCAGAACGTCAGAAGCTGTTTCCAACTCATAACTCCCTTGCAGATGGCATTTCCTGATAATGGGGGCCATTTTGATGCACATAGTGTTGTAAACAAGTGTAGGGATGAGATTGAAGCACGGTTTTCAATAAACGATCTTAATGGCTCTCCGAACACTATATATACCCCATCCATTTCACTTCAAAACCCACTTGAATTATGAGATTTCTCTAAGTTGGGGTGTTTTATCACTTCATAACTGAGAATACTTGGAAGATCAAACTTGCGGAGACCCGTTGTAAGTATTCTTTCGTTCTTTTCATTTGTTATAAGCGTTAAAGTCAAACTGCGTTTGAATTTCCGCATTGACCAGTCTATGGTCAACGCGAAGTTCGTTTGAACTTCAAAACATGAGCGTAATCACAATGGTTATAGTCCCTAGTGACTATACCTACTGATTACCACGTTATCTAGGCTCAGTGACGAGTCGTAGTTTCAGCCAAAATTCGTATTCTTGTGTATTTTGTAACCAAACTATTCTTAGGTATCAAAACCGTTTGTTTTGATACCAAACTTGTTTTCTAACTTAGGTAAGCATGTTTTAACATGCTTAGCTCGTCACTTTTAGTTTTGTGCTTGTCTAGGGTCGTAAAGGTAAACGATCTAAACAATCGCTTATACTTTCAAACCCGACCCATTTGGTCGATCATTAGGATCCGACCAAACACATTAGGTGACCATAGTTGTATTGGGAATAACCTTCCAAGGTTATACCTTATGGTCGCGACGTTTAGTTAATTGTATGATAGGTAGTTTATATGCCTTAGGTAAATTACCAAAATGCCCTTTTTACGCCAAAATTCATTTTAAGCATATGTAATAGAACTTTTGACATCTAAACTGATTTGGCAACAATATTAGACATGTTAAGGCATATTTTACTTATCATAGGGCTAGTTAGGTGTTTCGAACGCGTTTTACGCGAACGACGCGTTAAAGTAGCATACGCTACCTAAACGGGTCGTAACGGGTCAAAAGCACTTAGGTTTGGTTTCATTTTAGTATGTAGGCTTTGTTAAACCATATTACATGTGTTTCCATACTCATTTGGTTTACGAACCCTCATTCTATCCGATCCTCTGATTTAGGTCCGGTTTATTAACATAGTTACCTATATTAGGTGTCGTTTGATTTCCGTGATCTCTAGCGTTGTTTGGTTGTTATTCAAGGACTCCTAGGCAATATCAAGTGAGTACATAGACCCCTCTTTTACTGTTTTCAAACTGTTTTGGGGTGAAACAAATGTGCCTACTTGTTACTTTCATGCTTTCCTGTTTTCACATCATATACTTGTTATGTTCATTAGTACACTTATAGTACATGATTTCATTACATTTTATGCTATGTATGTCCAACTAGTGCATACTTAGTACATTACTATACATTACATTTTATGCTACGTATGTCCATATAGTGCATACTTAGTACATTACTTTACATTACAATTCACGCTATGTATGTTCTTTAGCATACTTAGTGCATTGTTTTCACATCACATGTTTACATTTGGTATAACATTTGGTTGTTTAAGGAAACTAATACATTCATTAACACCGATCATGCCGCTCGGTAGTAGGTAGTGGTACCATAGGACTTGACAACTCCCATTCCTGAAGTCCCGGGTTTGTTTGGACGTAAGGAATGACCGAATTCGAAAACATTTTTTGATAACCTTTACTCTAAGGTTATCCTACAGTCTCAAGGCTTGGATGTAGACGTTTAACTTACCACATAAGTGTTTGTATCAGTAAAGCATGCATTATTCTACAAAGGATAACTTTTGATTTATTCAAATACTTTGTTTTGTACATTTTTACTTGTGGTTTAAGTAGTCTCATTTTACTTACCATACATAACTTTTGTTCACACATTACATGGTTTACATTTGACTATACATAAGCATTTCTACAATTGTTAAACATTACATCTTGGTGGTTCGGTTTGATTAAGTGGTTTAAGTAACGAGGCGTGTTTAATATGATACTAGCATGGTGGATACGCCGCTGGTACTTCCTATATATAAGTGCTGGTATGGTATTACATATCCTAGCGTTATTTGAATCATTTCAATTTAAGACATATAACATTTTATACAAATAACATACTTTTCACAAGACATTGTTTTACAAGCAACTTATCTTATACAAACTCATTTTACTTAGTTATTCATTTACTCTTACATTATTCTTTTACACATCATCTACCTTATCATCGCTTTTCGAATGATTTATAAAACAAAACATTTTATAAGGATCATGACTGACTTTTGTTAAAGAACTTTTTTCTTAACTTATAAGTCATGAATCCTATATTCACAAACCTATGTATCTCACAGGCATTTTTATGCTGACGTGCCTATTTTCACATGTGTTTTCAGGAGCTGTTGCATAAGATGATCAAGATACACTTAGACGGACTTGGGCCTTAGTGACAATAAAAGATGCAAGACTAGTTAATTATGTTATGTTTCTTTGTTGTTAAGACATTGTAAATTCTTTAGATTCAATAAAACAAAACTTAAATTTCCGTGTGTTATGAAATAATGATTCTGTTACAACACTCCCCAACGATTCCGCCATGTTTTGTTGTTTTACGTGGTCGGGTGTGACAGAAAACTTGGTATCAGAGCTCATGGTTATAGGGAATTAGGTTATTAGTAATGCTTTGACCTAGTCTCTAACCTTCCTAGGACCCTAACGCGAGTTTACTTGCGTATAGTCATAAAACAATACCGTCACCTATCCTTAGGCGACAACCGCAACAAGAACATAAATTTCAAAACCGCCTTGAAAACCAATCATTTGTTCTAGGATGATTAATTACTAGGTTTTGAACCGTCTAAGTTTTCAAATCTCATCAAAATTCGGGTCTTTTGATGTGAACACGTGCAAACTGGAAGGGTGATTGCCTATACTCTGAGTTTTCTGTCTAAGGCTAGAGTGTTCGTACAAATCTGCAGTATCGGACCAGTCACTCTTACCTGGGAACTCTTGGGGTGAGTGTTCACTTATTGGCGAGCATGTCTTCAGTAATACATTAATATGACCCGTTTACTTTGATTAATCACCGTCTCATTTGTTTGCCTTAGGTAACAAACAAATGATCACAATTTCTATGCGTTGTCATTTTGTTTTAATTATCCGATAACATTTCATTTGTTTCCTCCTATATCTTTCATTTCCTCCAGAATGCCTCTTCATCGCAACGATGCGCAGATGTCCGAGCAGACTGCCAAATTTGCCCAGCAAATAGGCGAAGTAGTCCTGAAGACTGTCGAATTAGTTACTGCCATGTATCGTCTCCAGGATGAAGCCACTCAAGAGTCACCAAAGGAGACAGAGGCCAAGCCTTCACCTAAACCAAAGAGATGTAAAGCTTCAAAGAATCCCATAGCGGTTGCACCAAAACAGGCAGGACCTAGCCAAGTGACAGCACCACCTGCCAAGAAGCCATACAACGGAACTGCACCCTTGTGCAACCAATGTAGCCTTCATCATCGGGCTACTGTGAAGTGCCGCAAATGCCAAATTTGTGGACTTATAGGTCATACAGCAAGGGTTTGCCCAACTACAGCTGTACCAAATCAAGCAGGACCTAGCCAGGTGGCAACACCACCTGCTAAGAAGCAATACAAGGGAACGGCACCATTATGCAACAAATGTAAGGGGAATCACCAAGCTCACTTACAGTGTCATCTGTGTGTATCATGTGGGCGAGTTAGTCACCTGGCAAGTGCTTGTCGAACTAAACCGAACCAAAGTGGTCCAAATCAACCACAAGCCAACCCTGCTCAAGCTCGCATTCCACCTGGGTCCTGCTACAACTGTGGCGAGATGGGCCATTTCCAAAGGGATTGCCCAAAGCTTGCTAATGTAAATCCAACCCACAGATGAGCATATTGGCTTATTAGAAAATGCTGCTGCTTTGAATAATTTGAATCTTATGCTTTTGTATCTTTTGTTGAACCCTGAAACAATCTGTTTTGTTTATAAATAAATCATTGTTCACAATTCTGATGTACAAGTGTAGTTATATATGTGTATGACTTTTCCCTATGATACCTACATCAAGGAACTATGCTTCTTACAAACTACTCTTGCGAATTTCCCATTCTTGTGTTTGCTCATGATTCCCTTGAAAAATTCTAAGTACTCGTTTCATTCTAAGAAGCAAAGTACAGAAAATAAAATGACATTATGAGTGATCGTGCTTTTGCACATATGTGCCTTTGAAATCCTTGGTTAGATAACTGAGGGTATGTTAAATCTCGTACCCATATCATTTCATTCTGGTTTTGTAACAATATACAAGTATTTCAAAAACAATCTTCAAGATCTCAAAACATTTCATATAGTTTGAAAACAATTCTTCAAATGCATTGTCTATGTTTTAAAAATAACCTTCATGATTTCAAAATGTTTCATATAGTCTGTCTGAAAACAATATTAACACAGTACATTTTCTTATCAAGTGCATGATTTCGAAAAGCATTTTTCATATTTTCAGAAACCTTATACATAATTTCAAAATTCATCTCGCATGATTTTAAAACATTTTATAAATGTACTTATCTAATACACCTACTTTATGATTTCAAAAGTATTATGTAAAGTTTCAAAAACATTAAACACACTTCTAAAAAGAACCCCATGCATAGTTTTCAAAAATATTTTGCCCATACATTGACTTAACCTTCAAACTCTGCTTCATATGTCGCCTTGGCATATCTAGCACCTCAACTTAATGAGCATTTTACCTCGTATTTCAGCTTAAGCACGTCTAGTGCAAGGTTTTGAAACGCCTCCTTCTTTTTAAATCCCAAAATCCATATGGGATCTTCTTATCTTCATAATTAGATCCTTGTGGATGATTATCGTTCAAATCGGAGTCCTTGGATTCCTTGTGTACCCTAATTCGAACATTACGATTCCTTATAATCGAAATCGAATTTTCTTTTTAAGATCTTCCTATCTTTATAGTTAGATTCTTGATAATGTTTAAAGTACCAAATGAAATCCACGGAATGGATTCCTAGTGTGCTTTAAATACATGTGCTCTGTTAGCAGAACAAATTAACAAAATGATAACAAATTCAAAAATCAAGTTAAACAATTATGTGATTATGTGTTTATGTATTTTGTGTTTTCTTTTATGCATTTTGTGTTTTTGTATACTCTGGATATTCGTTATCCAAATCCTCGTAGAATCTTTCATATCTTCACATGGGGGATTCGTAGTAGGATATTAAAAAAGGTACTACCTTAAATCCTTATTGGGCTTCTACATGATAGTCAAGACCCTTGGATTATATAGTACCATTTCATGATTCATAAGAGACCCTTTTAGTGGTCTAGTCAAAAAGATTGATTCAGAATCTGGTTAAGAATGACATGTAGTGATGTAGCTGAACGGACTCCTTGGTAGTCTATTTAAATCATTTATTAATTTAATTAAAAAGGACCATATGGTGGCCTAGTCACAATCATCACAGGCTTGTTCATTGTTTTCTTCCACTACACATTTTAAGATGCACTGTGCGGACTATGCAAGGAATTACATAATTATGGACGCGTACATAATTATGAAATTTAGTGCATGGAAATCCCAGTAAGAATTATTATGTGTAAGAACCGATAGCGACAACAATAACTAAATGTGAACGATGTAATGGAGGTACGGTGGACGCACCAATAACGCTTAATAGACTAATATATAAGTGTCCCTCCTGCATTGTAAGCATGATGTTAATTAAAGTTACTAGAAGTTCAAGAACTCTAACCAGTGTTGTTCGATCTTTTCAACTTCATTTTTCAAGCTCTCACAAGTTTCCTCTAAATAAAATTTCTGGACGAAATTTCCAAAAGTAGGGGAGACTGTGACACCTGTGCCTCCACGGCCATTAAACAAATACTAAATCAATGAAATAGTGTAGGCAAATTGGACTGTAATAATCCCACCTACACCTTTTTGGCCAATAATAATCCCACCTCAGAATATTCCCCACACCAATCCCACCTTTCAGATATTTTTCCCACACTGGTCCCCCGTTAAAAATCCCTAACTCAGTTAGTAAAATGGCTGATGTGGCAGATGATGTGTTAAAAACTGATTACGTGGCAGATGATTATGTATTCCCTGATCCTTTACAACTTAATGTATTTATAACCCACACTTGCACTTCATCATCACCACTCCACAACCGCACCTACACCACCACTCGTCCACCACCACCGCACCTTCACTCACCCGCCACCACACCTGCCATCACCCTTTACCGTTGCCGCACCTTCACACAATCGACATCAAACCTCCACCACCACCGCACCTTCACCCCCAACTTCACATGCTTCTGATGTTGAACCACTACCATACCAGCCAAGTAGGCTCCTTGGTCCACAACCTCACAAATTATGTTCTGCATCACACAAACACCCCAATGTCGTTACCAATATCCAATCGACATCAAACCTCGACTACCAGATCTGAACCCCTAACTTCGCACCTCCACCACCGAACAACCACCTCCACACAACCGCCATCACACCTCCACCACCATCTGAACCTCTACCGAAAACCCCAATTTAAACGTCACTTGGATTTTACAATGCTCCCCTACAGAAATCGATTGGAATTTTTTATATGCAAATGAGAAAAACCGTCAAACTAGATAACCATGTGGGAGGCGTGCATGTAAATCTGAGATGAAGAAGATGTTGCAGTTGATCGGAGATATGTCACCGGCATAAAGGTTGACCGGCGGTTAAAGGTGGGGGTGTTTTGTTTCCGGTTGAAAATGGTGAAAGCTTGGAAGTCTGTTTTAAGTAAAGGAGGTAGTGAAAGGGGAATACTAATCATCTGCCACGTAATCAGTTTTTAACACATCATCTGCCACATAATCAGTTTTTAACACATCATCTGCCACATCAGCCATTTTACTAACTGAGTTAGGGATTTTTAACGGGGGACCAGTGTGGGAAAAATATCTGAAAGGTGGGACTGGTGTGGGGAATATTCTGAGGTGGGATTATTATTGGCCAAAAAGGTGTAGGTGGGATTATTACAGGCCAATTTGCCAATATTGTATTTCATACTTGGGATTTGTATAAATATGTGTATCGTTTGCGCATATCAATTCTTGTTCAATTTCGGGCTCTAAATCGCTTTCTGGAAGGTTATACGCACACTGATGCGTAAATATGACCAATTTAATGCAAAAAATACTCTGGAACATCAACATATAGTTAACATGCCTTAAATAACCTTTACATAACTTAGAAATAAGTTTTGAAGGCTTTGGTATGGCAAAATCAAGTTAATTCGCTTACAGGGGCTAAATTTGACAAACTGTGAAAGTATGCCGATTCGTACTATAACGGACATTCTGGAACATGACCATAAGTTAAAAATACCCTAAATATCCTTTACAGAGCTTAGAAATAGGCTTTGAGGGGTTTGGTGTGCTTAAATAAACTTTTTGGTCATTCAGGGACTCAAAGCGTCAAAAAGTGCATAAGTTTGCATTTTCACGCATAACCTACGTTCTGAATACATCCGGATATCCAAAAATTTATGTAAGCATTAAAATATTTTATTTTAGTGTTTGGCATGATAAAAATCCATTCGTCGCACAATTTGGACCGTTTTTGCGTCCGTTACGACTTCCGTCGTAATTAATCAAACAACGCAACCGTACGGCCAAACGAACTGACATCTGAGATAATTTTGAGCATGTTTCATGTTCCTTATGCTTTAGCATCCTTGTGAAGCTTAAAAATGGGTTTGACGGGTCTTAGAAGTGGCAAAACACGACGATACATGCACATGGACCAAAGCTGACATTTTGCAAACTTAGCTGACCTGCAGGGTCCTTACGGACCGTATGGACCCCTTCTTACAGTCCGTAAGCAGGTGCCAGAACATCAGAAGCTGTTTCCAGCCAATTCCAACTCATAACTCCCTTGCACATGGCATTTCCTGATAATGGGGGGCCATTTTGATGCACATAGTGTTGTAAACAAGTGTAGGGATGAGATTGAAGCACAGTTTTCGATAAACGATCTTAACGGCTCTCCGAACACTATATATACCCCATCCATTTCACTTCAAAACCCACTTGAATTCTGAGATTTCTCTAAATTGGGGTGTTTTATCACTTCATATCTGAGAATACTTGGAAGATCAAACTTGCGGTGACCCGTTGTAAGTATTCTTTCGTTCTTTTCATTTGTTTTAAGCGTTAAAGTCAAACTGCGTTTGAATTTCCGCATTGACATGTCTATGGTCAATAAGAAGTTCGTTTGAACTTCACAACGTGAGCGTAATCACGATGGTTATAGTCCCTAGTGACCATACCTACTGATTACCACGTTATCTAGGCTCAGTGACGAGTCGTAGTTTCGGCGAAAATGCGTATTCTTGCCTATTTTGTAACCAAACTACTCTTAGGTATCCAAACCGTTTGTTTTGATACCAAACTTGTTTTCTAACTTAGTTAAGCATGTTTTAACATGCTTAGCTCGTCACTTTTAGTTTTGTGCTTGTCTAGGGTCGTAAAGGTAAGCGATCTAAACAATCGCTTATACTTTCAAACCCGACCCATTTGGTCGATCATTAGGATCCAACCAAACACATTAGGTGACCATAGTTGTATAGGGAATAACCTTCCAAGGTTATACCTTATGGTCGCGACGTTTAGTTAGTTGTATGATAGGTAGTTTATATGCCTTAGGTAAATTACCAAAATGCCCTTTTTACGCCAAAATTCATTTTAAGCATATGTAACATAACTTTTGACATCTAAACTGATTTGGCAACAATATTAGACATGTTAAGGCATATTTTACTTATCATAAGGCTAGTTAGGCGTTCCGAACGCGTTTTACGCGAACGAAGCGTTAAAGTAGCATAAGCTATCTAAACGGGTCGTAACGGGACAAAAGCACTTAGGTTAGGTTTCATTTTAGTATGTAGGCTTTGTTAACCCATATTACATGAGTTTCCATACTCATTTGGTTTACGAACCCTCATTCTATCCGATCCTCCGATTTAGGTCCGGTTTATTAACATAGTTACCTATATTAGGTGCCGTTTGATTTCCGTGATCTCTAGCATTGTTTGGTTGTTACTCAAGGACTCCTAGGAAATCTCAGGTGAGTACATAGATCCCTCTTTTACTGTTTTCAAACTGTTTTGGGGTGAAACACATGTGCCTACTTGTTACTTTCATGCTTTCCTGTTTTCACATCATATACTTGCTATGTTCATTAGTACACTTATAGTACATGATTTCATTACATTTTATGCTATGTATGTCCATCTAGTGCATACTTAGTACATTACTATACATTACATTTTATGCTACGTATGTCCATATATTGTATACTTAGTACATTACTTTACATTAGAATTCACGCTATGTATGTTCTTTAGCATACTTAGTGCATTATTTTCACATCACATGTTTACATTTGGTATAACATTTGGTTGTTTAACTAAACGAATACATTCATTAACACCGATCATGCCGCTCGGTAGTAGGTAGTGGTACCATAGGACTTGACAACTCCCATTCCTGAAATCCCGGGTTTGTTTGGACGTAAGGAATGACCGAATCCGAAAACATTTTTTGATAACCTTTACTCTAAGGTTATCCTACATTCTCAAGGCTTGGATGTAGACGTTTAACTTACCACATAAGTGTTTGTATCAGTAAAGCGTGCATTATTCTACAAAGCATAACTTTTGATTTATTCAAATACTTTGTTTTGTACATTTTTACTTGTGGTTTAAGTAGTCTCATTTTACTTACCATACATAACTTTTGTTCACACATTACATGGTTTACATTTGACAATAGACATTTGACTATACATAAACATTTCTACAATTGTTAAACATTACATCTTGGTGGTTCGGTTTGATTAAGTGGTTTAAGTAACGAGGCGTGTGTAATATGATACTAGCATTGTGGATACGCCGCTGGTACTTCTTATATATAAGTGTTGGTATGGTATTACATATCGTAGCGTTATTTGAATCATTTCAATTTAAGACATATAACATTTTATACAAATAACATACTTTTCACAAGACATTGTTTTACAATCAACTTATCTTATACAAACTCATTTTACTTAGTTATTCATTTAACCTTACATTATTCTTTTACACATCATCTACCTTATCATCGCTTTTCGAATGATTTATAAAACAAAACATTTTATAAGGATCATGACTGACTTTTGTTAAACAACTTTTTCTAAACTTACAAGTCATGAATCCTATATTCACAAACCTATGTATCTCACAGGCATTTTTATGCTGACGTACCTATTTTCACATGTGTTTTCAGGAGCTATTGCATAAGATGATCAAGATACACTTAGACGGACTTAGGCCATAGTGACAATAAAAGATGCAAGACTAGTTAATTATGTTATGTTTCTTTGTTGTTAAGACATTGTAACTTCTTTAGATTCAATAAAACAAAACTTAAATTTCCGTGTGTTATGAAAGAATGATTCTATTACAACACTCCCCGACGATTCCGCCATGTTTTGATGTTTTATGTGGTCGGGGTGTGACAGAAGGAACTGATCGAAGAGCCATCAAAGAGAGCTTGTTATGGTCTGATAGATCAAGATGATGAAAGAATTCCCGAAGGTTTTAATTGGGATAATTATGATCCTAACAGAAATTCAAATATTAAAGCTTTTGTCGCTCAAGTTTATGAAGATTCAACTGCTGAAGATGAATTAGCGTATGCTTATTATGAATCTCAGCAATTCAGTCCTAAAAAGAAAGAAGAAGAACCAGTTTCAACAGAAGAAGCTTCAGAAAAAGCACCAGTGTTTGATCACTCATCAGAAAAAGAGAGTGATGATGATAGTGAAGAAATTCGAAAACTTGAATATTATCAAAGAGAATTTTCATCTGATAGGAATAATTTTTATTTTGCAGGTAAACTGGAAGAGATCAAAGAAGGACAAGCTGCGAAAAAGAAGAATGCAGCAATTGTTGAAGAGAAGGTCAAAGCTGAGGAAACTATTCAAGGAGTAAAGAAGCAGGTTAAAAAAAATTCCAGCTGTCAAGGTTAAGAAGGAAGCTGATACTGAAAAGATGCTTGAGAAGTGTGAAAACTGTGATACTGTGAAAAGGCACAACAACAAATTGATTCATAACATGAACAGATTGAAAGAATCTTATGATGTTTTAAACAAAGCTATGAATCAATTAACAAGCCAAGCAATGAACAAGAGATAGCTATGAAGACACTTAATGGAGCATTCATGACGAAGCAGAAAATCATCAATCAGTACATTGAGAAATGTGTTGAACTTGAACAAAAATTGGAAACTCAGAGGATAGAAACTGAGAGGGTAAACAGGTTATTGAAAAGTTATTCATGTGCTTCTTATGTGATTAACAGGATTTACCCTACAGTCGAAGGCATGGAATCATTTGAAGAGAAGAAATCTGAAGTAAAGGATAGTAGTAAGAAACATAGTGTCAATTATACCAAGTGTCCACCGCCGCTTGAAGGAGGATATTCTCCAAGAAATCCTAATTCAGAAAGAGTCAAAAAGGCAACCAATTTAAAGTGGGAATCTGAACCTTCAGATGGATTGCCAGATAATATTGATGTCACATTCACATCGTCTGACACTGATCATGAGTCTGAGTTAATAAAAATGGTCGATCAGGTGTTGGATAAAGATGAAGAGTCACAGTCAGAGTCTAAATCAGAAAATTCAAATTCATCAGACAGAAGTTCGAGTACACCGGTCAAAAGGGTTTACAATAAAGATTTTCTGATGTCACAAAATAATTTGAATGACGAAACATTCAAAGTAGCATATACTTTGAGTGACTCCGACAAATTATATTCTGATGAAGAATTTCCAATAAGAGGTGTTAAAACTGAAATGATTAAAAAGGTTTTCAAATTAACAGAAATTAATATTTCTGAAATAAAAGATGTAAATCTTGCTGAAAAACCTAAAAAATACACCTCAAGAGTTCAACAAAGATTAAACAAGAAAAAGGGTTACAGTTCTGGTTCTGGTTATCAAAAGAAATCAAACCATAACAGTAATTTCAAAAAGAAAGGATTAGGTTTTATTCCACCTGAAAATCATAAAAATGAGAAAATTTATAAACCAAAAACTGTTTTTGTATCAGGAACATCTTCTGAAGAAGAGAAAGAGAATTTGTTCAGAAAGTAAACAAACAAAGAATTCCTTGCTAAGAAGCAAGAGGGAATGAAGAATGATGTTGCTCAGAAGAAGGAAATGAGAACCTGTTACCAATGCAAAAAAGTTGGTCACATCGCCTGGAATTATCCAAAGGCAACCCAAACAAAACAGGGAGTCTCTGAAAAATTGAAAGGAAAGATGGTTGATAATAAACCACCAACCGACCAATTTAAAGTGTTCAAAAATTCAAAATTTGAAGTTGGTGAGAGTTCAAAACGTTTTTACAAAAGAAGAGTGAATCTGAACAACCACAAGTGGGTTGTTAAAAATTCAGATGTTAAATCTGGCGATGAATTTGTTTCTTCGGAAGCAAAGGAGCCACTTTCTGGCGATGAATCTGACTTGTCAAAGTCAGATGAGCCATCAGTTGAACTAAAAGGAGAAAATTCAGTTCCGTCAATGGATGATGCAAACTTTCCACCATTGCGGACTGAAAATTTAAAACAAAAAGTTGGCAAAGTTGAGATTTCAAATCAATTCTTTTCTGAAAAGAAAGAATTTGATGTTGAAAAAGCCTTTAACCCTACAGTTCAAAATATTTTTGGAAAAGTGGTTGACGGGAAGGTCAAAGGGGTAAAGGAATTTTATGAAAAGAACAAGAAAGGAAAGAAACCGAGTGTTGATGACTCGGAGTCACCCAAGGACCGTCAGGCTTGGTGAATCTCTTTAACTGAAAAACCTGACTTGCCGGAGCTCCCAAGTTGGTAATCGTGGAGCATGAATTGACATCATTCTTGAATAAGGTTTGTGTGAAAAATCTACAAGTGATTGTTCTTACAACTGGTATTTTTCTTGAAAAATTCAAAACTGTCATATTTCGACTTTTAAGTGATATTGTTGATAAAAACCTACAAGTGGTTAATCAAGGTCATTAAGTTGAACGTGATCTAACTTTCTTTCAAGTGGTTAAAGAAAAGGAAAAGTGAATTTACAAGTGGTATTTTGGAAAACAATGTGATGAAACCCCATGTTTGAGAAATGACAAACAAAACTAATTTTCCGGAAAAACCATTTTGATTAAAACAAACTTAAGTGTTTTGAAATCATAATGGGAAAATAGTTTGTTGACAGGGGGAGTTCTGATTGTTTATGTCAAGTGGATGGCGAATTGAAGTAATTCACATCAGTTTGTTATTTTGGTTGTACATTTTATTGGGTTTATTTTCAAATTTTCCTTGAAAATCAAAAATTGAAACATATTTTTGATTTTAGGGGGAGTAAAAAATTTAGAAATTTTGAAAATTTGAAAAATCCAAAAACATGATAAAATCTAAAAAGCCAAAACATTGAAAAATCAAAATGAGTTTTGTTGTAAAAAAGAGGAAATGATAGTACATCAGTGGACAATCACAGCATGCTAAAGAATTGGAAAGTCAAATGTGAACGGTCTCACTGATGATATGCTAGTAGGTTTTTTACACGCTTAGTAAATTGTTTTCGAGATATAAACCTAAATATCAAATACTTACTTATCTCGTGGGGAACATCTCTCGGATATATAGGTAACCCCTGAAATCTTGTTTGAAAGGCTTTCTATTTCTGACATACTAGGTCTTTGTGCATAATGATATCTAGGGTATTATACCAGGACTTCTGATTTTGCGGGAGCAATAGCCTAGTCCTCGTATAATGCTCTGCACTGCTTTAATCTTAAAGCTCACCCTCAGCATAAAAAAATGATGAAACATTGAAAAATGCTATTCATGTGCTGTTGAAGAAAAGATCCCCAAACGGGACACACCTAAAGACGAGCCATCATCTCTTTGTCTGAACGGAAGTTCTAACCTGAGCTCTCATGGTCTCGTATTACCTGTTTACAGATATCATTAGTGTACATTCACCTGTAAGACTGAATATAGGAGTCTGGATACGGGAGTATATTCTAAGGTAGTACACGCGAATAAGTTAAGTCCTTAAAACACTAATTCGTATCTTGAAACAATTGAACTTTGTGTGAAAATTTAAGTGGATCAGTATACTGACAATCTAAGTGAATCGTTTAGAACTTAAAGTCGAAAAAGGTCAACGGTGTTAGTGCTTTGTCTCATAAACTGATATGATCCTCTTACACAAGCTCACAAAAATATTGTTTGTAAATATTTGTTTACTGCTTTTCATTAAAAACCAAAATCCAAAAAGATTGTGTTTTGGCATAAAGTTTTGAAAAATCAAAAAGATTTTATTTCATCTTATTTTCGACAACTGATGTTGGAAAGCTGATTTTCAAAATTTCGAGTGCTAAACATGATGATCAACTGTGGATTGGTAGAGTGTGTTTGAGATATAATTTGAGAAATGTCATAATCTAACAAGTGATGTTTTGAGTTTGATCTAACAAGTGGCTAAGCAGAGATTAAAATTGTTATAAATAAAAATACCCAAAACATAAGATTTGATATCAAGGTCATTAATTTGAACTTGATATAAAAATTGATGATGTTGAACGATATCTAACAAGTGGTTTCTAAAATTGTTAAATTTTTAAATAATTGTGAAATTTACTTTTGGGTAGAGTTTGTGTAGGTAAAAAGCTCTGAAAAAGCCAGGTTTCGACTCCTGAGGATATGCAGATTAGAGCCAGGTTTCTGAGAGTCAGGCAACGGTCCTGAACTTGTGAAAGCTGCAAAGTGAGATCCCCGTGTCTTAGCCTGAGCAGAGTTTGAGCCAGGATACGATCTTAGAACGAGAGCTATTCCATACTGCGATCCCAGCTTATCGAAAGAGGGAGTCTGAAGACGTAAGAGTCAGACCCAGATTTTGGATCAACATCCAAGGGGGAGTCTGTAAGCAGAGGGGAGTTTGAAGTTCATATGAGCCAGGTTCATATCCTGGAACATTGCTCGAGATAGAAGCTGCTAATGCTGTTAAACTTAAAGAATCAAGAGATCTGATCAAGAGAATTTGAAGAGTCAGATTGAGTTTCTGGAAGAGTAAGAGAGAGATAGAAAAGAAGAGAAGATTGATAAGGATGCTTACAGAGAAAGACATTTTGGAGAGAGTGAGAAGACTGATCAAGACTGAAGATTCGTCATACTGAAGACCCGACACCGAAGACTCGTCAACATCCAAGGGGGAGTTTGTTGGTGCATATGTCTGTCGACTTCGTCTTGTATCGAGTCATGTAATAGGTTAGATAGAACAAGACACTTAGTACGAAAGAAACGGGAAACAGGGATGAACCAGCTGGTTCACACGATGTGGCCAGTTCGTACGAACTGACCAGTTCATGCGAACTGGCATGTGCTGGTTCGTGCGAAGTGGCTGTCCCTATATATAGTGTGTGACAACCCAAAATTTCAAGGTTAGTGACGTTAAATCTCGTGATTTCAACTTTCCGTTATCCCTTTCCTACGTGTAACGAGCTGCGTTGTTATAACTTCGTTAACTTTAGTTATATTACGCCGGTTAGACATTCGCAACTTTAGTAAACTTGCTAAACGTAAATTATGATTCGTATATGTTACGCGCTTGCGGGTGCAGTGGGCCGCACATATAAGTGGGCTACACTTACACATCTCGGCTACCTTTGGTTAGATTTATCTCGGCCCATATGTGTCCGGCCCATACTACTCCATTGAGCCCACCCCTCTAGTGATATGTATATTACCCTCATGTAATACGTAATTAGGGTAGTAGCATAGAAACCCTTGAGCCATTGAAACCCAATGGTAACAATCATGTTTCTATGTGATACTATGTGTGTTAATGTTTTGCATGAACATGTGATAAGGAATCTTACACTTGCGTAACAAACAGGATAGTTGGAATAGGTTAGTGTGTATTAATCGATGGCTTAAATATATGAATCTGATTATGTGGTGGTAATCGTTTAATAGTGAACAAGAATTCCTTGGTTAAGAGATGCTTGTGCTAATGGTTTAAGTTGTTGGTATTTGAATAAGTCTGACATGCATATGCTATTGAAATTATGATTGGGCCATTCAAGTCTTTGATTACATGTGATGACAAATACTTGATTTAATCAATAATAGTGGCCGACATCTGTTTTCTATGGACATGCAAACATTGATCATTTTATAAATATGAGACATGCACATGTTGGTGAAATTAAATGATATGTAGGACAAATTCTGTTGTGGGCGGTGATGAATGGACTGAAGTTTCTTTGGTTGTTCCTTAGTGGGCTGACTCCATTGATAGATAAAATGGATCAACAATTAAGTATATATATAGTTATGTATTATAAGTCTGAGCACATGTGTTTTGGGTAATGGGCTGTTGACGGGTATTTTGGTTGGGCCGCACGAGTCAAAACTGGACCACTGGTTTGTACATTGCATATTTTCGGGTGTCAACGAATGTACTGTGCATGATTTGAATATATAAATTAATGTGACAAATTGGCTTATGAACTAGGTATACACTAGAGACTATTTGATTTACTATTATGGCTTGAACTTCACGGGTGTACTACATGTATTTTGACTGTGTGATAAGTGAATAAGGAATACATGACTTGTTATACGTGAAACATGTTGTTTATGTGTACGTAGAATTGACTGTTATTGGAAACCCTTTTAGGGCGTGTTGGTTCAACTGATAAACAAGTAACTAATCTTACCGAGCAAACCAAGGTGAGTTCACACACTTTATAAGGCATGGGATTCTGGGTGGTTGGGAATGGGTTAAAGAACTAAAACGAAACCTGCATATCCTCCTTGGGTAGGATATGTACCGCCATCCTCCATGGGTAGGATGCCAATATTAATCCTGCGTATTCTCCTTGGGTAGAATACGTAAGTTCGTCCTCCTTGGGTAGGACAACAACCTTAAACTTACTAGACAAAACTCTATCATGAAGTCCCTCATTTTTATATTGACTTAATCGCCGGGCCAATGGCGAGCGGGTCATTAGTTGATAGCGCTATTAGGGTTGACAAGCCTCACACCGTGCTGGTAGGACGGGCGTGTACTAATGGATCTGGGCACTCAGTCAATGATGATAGACATTCACTTAGGGCACAACTTACTTTCGTCAGTTGTCGATATGGTAACGGTCTAGTGGTTAACATGGGGAAGCCCCCACTGGTTATGGATATGGTTTGGGAAACAAGGAATTGGCTAACACACGGTTTTCGAAAGAACTTATGGTTTTTTGGAACAACTTTAAAATGGACAACCAACTGTGAACTCGCTCAACTTTGTTGTTGATACGTTGTTACATGCCTTGCAGGCCTTTAGGTGCATATCGTTGGAACTTGCTGTCTGAGAAGCTGGAGTGGTCATGGGTCGAAATACATGGAATCTCAATACAAACTTACTGGTTTATGTATACATGGTTTACGAAACACTAAACGAATGATTTTATGCTTCCGCTGTATTCAAGGAATGATATGTAATGTAACACTTTACGTTAATGAATGAAAGTTTTCTTTAATTATATTTATGAGTTCAACGTGATTTGTGGCTTGGATCCTGGTACGTCACATGCCTCGCGGGGGTTTCCGCCGGTGGTATTTTGGGGGTGTGACAGATTGGTATCAGAGCCATTGGTTATTGTGAACTTGGTTTTAAAAAGGGGAAAAACATTTTTATAAAACCAGACTATGACCGAACAGTTCTGAAAACGTGAACACGACCATGACACTCAGCTCCAGATTGCAAGGTTCGTCTTTATTACTTGTTGCATACATTACGTGACTAGTACACAATTGTTTATGACGAAGCATACGAACACACCCTCGTCACTATAGCATGATGGCATGGATTGCTTGCTTACCTTACGATGCGTTGATAGTATGCCACAGTCCTTGGATTTTTGTGATCTTATTACTTTGACGATCTCCGTTTGACATCTGAGTTTGCGGAACCATTTGACATGAGTTAGGAGGAACTGAGATGAGCATGCAAATCGCAATATTATTGTGGGTGCACACATAATAATAATGTGGGGTGGATGCGAGTCCCAGTGGGCCTTAACAAGTGGAAAAGGGGTTCCGTTCCATTAATTGATCGACGTGAAACATAACAAACCTATAGGGGTCATAGCAGTGATTGTCCCCTACTCGAACGTGAACTTTTCATTCCTCTCTGGATTCCTTCGAATCTCGATGCTATCGAGTATTACCTGAACACCCATCTGAACACCTAGCGAACCGTGTAGAATGTTAGGTGCTTATACGAACGTCCCTGAGTTGGATGTCGCAGCTATGATTGATCGATACCTTTCTTACTCCTCTTCGTTTGCTGGAACTCATGTAGTGAAATCTTAGATCCCGAAGTGTGATCACTTCTGCAATACCCTCGTAACAGACCGTGTATTACTCAAGAAACTTGAAACATCGATGGATAGGAGGAGGAGCGTAGTACTTTACCGACCTCAGTACTTTGACGACCCTGATTACCGGCAACGAGCACCAGCGAATTGGCTTCAACCGAATCCTTAACCCTTGTCAGCGACTCATGGGAGCCAACTCTTACGAATCAATCAGGACAAAAGCAATGACAGTACTTGAAATCCTTGTAATGAAAACATCAACATTGGAAATGATGCTCATGGAAGGACATTTAGGGTTGACGTGGGCGACGCCAGGATGATGGCAACTTGGAAGCTTGTATGGATAGCTAATTGCTTCGTCTCTGTCCTGTTTAACCCTGGTGCTTCTCGAAAGGCTGATGGCAAGTCAATTGAAGCATCATATGTTTGTAGGGATGCAAAATCAACCGTGTGGAACACGTTTTCGACGTTGATCTTCCTTCTACTACCCACGATGGTGTTAATGCAGTAGTCAGTATGGGTTGGTTAACCAGACATCGCACAGTTATACCCTGTGAAGGGAAAGTGGTCGTCTATCATAAAGTATCCGAGTGGTTAAGAGGTTAGCATCAATTCAGCAGTGAAGGCCAGAGGTGTCCATGGAAGGATTACCTCGCCATGATAGCACTCGTTACTGATGTCAAGGCTAAGGAAAGGAGGATTGAGGATCCACCAATTGTTCGTGATTTCTCCCTAAGTGCTACCAGAAGAACTATCAAGTTTACCTTCACATCCTCAGGTGGAATCTCAGATCGGTATCATGTCAGAAGCAGCCCTTGTTACTAGTATTCCTTATCGTCTTACACCCGGAAGGTTGCAGGAACTGCCTAATCAACTTCAGGAACTGTCTAACAAGAGTTTTTGCCTTTATGAGCCCTCGCTATACCCATGAAGAGAAGCCTTTTCGTATGTATACTGACTATCGACAACTCAACAAGGTGACAGTCAAGAACCGTTAGCCCCGACCATGTATTGACTACCCGTCGACCAGTTACGAGGAACAAGCTTCCATTCGAGGATTGGCTAGTGAACGAACTATCATCAGATGGAAGTCCAGGAGGAGAATGCTCTTAGAACGGCATGTCGAACGCAAGGCAGCCATTTCAACTTTGTACACCATGATCATTGAGTTGATTAACACACCAGCAGCCTTAGGGATCACATGAATCGACCGTATTTGTTGACAACGTTCTGAATCATGACCAGGAGAAAGGAACACCATGGGTGGCACATACATCCTATCTCAGCGCTTCGGTGGGAGGAGCCATTACGTGCGAAGTCTTGTTAAATGTCACATCTAGATTCGAGAGATGCATTTTGATCACGTAACCAACAGAGTGGGAGTACACATGGACCTCACTGAGATAGAAACTGATCGACACCAAAGATCCCTTCGGGGATACAGCAATTACTTGTTTTCGCTAGATACCATCGCAGCTTACCCACAGGGTTTTTGAAGATCGCGCAGCTTAACTCTCTTTAGCACAGCAGGGTGCTGTGTTCGTGGAAGACAAATAGGGGGACGTCTTTTCAGCATTCGAATTCCAACCCTGCAATGCACCGAGCATCGTCGTTACCCGATGGTGTGAGTGATTTAGTGGTATACCATGATGGTCAGAATCAGGGTCCCAGTTACACACCGACGCAACACGAGTGAGTGATGACTTACGTGATGGAGTTACAAGGAGGGACTGCACGACACACGACTGGCGGTGAAAACGTGGCCTTAGGATTTTAGATGGAGGCATTACTTGGACGGTACCAGATGCGTTATTAGACCGATCACAAGGGCCTCCCATGTACCCTAGCTTCGAAAGAGTTGAATCAGTTAATGGCATCGCTGAATGGAACTTTTGGATGATAACGACTATGAAACTTAAGCAAGCACGAGCCTTGCAGCTCACTATCGACTCTAACTTACCTGATCAGACTCGCTTTGTTTAAACTGGAGAACTAGAGGAAGAGGATTTTCAAGTAGAAACCATGCGGGGCATGGAGAAGCAACGCTTGGCAGGACAGATGATAGTCGCTACCTCAAAGAATGAGAGTGGATCTCATTATACGACAACTCTAGGGAACCTATATTGAGCAAGGCACATCGGCTATGATATTCCAGTCGTCTGAATTTCGATGAGAGATGTTAGGACCTATAATCTTGTACTACTGATCAGGCATGAAGGTCCACCTGGCAATGTATGTGAATGATGTTTGACTTGTGGGAAAGTCATGGTGGGGTATCAGCAACCAAAAACACCCATATGGAAATGAGAACAAACTGCCATGGATTTTGTCGCTAGTCTACCTACAATTTGAAACGGAAGCAATATCACCTGGGTGATCGTTAATTATCTCACATAACTAGCACACCTGATTACGATCAAGGAAACTGACGAGTCATCACAGGTTGTGAATATTTCTCTGGGAGAGGCGGATTTTAGGCACGAGGTGCCAACTCCTGTTACCTTTGATTCTGAGCTATACCTGAATTATGACAGGCAATACACAACACCTTTGTCTCACGTCTAGACATGAGCGTTACTTATCACTGTGGGACAACCGGACAGAGTAGCGAACCATCCTGACACACGAAAGACATGCTGCGAGCTTGTACGTGGTTGACTTTAGTAAACAGTTGGAAGGACACTTACCTTTGGGTGAGTTCTACTGCAGGAGTCATCATTCTGGTGTTCAAATAGCTCTGTGTGGGGCATTGCATGGATGATAATACCAATCACCTTGTTGGACTAATTACGGGTCCAGAACTTGTACTCGAAACTCTTGGGAAGTTTATTTGTATCGAGAGTCGTTTGGCGGCAACGCGTGATTGGCAAGAAAGCTGATAAGCTTAGGAAACACTTGAAGATCGCTGTAGGCGATCATATCATGTTGAAAGTCTAACCCTGGGAGAGTGCGGTACACTATGGAAAACATGGCAAGCTTAGTTTACGATACGTTAGGACGTTCGGACTTCTGGGATGAATCGGTGACATGGCTCACAAACTCGAATTACCTGACGAGTTAGGTAACGTTCATGATGTCATTATGTCTCAAAATTTATAGAAACGGTTGCCCGAGGAAACATTTGTGATACCTTTATCAGACAAGTTACAGTTGTCGTGGAGTCTATCGAAAACATGGACAAGAAAGTCAAGGTCGAATCCCAATCATGAGAGAGTTCGTTGGAACTCAAGACGTGGACTGGAGTTCACAGGGTAACGCAATGATCGGAATAAACTCTAGTATCCTCAGTTGTTCGAGCGGTGGAATCAACATCTGATATCATTGGGGAATTTCGAGACGAAATTCCCTTTCAAGTTAGGGATGATGTGGCACCCAACTGACTTCGCAATCCTGTTTTTTTTTTTTACAATTTGGTTTACGTGTTGTCTGTGCAGTTATCTGGATGATTAGTGATGGTGTGTAATGCCTGACTGTTATTTGTGTAGTGTTACATATAGTTTAATTAGGGTTTCTATCGCTTCACTCCACTGTATTACTTATCAAATTTCGGGACGAAATTTCTTTCAAGTTGGGGATGATGTGACAACCCGAACTTTCAAGGTTAGTGACGTTAAATCTTGTGATTTCAACTTTCCGTTATCCCTTTCCTATGTGTAACGAGCTGCGTTGTTATAACTCCGTTAACTTTAGTTATGATACGCCGGTTAGACATTCGCAACTTTAGTAAACTTGCTATATGTAAATTATGATCTTATATGTTACGTGCTTGCAGGTACAGTTGGCCGCGCGTATAAGTGGGCTACACTTACACATCTCGGCTACCTTTGGTTTGATTTATCTCGGCCCATATGTGTCCTGCCCATACTACTCGATTGAGCCCACCCCTCTAGTGATATGTATATTACCCTCATGTAATACGTAATTAGGGTTGTGGTGTAGAAACCCTTGAGCCATTGAAACCCGATGGCAACAATCATTGTACGTGAAGCTTTTCCTTTTTCTTTCTCTACTTTCGGTTAGTATAATCTTCTTTGGTTGCAAATTAAATTCCCTTGTCATGATTCATGATTGAT
Source organism: Helianthus tuberosus (assembly GCA_030545235.1). Lineage (NCBI taxonomy): Eukaryota > Viridiplantae > Streptophyta > Magnoliopsida > Asterales > Asteraceae > Helianthus > Helianthus tuberosus. The sequence continues at coordinate 97,224 of JARYGA010023249.1, forward strand.
GTGATGGTTTGTGTTTCTATGTGATACTACGTGTGTTAATGTTTTGCATGAACATGTGATAAGGAATCTTACACTTGCGTAACAAACAGGATAGTTGGACTAGGTTAGTGTGTATTAATCGATGGCTTAAATATATGAATCTGATTATGTGGTGGTAATCGTTTAATAGTGAACAAGAATTCCTTGGTTAAGAGATGCTTGTGCTAATGATTTAAGTTGTTGGTATTTGAATAAGTCTGACATGCATATGCTATTGAAATTATGATTGGGCCATTCAAGTCTTTGATTACATGTGATGACAAATACTTGATTTAATCAATAATAGTGGCCGACATCTGTTTTCTATGCATATGCAAACGTTGATCATTTTATAAATATGAGACATGCACATGTTGGTGAAATTAAATGATATGTAGGACAAATTCTGTTGTGGGCGGTGATGAATGGACTGAAGTTTCTTTGGTTGTTCCTTAGTGGGCCGACTCCATTGATAGATAAAATAGATCAACAATTAAGTATATATATAGTTATGTATTATAAGTCTGAGCACATGTGTTTTGGGTAATGGGCTGTAGACGGGTATTTTGGTTGGGCCGCACGAGTCAAAACTGGACCACTGGTTTGTACATTGCATATTTTCGGGTGTCAACGAATGTACTGTGCATGATTTGAATATATAAATTAATGTGACAAATTGGCTTATGAACTAGGTATACACTAGAGACTATTTGATTTACTATTATGGCTTGAACTTCACGGGTGTGCTACATGTATTTTGACTGGGTGATAAGTGAATAAGGAATACATGACTTGTTATACGTGAAACATGTGGTTTATGTGTACGTAGAATTGACTGTTATTGGTAACCCTTTTAGGGCGTGTTGGTTCAACTGATAAACAAGTAACTAATCTTACCGAGCAAACCAAGGTGAGTTCACACACTTTATAAGGCATGGGATTCCCGGTGGTTGGGAATGGGTTAAAGAACTAAAACGGAACTTGCATATCCTCCTTGGGTAGGATATGTACCGCCATCCTCCATGGGTAGGATACCAATATTAATCCTGCGTATTCTCCTTGGGTAGAATACGTACGTTCGTCCTCCTTGGGTAGGACGACAACCATAAACTTACTAGACAAAACTCTATCATGTAGTCCCTGATTTTTATATCGACTTAATCGCCGGGCCAATGGCGAGCGGGTCATTAGTTGATAGCGCTATTAGGGTTGACAAGCCTCACACCGTGCTGGTAGGACGGACGTGTACTAATGGATCTGGGCACTCAGTCAATGATGATAGACATTAACTTAGGGCACACCTTACTTTCATCAGTTGTCGATATGGTAACGGTCTAGTGGTTAACATGGGGAAGCCCCCACTGGTTATGGATATGGTTTGGGAAACAAGGAATTGGCTAACACACGGTTTTTTGGAACAACTTTAAAATGGACAACCAACTGTGAACTCGCTCAACTTTGTTGTTGATATGTTGTTACATGCCTTGCAGGCCTTTAGGTGCATATCGTTGGAGCTTGCGGTCTGAGAAGCTGGAGTGATCATTGGTCGAAATACATGGAATCTCAATACAAACTTACTGGTTTATGTATACATGGTTTACAAAACACTAAACAAATGATTTTATGCTTCCGCTGTTTTCAAGGAATGATATGTAATGTAGCACTTTACGTTAATGAATGAAAGTTTTCTTTAATTATATTTATGAGTTCAACGTGATTGGTGGCTTGGATCCTGGTACGTCACACGCCTCGCGGGAGTTTCCGTAGGTGGTATTTTGGGAGTGTGATATAGTGGGTCTTGGTTCTTCATTTGTAACTTCTGATTCCGGTAGCGAAGCTCTGCCGAAGTGTCGCCAAGCTTGTAAAACATTGTAATATCAATCCAATCGACAGTTAATCTACTTCTAAGTGCATATCAAGCTGAATGAAGATCAAATCAATGAATTCCGCCTCTGATTTGGTCAAGAACTCTTCTGAACGTCTCGTTTGATCGACTCAACGATCCTAAAGTTTGTTGGTGCATATGTCTGTCGACTTCGTCTTGTATCGAGTCTTGTAATAGGTTAGATAGAATAAGACACTTAGTACGAAATAAACGGGAAACAGGGATGAACCAGCTGGTTCACACAAAGTGGCCAGCATGTGCTGGTTCATGCGAAGTGGCTGTCCCTATATATAGTGGGTTTTGGTTCTTCATTTGTAACTTCTGATTTCGGTAGCGAAGCTCTGCCGAAGTGTCGCCAAGCTTGTAAAACGTTGTAATATCAAACCAATCGACAGTTAATCTACTTCTAAGTGCATATCAAGCTGAATGAAGATCAAATCAATGAATTCCGCCTCTGATTTGGTCAAGAACTCTTCTGAACGTCTCGTTTGATCGACTCAACGATCCTAACACATTCGCCTCTACTAGCTTTCCATTAGCTAGTTTTTTCGAGTACGGAATATCTAGCTTACTAGCTACTAACCCAAGTATTTTCTTAAATTCTAGAGATACAAAGCTATAATCGGCACCAGTATCAAACAGTACAGATGCAAAGTGTTGGTTCATAGGGAACGTACCCGTAACTACGTTCGGATCCTGGCGAGCTTCCCTCGCTCCAATGTTAAAGACTCTCCCCTGAGCTTGGTTGTTTTTCGGGCAATCTCTCTTAAAGTGCCCAATATCCCCCCAACTAAAGAATCCTTGCTTGTTTCCAGCATCACCTTGATTGTTGTTTTGGTTGCGGTTTCCACTTCCAGCTTGGTTTCCAAAATTACCACGATTTCCATTACCGCCATTTCCTCCTTGATTGTTTCTATTCCTAGTACCGCTTCCACCACGGTTTCCACTTCCACTACCATTACCTCTCTGGCCACCATAACCACGGCCATTACCATTACCACCCCAGCAAGTCTCCCTTGAATGACCATAACTTCCACAGTTTTCACACTTCCTATACCTACATGGGCCGGCATGATGTAACTGGCATACGTCACACTTAGGCAAAGTGCCCATGTAACCTTTCCCTCTATTCTCTGAACTTGTAACACCAGTTTTGACTTCAGCTGGTGGGTTCACATCTCTCTTCTTGCTACCACTACCGCTTCCTTGAGTACCTTTCTTAAAGTTAGAGAACTTCCGCTTGTTCTCTCCAAATGACTCGACATGCGTCTCCTTTTTCTTTCCATCAGAGATTGAAAACTTGTTCAGCCTAATTGCTTCTTCAGTCAATGCCACACTTAGGTCAATGACCTCAGTGATTGATGTAGGCTTTGATGTCGTCACCATGCTCATGATTTGGGGTGCCAATCCCTAAATAAAACGCTCGATTCGCTTGAACTCCAGATCAACCATGTAAGGAACAACGCGAGATAAGTCATGAAATCTCTGCACGTACTCAGCAATCTTCGGGCCATCCATTTTGAGATTTCAGAATTCAGTTTCCAACTTTTGGATTTCAGCCCTGGAACAGTACTTCTTGCGCATAAGTTCCTTCATCTCATCCCAAGTCATGGCATATGCAGCCTCTTCTCCTAAAGTCTGAACTTGGAGATTCCACCATGATAGAGCTCTGTCTAAGAACAATCCAGAAATGTAGGTGACCTGGTGCTCCGGCTCACACTTGCTCATTCTTAACACATAATCGGTTTTCTCAGACCATCTGACGTAAGCTACAACACCCCCGGTGCCGTCGAAATACAGAGGCTTGTAGTCAAGGAACTGCTTATAGGTACAGCCTGTACAAGCAACATCATTCACAGAAGGCATTAGCAAACGCACATGGAATGTCCAAACGTAACGTAATGTGTCTTAGGTGACTTAAACATTACCATGAGTTAGGTTACTTCCTGAGGTACCTCCGCTGTGTTCAGAGCGCAAGGCCTTGTGTTGTGCTATTGCTCGTGAAATCCGTTCTTGTAGCTCAGCCTCTGTTGTGTGCAGCTGTTGTCTCTTAGAGGAGGCATCTTCTAAAGAAAATTGTATAGGTCAGGTCTTATGTATATAAGTATGTAGTATGTGTATGTAATAACATTTATCAATGCAAGTAAGCACATAACATCACATTCATATCACCAATGTATATAATGAGAATATTGCGATTGAGCTTGTATAAATCATCGACCACAAATATAGTTACATGTTTTACAAATGTATCGTATCACATCAAAAGGGACTACAGGGTCACACTACCCTTGTCCAAAATGTCTATCAATCTACAACAGTCATATACTCAAAAAGTGGTCTCCAAAAGGCTGTGCAAGCTAGGCTCAATAGCGATACTCTCATCAAAAGCAGGCTACCTGCATAAAACCAAAAACCGGCTATGCTGATGGCGGTTGAGGAGGAGGTGGAGGAACGAAAAGCAAGCTGTGCACATGCGTGAGCTCCTCCTCAAGATCATAAACGTGTCACAACAGATAACTGATCTGCTGCTCCATGGTGAGAAATTGAACATCAAAATCTGGATAAGGCAAAAGAGGAGCAGGTGGAGTCGCAAAATGTGACTGACATGAACAAGGTGGAGGACATGGGGTCCTCTCAAGCTCCATGACTCTACGACACAAGATCTCCTGCTGCAACTGCAATGACAGGAGTAAGTCATCCCTCTGTAACCAATAAAGTGGGAGGGATGGTATGGATCAGAAACTGGCATAGTGTTCGGCGGAAACCATATGAGTGGCTCGCCTGACGGTGCAAAAGTAGGATGTGTAGCAGGTGTATACTGTGGCATGTAAGGAAATGCGGCTGACACGTGTGGAACCTGGCTAGGCTGCTGACAAGACAGACCTTCCCCTGGACGGAGTGAAGGGATCTCCTGTAGGAATGTGACAGGTAGGTCTGTGCGGTGAACGTCGGACACAATCGGGTGAAAAGGGGCAACCTCAACAGGTGCGGGTGTAGTGGCAGGTGGGGGAGTGACAGGCTCAACAAAAGGGGGCATATCATCATCATCCTCTATCCACCCATTGCTGGTGAAAGCGTATCGAGGATCTATCTGACCGGCAAAAGCAGCATGGTCAGCGAGTGTAGGAATCGGGTCTGGTACAAGTGGTGCAATGTCGGGTACGCCGAATGGTACAGGATCAAAATCAGGTAAAGGCTCGGGTGCTGGGGCCAGCTCAGGCTCAGCAGGCATCAGCTCAGGATCAGCCGGTATCACCTCAGGATCAGCGGGAATCATCACAGGATCAGCGGGTGCATCAACAGGCTGATCGTCAAGGGCTATGTCTAGCTCAAGGTCATGATCAAGGTCATGTGGGGGAACAGGTGCAGCAGACAGGGCTGTGTCAGAATTAGAATCAGTGGGGTAACGCTGCAATCCCAATGCATGCAAAGTGGTGGATGACATAGACTTGAAAGAATCTGGAGCAGAATGATCAGATGAAACCTCAATAATAGGAATATCAATGAATGGAACAACAATGACATCACCAGTTAGAACTCCGTCACCCTGGGCAGCATCAGGGGAACCATCAATGAAAAGATCGACATCATCATCAGACAAGTCATCAAAAGGAAAATCCTCGAGAGGAAAAGCCGCAAGAGGCAAAGGGGCAAGGATCGGGACCACGGCATGCTCATCTGTCACACCCCGACCACGTTAAAACAACAAACCGTGGCGGAAACGGCGGGGAATGTTGCAACAGAATTATTGTTCCATAACCATGGTAACCAAATGTTTCGTTTTATTGATTCATTCATTAAGTAATGTACATTGTCTTTAAACCAAAATGAACAAACTACACGTTGTTTATAACTGTTTTTAAGTCACTAAGGCCCCGTCCAGCTCCTATGTGACACAAGCTTCTTAGCAAGCAACATTAAGCATTACCACCTGAAACATATGTAAAAACAAAGTCAGCAAAGAAATGCTGGCGAGCACATAGGTTTTATGAGAGTATCGGATTCATGGCTCATTTATATGTTGCAGTACCTTATTAGACCACAAGAGTCAAAAGTACAAACCTTGTTTTGAAAAGTGTATTGCAACATAATTAACCAACTCAAATCAAGCTGGTTAAAGTTTATAAAATCTCGTAGCCATGATTATTAACCCCAAAACATTTGTTTTAGTAAACCAATTCGTAAAACATCTCGTAAAAACTTGTTAACAAAACTCGTATGGTTTATATCATTTCGAAAACCTCGTTGTGTGACATCATTTCAAAATCATTTTCCCCAGTGAACTAAATAATGACATGAAATGTAATATGATAAAAGCACTTATATATAAGATGTACCAGCAGCGTATCTACCATGCTTTTATCATGCTACACCTATCCCATATTCTAATCACTTCCCAAACCAATCGTTTATCTCGTTTAAGTCGTTTCAAATCGTTTAACTCGTTCCCAAATCGTGTTCGTTTTAAATTGTGAAACTACTTATGGTCGTCTCGCTAATAACATTCAAACCTTCGTTACTCGACTATCTTGCTTCTTGAATTAACAAACCACCAAAGGGTAAGTTAACAATCACAGATTCGGTCGTTACCTACATGACCCCCACACATAACCATGGGTGTAGTCTGATAACGGGATTTGTCAGATCCTATGGTACCATAACCTAATACTGGTCGGTTCGGCCAAAATTAATGAATGTCATTCGTTATGTAACTACAACCAACAAGTTTTGTTCACTTTATTGAAATCGTTATTAGTTTAGAATAAACCATCTTAATCGTTTTTGAAATCATCGTTTAAACCTTGAAATCATTTTGTACATATGAATCACCCCCAAACAATTGAAAATAGTAAAATAGGGGAACTATGTACTCACATTGAAGTGCAAAGTATCCTCAATTTAAAGAACACAACAAGCTCAATCAACCCAAGGAAACTCAAGCAGCACCTAATAAACGAATCACTAGTCAAACAATAGACGCCTAAATCGGAAGATCAGACAGAATGAGATCTTGTAAACCAAATGAGTGTTGGAACTCATGTGACATGGTTTAACAAAGTCTACATTCTAGATTGAAACCTAACCTAAGTGTTTTCGACCCGATACGACCCATTAAGGTAGCTTACGCTACTTTAACGCGTCGTGCGCGCAAATGCACGTTCGAGATGTCTAACTAGTCCTATGACAAGTATTATATGCCTAAACATGTTTAAATAGTTTGCGTAATCAGTTTAGGTGACAGAAGTTAGGTTACATATGTTTAAAATCCAATTATGCATGAAAAGGGCATTTTGGTCATTTACCTAAGGCATATAATCTACCTATCATACAACTACTTAAACTAGGTGACCATAAGGTATAACCTCGGAAGGTTATTCCCTATGCAACTATGGTCACTAAACATGCTTGGTCGGATCCTAATGATCGACCAAACGGGTCGAGTTCGAAAGTCTAAGCTGTGGTTTAGACCGCTTGACTTACGACTCTAAACAAGCACTAAACTAAAAGTGACGAGCTAAGCATGTTAAAACATGCTTAACTAAGTTAGAAAACAAGTTTTGATATGAAAACAAAGTGTTTTGATACCAAGAGTATTTTGGTTATAAAATACGCTTAAATGCGCATTTGACCGAAACTACGACTCATCACTACGCCTAGTCAACGTGGTAATCAGTAGGTATAGTCACTAGGGACTATAACCATCGTGATTACGCTCACGTTGCGAAGTTCAAACGAACTTCTCGTTGACCATTGACTGGTCAAAGCTGAAAGTCAAACACTGTTTGACTTTTAAGCTAAGAAAGAAATAAAAGAATGAAAGAGGACTTACAAAGGGTCCAAATAGATTTGGTTCTAAGTATTCTCAGGTAGGTAGTGAATAATCACAACCACTTAGAGAAATCTCAGACCAACTGTGAGGAAAAAAAATGAAGTGGCTTGCTATTTATAGTAGTGCATGAAGAACAAGATCATGCCACTTGTTTGTGTGGTCTCCAAGCAATAATCTCAGCCATACATGTGTTTGATGCAGGTTAGAAGCCTTGGAGAGGTGTTAACTTGGTTAACACACCAAGAACTTGCAAGAACAGCCCCTAAAGTATCAAACAGTTGCTAAAAATGGGTTTTCTGGAACTGGGCACTTCACACGGCCCGCGTAAGGGGAGAGCCAGGCTTTACGCGGCCCGCCTGGACCCTGCAGTTCAGCAGAAGTTTCAACATTTACAGCATAGGTCCCTGCACTTGTTTGAGGCCATTTTAGGCACTTTTGACCCCCGTTAAGCCATTTTCAAGGCTATACAAGGTCAATAAAGTTTAGAGGACTCAAAATATGCTTGCAAAACTCTCAGATGTTGGCTCGTTTGGTCGTACGTTCGCGTTGTTCGTTAAATTACGACGAAACTCAAACGGACGCGAAAACGATCCAAATTAAGCGACGAATGGTATTTTTGCATGCCGATCACTAAAATAAAAATATTTTAGTGTGTACAAAAATTTTGGGTGTCCAGATGTGGTCAGAAAGTAAGATATGCGCGAAAATGCAAACTTACCTCATTTTTGACACTTTTAGTGCCTGTAAGATCAAATAAGCATGTTTTCGCATACCGAACCCCTCAAAGCTTATTTATAAGCTATGTTTAGGTTATTTATGGTATGTTTAGCTTATGATAAAGTTCCGTACTGTTCAATACCATACGAATCGGTATAGTTTCGTAGTTTGACACAAATAGTCCCTGCGATCGAATAGACTTGTTTTCAACACACCAACCCATCCAAAACTTATTTCTAAGTTATGTGGAGGTTATTTAAGGTATGTTAAGCCTATGTCACTATTCTGGAGTGTTTGTTGCGTTAAACTGACTGCGTTTACGCACCAGTTTGCGTATAACCCTCTAGAAAGCGATTTAAAGTTTATAATTGGAATCGAATCAAATTGTAAAATCATCAAACACAAATACTGTGACAACCCTCACCAAACCAGGTATCCGTATGAATTAATTAATATTTAATTAATGCTTAATTACTGTGCTTGCTTACAACTGTGGTTAAACCGCTTCTTGATTTCTGATACATACATGTTCATGCATCATACTTTATTACTGTCACTCTATTATTTACACACAAAACTTAGTGACAACCTTGATGCACAAAAGCACAGTGAGCACACTATACGGGATACCCAGTAAACATGCTGACATAGCCAGCATCAGACAGTTACTATCTCTGAGGCCAATATGAGCCGGGAATAGATTACTATACTAGCAGAGAGTGTAGGGAGGTGAGGATTGTAGAACTGCATCGCTAGGTGATAGTTATAGTGACCGGATGTGCCTAAAACGTACTTTAAGTGCAAAATCCTGCACTTTTATACAAAATTCAGCATTTTATTTAACTAGTAAAGTGCAAAAACGTGGGAAAATAATACTAGACACTTTCCAAAGTGCCAGGAATAAATTGTGTCACTAAAAATAATATTAACAACACTTTAAATGCTTATTAAGCACTTTAACGGATTGATATCCAACAGAACAACCGGACTTTACCCGGAACATAAAAATATTGTCTATGACATTGTTTTTCCTTTTCTGAGCCAGTTAGGGTCCCCGAATACCCTAACACCCGTTACAAAACACTACACACTATCACTTTAATTTAATCTCCTAACTAACTTAACTAGATCACTTAACTAGTTGAAATCCAACCATGTACCCACCCCCATGAACCGATCGGTTCCCCATGTGGGAACAAACCATCACATTTTTTGATTATTTTCATCTCTATTGTTGGAAATCTAATAGGCACTATACATATTGGATAATGATGAATTGGTTTATAAAATAACATGAAAGTCTAAGACTTTCATTTCATCTAAACACATCACAAATTCCACTCTCTCTTTCCCTCTCTTTGTGTTCGGCCGTAAGCTCACCCACACCCATCAACACTTTCCAATTTCCATCTTGCTAAACCACATACACACAAAGGTGAAAGAGTTCATACGAGGAGACCCGGTGCATACGGAATCGCAAGGACCTCTCTACATCGCTATTAACCGCGTTGTTTTCGCCTAGATTCTTCCCTAGCCTTGAGCTAGTTGTAAGTGATTCTAAACACCCTCTTGATCTTGTCTAAAGTGGTTAATAAGAAATTTAACGGATAAAATTCATGAACATACGAAAAAAAAACTAAAAGTCTTGTAAGAAAGATGAACTTGTTGGTAAAAGACTAAATAATGGTGTAAAACTCATGAATCTTGTTTAGTTATGATTATTTTATGTTGTTGATTGCTAGTAGTGGAACGGATCGTCATCTAACCACGCTAGATCATGTTCATGGAACATGAACTAGCATTATGTAAAGTAGAAATGTTACAAGATGACGAACCCTTTCATTCACAAACATGAACTTGTGTAAAAAGAGTTTTTCTTGTAAAATGGAGTTCTAAACTAGTAGCTCTAAAGATTTACAAGTGGTATTTTCGAAGAACCAAGTGTAAGATGCGAATCATGTTTAAAGGCCGGATCTTTCTTGAAACAAAGGCATTTTGTGAACAAACAAGTGTGTAAACACTTGTGTGACAAAAGGTTTTAACAAAGAAATATTTTTGTAATCCTTGAACTAGAAGTTGTAAACTTGCATTTTCTTTAAAAATAAAGCTTCCAAGAAACCGATTTCATTTTTAAAGGTAAAAAGATCTACTAAAAATATTGGGAAGTTACTACATACTTTTACACAACTTACAAGTTCATGTGTTTGCGATTTATGCTTGTTTTGACTAGTTTAATGTTTGAGTATTGCTTGATGATGATGGTTGAAAATTGTTGATTGAATATTGAAAAGAAAATGATAGGCTAGAAAGCGTGGCCACCTCCAGTTACAGAGGAAACTCTGACGAAATTTTTCCAGAACATAACACTTAGAATATTTTTGTGACAAGTGTTATGAATATATTTTTGACTTGTTTTCCAAACAAACTTCGCCACGATTTTTATTATAAAATAACCAAGTATTCGGTGGTGGATTTTGGTAATTAAAACTTACTAAATATATATTTAGAATATATATTTCATAGTAAAACCCTTGCGTGATTTTACGATTATTTTGTGAACTGTATATTATTTTTAGAGTAAAAATAATGTAACTGTAATACATGGTGAAAGCACGACTCCAAAATATTACCAACGCTATCACAAATAAATATTTAAGTTACACCGGTATTATTATTACCATCCGAACTTTAAACGTAACTTATGTATTTTTGGAAAAATACTCTTAAGTACGTATTTTGATAAAAGTATTATTTTGGAAATTGTATGGAATAAAATATTATATTTTTTGGAAAAATATGTATATTTTGGAGATAGAATGTTTTAGACAAATGAATAAAAATTCATTAAATTAAGTGAGACTTAATAAAATATTTTTGGAATTATAAGAAAACGTACATGTATTAAAACCCCCATCCTTGGGAAGGAATAAAATTACTAAATAATTAAGAAGTGTACACACGAAATAGTTGTCTAACTATTTCCCAAAGACATTTAACCTTAAGCTAAGGCACGGTCGTCCGTCTAACAGAAGTTAGTACGTGTAGGTCGTTACGCAGCAGGTTGACTGGGAGATTACTATTTCGAGACGCACTTCTGTGAGTTCATGTCCCCCTTTTTCTCTTAACTGTTTTCAGTTTTTAAACTGTGGGGGTGAAATACATGTTACTATGATTACGAGTACTTTTTACATGGTATGGTTAGCGTAAGGAGGGTTACTACTTAGATCATGTGAGTAGGTAGGCGGGAACTCGAGGCCATTAATCCTCATTGTAGGACCGAGGGTCGTAAGCGGTAGATCTATCTGGGTGTAGCAAGCCCAACCCCATGCCCAGCAGAACGGACCTCGGGGTGACTTTGAGCCCGACACAAAATCCGCTAGGTTTGAGTCTTCCTACAACACTTCACACATATCAATGGCCTTGCAAACCATTGGTGATCTCTTTTTTCCTTATTTGCTACATACCAGGGATTTTATACTTACAAAGGTTTTACATACTCCCTTACACATGAACTCGCTCAACATTTATGTTGACTTTTCAACTTACATGTATTTCAGGAAATTAGGGATCTGGCGAAGTATGCTACGTTTTCACGCTGCGTAAGAGTTATGTGGTCATCCACGTTTAGGGATTGTGACTTTTACCTGGACGAGTCACAAGTCTTAAACGGCGTTTATTTTATGGTTATGTCGTATGAACAATGTTTTTATTTTATTGTGCTGTAACTCGTTGCATGTGTCAACTCTAAAACAATGTTGTGGTTTTATGTTTTAAAACTTTAATCAAAGGATGATCTTCATGGTTTTACATTCATATAGCTTGGTTGTGATTAAGCTATGGTATTAAGAAGTCACACCAAATAAACCCACGCTTCCGCAAAAGCCAGGGTGTGACAGCTTGGTATCAGAGCTTTGATCATAGCGAACTAGGATTCCTTATCGAGTCTAGACTATGATCACTAGGTCTCTCACGAAAACATTTTCACATGGCATACACTACGTCCAGATCCAGGTCACAGACCATTTTTACAAACAAAAGTTGAGCATATTTTTAAATTTTTGGTAGGTCGGGAGACCAGAGATTCAGCCGGGTGGCTGGGGAGATATAGCCGGGTGGCTGGGGAGGTTAGTCTAGTGGGACTAGGAGGCTCAGTCTGAGAGGCTGAGGGAGTAGTCTAGTGGGACTAGGAGGAGCAGTCTGAGAGACTGAGAGAGTAGTCTAGTGGGACTAGGAAGTTCAGTCGGGGAGACTGAGAGGATAGTCTAGGGTAGGCTAAGATGATTACTTGATTGCTTATTGGTGACTAACATGCTTATTTGATTATATGATTGATTGTTTGTGCATGTGTGTATTTGTGTTACAGACATCATGCCTTCATTAGATACTGGAGAGTCGGACACTACAGATCCCATAGCCATAGTATCAGACGACATAGTTTCATCAGAGCATGAGGTGTATACTTCCGATACGACCAGCACGGATGATGACGACTTTTAGCCCTTTGCGCTGCCAGATGTCGTAGCAGAGCCAGCTGATGGCCATCTTGTTGGGGATTTACCACTCGTGGAGATCCCTGCTCCTGTGCCCCTTGCCGTTTATCCCGTTGTTGATTTGCCCCTCGACGTTGTCTCTGATGACGATGTCGATCTATTAGAGGAGGACCCACTTGAGGGCGAGGCCCATATTGCTGCCGGTGATATCCCACTTCTTGCTGATGCTCCTGCGGAGGAGGCTCCTGTTCATTCGCCTGCTCCAGACTCCTTTAAGTCTGTGGCATCCGTACCTTCGCACGCGCAGGGAGTGCAACACCACTCACACGAAGACGACCCGGATATGGCGTCATCCGCTGCACCTGTTCCTGTGCACAGCTTTGAGTTCGATCATGATGTTGATGATGATTTAGATCCTATTTTTCCACCTAGCTTTGATCCAGATCAGGGCATTGAGTTTATACACTTAGACCAGCACTTGGAGGATCCTATAGCCCCTGTCGACCCTATGTTTGCTGATCCAGCTGATTTTGAGATGGAGTTTGTTGATCCGGAGCCAGTTGTGGCCCTTGAGCCAGGCATTGCTCCTGACCCCGCATTGGAGCATGACCCTGTTCATGCCGATGCACCTGCTGTTGCTCGTTTGGTCGATGATGTACCTGTTGATGATCATCCTATTGTTGTTCCACAGTTTGTGGATGATCATGCTGTTGATGTTCATATTGATGCTCCACTGTTGTTAGACGATCCCGTTGTCGTACCAGCTCTCGCACCACCCGTTGCGGACCTACCTATTGTCGCACCACATCCTGATCCTATGCCTGTGATGTTAGACCATGCACCTTTTCCGACCCACATTGATCCACGATACACTCACACCCACAATGGGTGGATTGATGACGATGATTACCCACCTTTCGTGGTACCTGTTACACCCCCTGTTTTAGCACCCATTTCAGCACCCATCGATATCCCACCATTTCCCCCACACACCGCAGATGTACATCGCACGGATCTTCCTATTATGTTCCGTCAGATTATACCGCCATCACGCCCGGGAGAGGGTTCCTCGACTCATCCCTTTGGTCATGTGCCGACATCTGTTCCGGTCATACCACAGTTTTCTACTGCTGCACCATTTACTGTACCATCCTTAGCTCCATCTAGTGAGCCGTTCCTCTGGACCACGCCACCCATTATGCCACCGACGGATCTGTATCACCCATACCACATTGGGTATTCTACGGAGGAGGTTCTCGCATCTTTCATGATACAGCAGGAGGAGCTGACCCGTCGCGTACAGGAGCTGGAGAGAGCTCAGCGACTCCCGTGCCAGTGCCAGACTCCACCTGTAGTATCACACCCTCCACGACCTCTTTCACCTGATTCTGCTGCTCGTTTTTGGACTCCGGAACAGCAGATAGCCTACTTGTTGCGCTCTCATCGCGCTATGGAGGAGGATTGGCTTCATATTTGTCGCCTACTCTTTTCTCGTTTTCCCCCTCCTCCACCGCCATCAGCTTAGGCCATTTTGTACGACTCGGGTAGACTTTTGATGAGAGGACCGTGATTGTGCAGACTACATAGCTTTTGGAGACCGCATTTTTTATTATTATGACTTTTGATGATTTGTATATTTGATGTTGTTATCACTGACTAGATAGTTTGGACTAGGGCGATGTGGCCCTTAGTCACTGATGATGTATGATACAGTTATGTACTTGTAAACCTTACGTTGTGGTCTTGATTTATGATAGTGCAATCGCAGTATTCTCATTATATGTTGAGTTGATTATGGATTGTTTATGTTCTATAACATGAGATGTTATGTGATTGATTTATTTATGACATGAGATGTTATGTGGTTGATTTATTTATAACATGAGATGTTATGTGGTTGATTTATTTATAACATGAGATGTTATGTGTTGATATTGTTGAATACATACGTACACTTTACTTACTATGACCTGACCTACGTAAAACATATTTTAGAAGATGCCTCCAAGATGCCAGACGCGTATGCCTACCAGCGAGGCAGAACTTCAAGAAATCATTGCTGCCGCCATAGCGCAGTATGAAGCCTCACAAGGAAAACCCAGCGGAAGCAGTTCAAACAATAACGGCTATAACAATCCACCACATGGTAATGTTAAGTCGTTGAAACAAACTATGATACAATTGGATATTTATAGCATGTCTGCTAATACCATTTGTATATTCCAACGTATGTACAGGGTGCTCCTACAAGCAGTTCCTAGACTACAAGCCCGTGAACTTCGACGACAGCGGAGGTGCTGTTGCTTTTGTAAGATGGGCTGAAAAGACGGAGTCTGTTCTTCGAATGAGCAAGGGCGCTCCAGACCAACAAGTGACGTACATTTCTGGGCTATTTTTGGACGGAGCCCTGTCGTGGTGGAACTTACAAGTGCAGACTTTGGGAGAAGCTGCTGCTTATGCATTAACCTGGGCTGAGTTAAAAGAGTTGATGAGAAAGAAGTATTGCTCACATGCTGAGATTCAAAGGTTAGAAACTGAATTCTGGCACTTGAAAATGGATGGTCCCAAGATTGCGGAATACGTTCAAAGATTCCATGACTTATCTCACGTTGTGCCGTACATGGTCACACCAGAGTTCAAGCGGATTGAAAGGTTTATCTGGGGTTTAGCTCCACAAATAATGAGTATGGTCACTACTTCCAAGCCGGCGACTATCACAGAGGCCATAGATCTGAGCGTAGCTCTTACTGAGGAAGCCATCCGCCTGAACAAGTTTTCGAATATTGAGCCAAAGAAGAAAGAGACTCACGTAGAGTCCTCTGGTGAGAATAAAAGAAAATTTTCGAACTTCAAGCAGGGAACTAGCAATATTGGCAAGAAAGGAGAATCAAGCACACCGGTCCAAGCTGCAACCAGTGCTGGAAAGAAAGGAAAAGGATATATGGGCACTCATCCCAAGTGTAACACGTGCCAACGTCATCACTCTGGCCGGTGTGGGCCAAAAGTATGTGAAGCTTGTGGAAAAATTGGCCACCTGAAGGATTCTTGCTGGGCTAGTGCTGGCCGGGGAGGCCAAGGAGGTTTTGGTAATCGGAACAATAATCGAGGTGGCAATGGAAATCGTGTGTAAGGAAACAATGAAGGAAATGGAAACCGAGGCAACAACGCAAAT
Source organism: Helianthus tuberosus (assembly GCA_030545235.1). Classification (NCBI taxonomy): domain Eukaryota; kingdom Viridiplantae; phylum Streptophyta; class Magnoliopsida; order Asterales; family Asteraceae; genus Helianthus; species Helianthus tuberosus. The sequence goes on from JARYGA010023249.1 coordinate 113,339, forward strand.
CAAGCTGGGGACGCGAATCGAAATCAAAACAACACTCAAGCTGGGAACAGAGGAGGTAATGGTAAAAAATTGGGTTGTTTCAACTGTGGTGACATTGGGCACTTTAAAAGGGACTGCCCAACATTAAATCAACCCCGTGGAAGAGTGTTTAACATCGGCGCAAGGGAAGCGCGCCAGGATCCCAACGTTGTAACTGGTACGTTCCCGATAAACCAACGTTTTGCATCTGTTCTGTTTGATACTGGTGCCGATTATAGCTTCGTGTCATTAGAATTTAAGAATATACTTGGGTTGACGCCTAGTAAGTTAGACGTTCCGTACTCCATCGAATTAGCAAATGGGAAACTAGTTGAGACCAGTGAAGTTGTCCGAGGATGTGTGATTGAACTAGGAGGGCACGAGTTTACACTAGACCTGCTACCGGTCGAATTGGGAAGCTTTGATGTGGTAGTGGGAATGGATTGGCTATCGAGCAACAAAGCCGAGATCGTTTGCCATGAGAAGAGCATCCGCATCCCACTGACGGATGAAGAAACGATCATAGTGCACGGAGAGAAGCATGACACGCCGCTGAGAATTATTAGCTGTCTGGAAGCTAAAAAGTGCTTGAAGAATGGATGTGTTGCATTCTTGGCACACATCGTGAATAAGAAAGCTGCTGAGCCAAAGATTGAAGACATTCCAGTCGTCAAAGAATATCCGGAAGTCTTTCCAGAAGACTTGTCAGGATTACCACCTCAAAGGCAAGTGGAGTTCCACATTGATTTGGTTCCGGGCACCGCGCCTGTAGCCAAGGCACCCTATAGACTTGCGCCATCAGAGATGCAGGAGCTATTGGATAAAGGATTCATCAGATCAAGCTTCTCACCTTGGGGAGCTCCGGTCCTGTTTATTAAGAAGAAGGACGGTAGTTTCCGTATGTGTATAGGCTACCGCGAACTTAATAAGTTGAAGATCAAGAACATATACCCTTTGCCGAGAATCGACGATCTTTTTGACCAGTTGCAAGGCTCAAGCTTTTACTCAAAGATCGATCTTCGATCTGGATACCATCAGCTTAGGATACAAGAGGAAAGTATCCCGAAGACAGCCTTCAGGACTCGTTACGGACACTACGAGTTCCTAGTTATGCCGTTTGGGCTAACAAACGCACCTGCAGTTTTTATGGATTTAATGAACCGAGTCTGCAAGCCATACCTCGACAAGTTCGTAATTGTGTTCATTGATGACATCTTAATTTACTCGAAGTCAAAGGACGAGCACGAACAACACTTAAGAGCTATTCTAGAGCTACTTAAGAAAGAGAAATTATACGCCAAGTTCTCGAAGTGTGAGTTTTGGCTACGCGAAGTCCAATTTCTTGGACATGTGGTTAATGGAAATGGAATTCATGTTATCCCACAAAGATCGAGGCGATCAAGAGTTGGGAAACTCCAAAGACGCCAACCGAGAATCGACAATTCTTGGGTTTGGCTGGTTATTATCGAAGATTTATTGAGGATTTTTCAAAGATCGCTCAACCTCTGACCACGCTCACACTGAAGGATAAGAAGTTTAATTGGGGAATCAAACAGGAAGAAGCATTCCTGTTACTGAAGAACAAGCTTTGTGATGCGCCGATCTTAGCGCTACCAGAAGGAACTGATGATTTCGTGGTATACTGTGACGCCTCGCGACAAGGATTGGGTTGCGTGTTGATGCAACGCCAGAAAGTTATAGCTCACGCTTCACGCCAATTGAAAGTTCATGAAAAGAACTATACCACACATGATTTGGAGCTAGGCGCAGTGGTATTTGCGCTGAAAATTTGGAGACATTATTTGTATGGTACGAAGTGTACAATCTTTACGGACCATAAGAGTCTGCAGCACATATTCGACCAGAAAGAGCTGAACATGAGACAGAGACGTTGGGTCGAATTGTTGAACGACTACGACTGCGAGATCAAGTATCTTCCAGGGAAAGCGAATGTGGTCGCTGATGCCCTGAGTCGAAAAGAAAGGATCAAGCCCATAAGGGTTAGGGCTTTGGAGATGATTATCCAGACGGATCTTTCCCTGCGCATTCGTGCCGCTCAGAAAGAGGCTCTGAAGGAAAGGAACATTGAAGATGAGTATCTCCGTGGGATGGAGAAGCAATTAGTGCCAAACGAGGAAGGGACGTTATGTTTCATGAAACGAATTTGGGTTCCTCTGTTTGGTGGTTTGAGAAAAGTTATTTTTGATGAAGCCCACAAGTCTCGGTACTCAATTCATCCCGGTGCGGATAAGATGTACCAAGATCTTAAGGATTATTATTGGTGGCCTAGGATGAAAGGCGACGTTGCTGTTTATGTTAGCAAGTGTTTAACGTGCGCCAAAGTGAAAGCTGAATACCAGAAGCCTTCAGGACTTCTGCAACAACCTGAGATTCCCAAGTGGAAATGGGAACAGATTTCAATGGATTTCGTTACGAAACTGCCCAAGACGCCCAGGGGTCATGATACTATTTGGGTAATAGTTGACCGCCTGACCAAGTCCGCGCACTTTCTGCCAATCAAAGAAAAGGATAACACTAGTAAACTGGCGGAAATATACATGCGAGAGATTGTCGCACGTCATGGAGTGCCTCTCTCGATCATCTTTGATAGAGATAGACGTTTCACATCAAGGATTTGGCAATCCTTCCAAGAAGCTTTTGGCTCACAGTTAAATCTAAGTACTGCATTTCATCCGCAAACTAATGGGCAAAGCGAACGAACTATATAGACTTTGGAGGATATGCTGAGAGCATGTGTAATGGACTTTGGTGGTAGCTGGGATAATCATTTACCATTGGTCGAATTTTCATACAACAACAGCTACCACACGAGAATAGGAGCCACGCCATTTGAAGCTCTTTACGGACGCAAGTGTCGATCACCCTTATGCTAGGCTGATGCGGGTGATAGACAACTCGTTGGTCCTGAAATAGTCCAAGAGACATCGGAAAAGATCGCACAAATTCGAAAATGCATCGAGGCAGCTCGCGACAGACAGAAAGCCTATGCAGATCCAAAAAGGAAACCTTTGGAATTTCAAGTTGGAGATATGGTTTTATTGAAAGTTTTACCCTGGAAGGGTGTGGCACGCTTCGGAAAGCGCGGAAAGTTGATTCCTCGTTACATTGGCCCGTTCAAGATACTGCAAAGGATTGGGCTTGTAGCCTACAAGTTGGACCTACCTGCTGAACTGAATGGTGTTCACGATACATTCCATGTATCAAATTTGAGAAAGAGTCCAACACAAGAAACAGTGATCATTCCCGCTAACGAAGTTCATATCGACGACACGCTCCACTTTACTGAAGAACCCGTCGAGGTCACGGATTGGAAAGTTAACAAAACTCGCAGGAGCAGTGTCAAACTCGCCAAAGTTCGATGGAATGCTAGGCATGGACCTGAATTCACGTGGGAACATGAGGATCGGATGAAAGAGAAAAACCCCCATTTATTTCCTAAGACCCCTGCAACTAGAAGCAGAGCCTAAATTTCGGGACGAAATTTATTTAACGGGGGGAGAATGTGACAACCCTCACCAAACCAGGTATCCGTACGAATTAATTAATATTTAATTAATGCTTAATTACTGTGCTTGCTTACAATTGTGGTTAAACCGCTTCTTGATTTCTGATACATACATGTTCATGCATCATACTTTATTACTGTCACTCTATTATTTACACACAAACCTTAGTGACAACCTTGATGCACAAAAGCACAGTGAGCACACTATACGGGATACCCAGTAAACATACTGACATAGCCAGCATCAGACAGTTACTGTCTCTGAGGCCAATATGAGCCGGGAATAGATTACTAAACTAGCAGAGAGTGTAGGGAGGTGAGGATTGTAGAACTGCGTCGCTAGGTGATAGTTATAGTGACCGGATGTGCCTAAAATGTACTTTAAGTGCAAAATCCTGCACTTTTATACAAAATTCAGCATTTTATTTAACTAGTAAAGTGCAAAAACATGGGAAAATAATACTAGACACCTTCCAAAGTGTCGGGAATAAATTGTGTCACTAAAAATAATATTAACGACACTTTAAATGCTTATTAAGCACTTTAACGGATTGATATCCAACCGAACAACCGGAGTTTACCCGGAACATAAAAATATTGTCTATGACATTGTTTTTCCTTTTCTGAGCCAGTTAGGGTCCCCGAATACCCTAACACCCGTTACAAAACACTACACACTATTACTCTAATTTAATCTCCTAACTAACTTAACTAGATCACTTAACTAGTTGAAATCCAACCATGTACCCACCCCCATGAACCGATCGGTTCCCCATGTGGGAACAAACCATCACATTTTTTTATTATTTTAATCTCTATTGTTGGAAATCTAATAGGCACTATACATATTGGATAATGATGAATTGGTTTATAAAATAACATGAAAGTCTAAGACTTTCATTTCATCTAAACACATCACAAATTCCACTCTCTCTTTCCCTCTCTTTGTGTTCGGCCGTAAGCTCACCCACACCCATCAACTCTTTCCAATTTCCATCTTGCTAAACCACATACACACAAAGGTGAAAGAGTTCATACGAGGAGACCCGGTGCATACGGAATCACAAGGACCTCTCCACATCGCTATTAACCGCCTTGTTTTCGCCTAGATTCTTCCCTAGCCTTGAGCTAGTTGTAAGTGATTCTAAACACCCTCTTGATCTTGTCTAAAGTGGTTAATAAGAAATTTAACGGATAAAATTCATGAACATACGAAAACAAAACTAAAAGTCTTGTAAGAAAGATGAACTTGTTGGTTAAATACTAAATAATGGTGTAAAACTCATGAATCTTGTTTAGTTATGATTATTTTATGTTGTTGATTGCTAGTAGTGGAACGAATCGTCATCTAACCATGCTAGATCATGTTCATGGAACATGAACTAGCATTATGTAAAATAGAAATGTTACAAGATGACGAACCCTTTCATTCACAAACATGAACTTGTGTAAAAAGAGTTTTTCTTGTAAAATGGAGTTCTAAACTAGTAGATCTAAAGATTTACAAGTGGTATTTTCGAAGAACCAAGTGTAAGATGCAAATCATGTTTAAAGGCCGGATATTTCTTGAAACAAAGGCATTTTGTGAACAGACAAGTGTGTAAACACTTGTGTGACAAAAGGTTTTAACAAAGTAATATTTTTGTAATCCTTGAACTAGAAGTTGTAAACTTGCATTTTCTTTAAAAATAAAGCTTCCAAGAAACCGATTTCATTTTTAAAGGTAAAAAGATCTACTAAAAATATTGGGAAGTTACTACATACTTTTACACAACTTACAAGTTCATGTGTTTGCGATTTATGCTTGTTTTGACTTGTTTAATGTTTGTGTATTGCTTCATGATGATGGTTGAAAATTGTTGATTGAATATTGAAAAGAAAATGATACGCTAGAAAGCGTGGCGACCTCCAGTTACAGAGGAAACTCTGGCGAAATTTTTCCAGAACATAACACTTCGAATATTTTTGTGACAAGTGTTATGAATATATTTTTGACTTGTTTTCCAAACAAACTTCGCCACGATTTTTTTATAAAATAACCAAGTATTCAGAGGTGGATTTTTGTAATTAAAACTTACTAAATATATATTTAGAATACATATTTCATAGTAAAACCCTTGCGTGATTTTACGATTATTTTGTGAACTGTATATTATTTTTAGAGTAAAAATAATGTAACTGGAATACATGGTGAAAGCACGACTCCAAAATATTACCAACGCTATCACAAATAAATATTTAAGTTACACCGGTATTATTATTACCACCCGAACTTTAAACGTAACTTATGTATTTTCGGAAAAATACTCTTAAGTGCGTATTTTAATAAAAGTATTATTTTTGGAAATTGTATGGAATAAAATATAATATTTTTGGGAAAAATATGTATATTTTGGAGATAGAATGTTTTAGACAAATGAATAAAAATTCATTAAATTAAGTGAGACTTAATAAAATATTTTTGGAATTATAAGAAAACGCACATGTATTAAAACCCCATCCTTGGGAAGGAATAAAATTACTAAATAATTAAGAAGTGTACACACGAAATACTTGTCTAACTATTTCCCAAAGACATTTAACCTTAAGCTAAGGCACGGCCGTCCGTCTAATAGAAGTTAGTACGTGTAGGTCGTTACGCAGCAGGTTGACTGGGAGATTACTATTTCGAGACGCACATCTGTGAGTTCATGTCCCCCTTTTTCTCTTAACTGTTTTCAGTTTTTAAACTGCGGGGGTGAAATACATGTTACTATGATTACGAGTACTTTTTACATGGTATGGTTAGCGTAAGGAGGGTTACTACTTAGATCATGTGAGTGGGTAGGCGGGAACTGGAGGCCATTAATCTTCATTGTAGGACCGAGGGTCGTAAGCGGTAGATCTATCTGGGTGTAGCGAGCCCAACCCCAGGCCCAGCAGAACGGACCTCGGGGTGACTTTGAGCCCAACGCAAAATCCGCTAGGTTTGAGTCTTCCTACAGCACTTCACACATATTAATGGCCTTGCAAACCATTGGTGATCTATTTTTTCCTTATTTGCTACATACCAGGGATTTTATACTTACAAAGGTTTTACATACTCACTTACACATGAACTCGCTCAACATTTATGTTGACTTTTCAACTTACATGTATTTCAGGAAATTAGGGATCTGGCGAAGTATCCTACGTTTTCACGCTGCGTAAGAGTTATGAGGTCATCCACATTTAGGGATTGTGACTTTTACCTGGATGAGTCGCAAGTCTTAAACGGCGTTTATTTTATGGTTATGTCGGATAAACAATGTTCTTATTTTATTGTGCTGTAACTCGTTGCATGTGTCAACTCTAAAACAATGTTGTGGTTTTATGTTTTAAAACTTTAATCAAAGGATGATCTTCATGGTTTTACATTCATATACCTTGGTTGTGATTAAGCTATGGTATTAAGAAGTCACACCAAATAAACCCACGCTTCCGCAAAAGCCAGGGTGTGACAAATACACACATAAAACACATATAATAACACCAAAGCGCATTGTTTTATTGATAATTAACATTGTTTTGCATTGTTCATCGATTAGAGAGCACAATTGTCACAGTCTCCCCTACTTTAGGAAATTTCGTCCCGAAATTTTAACTAGAGGAAACTTGTGAGAAAAATTGCAGACATTTCGCCTTCATTTGGTCCTCACGTTCCCAAGTAAACTCTGGGCCATGTTTGGATTCCCAGCGAACCTTGACCAATCGAATCCGTTTGTTCTTCAACTGTTTGAATGTACGGTCCACTATCTCCACAGGTTTCTAGACAAAGTGCATCATTTCATCTATTTGGATCTGGTCGAGAGGAATGTGAAGATCAGCGTTAGCTAAACACTTTCGCAAATTGGACACGTGAAAAGTCGGATGAATATTTCCAAGCTCTGGAGGTAGCTCTAGTCGATAGGCAACCTTCCCAATTCTTTCCACAATCTTAAATGGTCCAACATATCGAGGTGCAAGTTTTCCTTTCTTTCCAAATCTTACCACTCCCTTCTAAGGTGACAGCTTGAGTAGGACATGGTCTCCGACTTGAAATTCTAGGGGCTTGCGTCGCACATCCGCATAACTCTTTTGACGGCTTCTAGTTGTCACAAGATTATCGCGAATTTTCTTGATTTTGTCTGTTGTTTCCAGAATGAGCTCTGGTCCAGTAAGCTGAGCTTCACCGATCTCATTCCAACAGACAGGTGAACGACATTTTTTACCGTAGAGAGCTTCGAATGGTGCCATATTAATTCTAGCATGATAACTATTGTTGTAAGAGAACTCGATCAATGGAAGATGAGAATCGTTCTCTCGGATTGTTCATCTGTTTGGGGATTATAAGCAGTGCTTAGATTGTTCATCTCTAAGCATATCCTCCAAAGTTTCAATCGTTCTCTAAGCATATCCTCCAAAGTTTGAATCGTTCTCTCGGATTGTTCATCTGTTTGGGGATGATAAGCAGTGCTTAGATTTAGTTGGGTTCCCATAGCAGATTGCATGGTCTTCCAAAAATGAGTTGAAAACCGAGCATCATGATCTGAAATGATATCCAAAGGAACACCATGTCGTGATACAATCTCATCAACATAAATCTTTGCAAGATTATCAGCAGATAGATCCTCGCGAATCGCAATAAAATGAGCTGACTTCGTTAATCGATCGATAACAACCCATATAGCATCATGACCTTTTAATGTACGCGGTAATTTAGTGATGAGATCCATCGCATTGTTCTCCCACTTCCAAACCGGTATCTCTGGTTGTACAAGCAAACCAGAAGGTCGTTGATGTTCAGCCTTGACTTTGAGACAAGTTAGGCATTTCGACACATACAAGGAAATATCCTTCTTCATACCAGGCCACCAGTACTGAGTACGAAGATCCTTGTACATTTTATCAGCACCAGGATGGATAGATTATCGAGACTTATAAGATTTGTCCATCACTAAAGTGCGAAGATCGTCTTGTTTCGGGATCCACAAATGATCCTTGAAATAGAGTAAACCATCGTCTTTCCTTTCGAGTTTAAGCTCGAGTTGAAGCGGTAGTTCAAATTTCAATAGGCCTTTGATCACACAAGACCGTTGAACTTGAAGAACACGAGATTGAATATCAGATAGAGTTCGAACAGAATGAAGCTTAACTCGCTCTTTTCCACTTAGCGCATCGGCTACTACATTCGCCTTACCAGGATGGTAGCGAATCTCGCAATCATAGTCGTTTAAGAGCTCAACCCATCGTCGTTGCCTCATGTTCAGCTCCTTCTGATTAAGAATATGCTGGAGACTTTTGTGGTCTGTGAAAACCGCACACTTTGTTCCATAAAGATAGTGTCTCCAGATTTTGAGTGTGAAAACTACAGCGCCTGACTCAAGATTATTAGTCGTGTAGTTCTTCTCGTGAACTTTCAATTGTCTAGACGCATATGCTATAACTTTACCTCGTTGCATGAGAACACAACTGTAACACCTGTGCCTCCACGGCCATCAAAAAGATACCGAACCAATGAAATATTATATTTCATACTTGGGATTTGTAAAAATATGTGTATCATTTGCACATATCAATTTTTGTTCAATTCCAAACTCTAAATCGCTTTCTGGAAGGTTATACGCGCACCGATGCGTAAATATAACCAGTTTAATGCAACAAACACTCTGGAATAGTGACATAGGCTTAACATACCTTAAATAACCTTTACATAAGTTAGAAATAAGTTTTGAAGGCTTTGGTATGGCAAAAACAAGCTAATTCACTTATAGGGACTAAACTTGACAAACTGCGAAAGTATGCCAATTTGAACTGTAACGAACATTCCGGAACATGACCATAAGTTAAACACACCTTAAATATCCTTTATATAGCTTAGAAATAGGCTTTGAGGGGTTTGGTGTGCTAAAATAAACTTTTGGGTCATTCAGGGACTAAAAGTGTCAAAAAGTGCACAAGTTTGCATTTTCGCGCATAACTTACGTTCTGAATACATCCGGACATCCAAAAATTTATGTAAGAACTAAAATATTTTATTTTAGTGTTCGGCATAAGAAAAATCCATTCGTCGCGTCATTTGGATCGTTTTTCGCGCTTATGCGCATTCCGTCGTAATTAAGCGAACATCGCGTTCGTGCGACCAAACGAACTGAAATCCGACATATTTTTGAGCATGTTTCATGTCCACAATGTTTAGGCATCATTTTAGGGCCTTAAAGTTGGCTTTACGGGCCTTAGAAGTGTCGGAAATGGCCTTAAACACGTGCAGGGACCTAAACTGTCATTTTTGAAAGTTATTCCTGATCTGTGACCCCCAGGCGGCCCGCCTGAGTTTCTACACATCCTGAAGCGGGCCGCGTGGCCCCTTCTGACCAGATTAATTGAATCAAACAGCAGATTGCAGCTGTTTAATCCTCCACCACACACTCACACTTGTCTAGTCAGCTGATAAGAACCCATTTTTAGGCACCATAACATTCCAACACTTGTACGGATACGATTAAGGCACGATATTCGACAAACGATCCTAACGGTTTGGGTATTCCTATAAATACCCATCCACCCCATTGCAAAACTTACAAGAATTTTGATTTGAGAAACTCTAAGTTGAAACCTTTGTTTCATACCTGAGATTCTTGGATCGAGATTAGCATTCGGGGACCCTTCATAAGTATTCTTTCGTTCTTTTATTGCTTTTCGAGTCTTTTCGAGTCTGAAAGTCAAACGTTTGACTTTCTGCATTGACCAGTTTATGGTCAATGCGAAGTTCGTTTGAACTTCGCAACGTGAGTGTAATCACGTTGGTTATAGTCCCTTGGGACTATGCCTACTGATTACCACGTTGTCTAGGGTCGTAGGGTAAGCGATCTGATAAATCGCTTATACCTTCGAACCCGACCCAGTTTGGTCGATCATTAGGATCCGACCAAATACATTAGGTGACCATAGTAGGTAGGGAATAACCTTCCGAGGTTATACCCTATGGTCACATCGTTTAAGTAGTTGTATGATAGGTAGTTTATATGCCTTAGGTAAATTACCAGAATACCCTTTTCATGTATAATTGGTAATTAAGCATATGTAACCTAAACTTTTGTCACATAACTGATTATGTAACATGTTTAGGCATATAACACTTGTCATAGGACTAGTTAGGCGGCCCGAACGCGTTTCACGCGAACGACGCGTTAAAGTAGCATAAGCTACCTAAACGGGTCGTAATGGGTCGTAAGCTATTAGGTTAGGTTTCATTTAGTATGTAGGCTTTGTTAAACCATATGACACGAGTCTCTATACTCGTTTGGTTTACGAACCCTCATTCTATCTAAATCCTCCGATTTAGGTCCGGTTATTAACATAGTTACCTATATTAGGTGCTGTTTGATATCCGCGATCTCTAGCATTGTTTGGTTGTTACTCAAGGACTTCTGAGCAATCTCAAGTGAGTACATAGACCCCTCTTTTACTGTTTTCCAAAATGTTTTGGGGTGGAACACATGTGCCTACTTGTTACTTTCATGCTTTCCATATTTTCACATCATATACCTTCTATGTTCAGTAGTACATTATAGTACATGATTTCATTACATTTTATGCTATGTATGTCCATTGTGTGCATACTTAGTACATGGTTCTACATTACATTTCTGCTATGTATGTTAACTGATAGCATGCTAGCACATTGATTTACATGACTTTTCTGCTTTGTATGTTAACTTAGCATACTTAGTACATTTCTTATTCATCATATGCTTACATTTTGGTATGACATTTGGTTTATTTAAACTATACTATACATTCATTAACACCGATCATGCCGCTCGGTAGTAGGTAGTGGTACCATAGGACTTGACAAATCCCATTCCTGAAATCTCGGGTTTGTTTGGACGTAAGGAATGACCGAATCCGAATACATATTCTTTTGATAACTCATTTTTACATCGTTATCCGACTGTCGCAAGGCTTGGATGTATGAATTTTCACAATACCGCATAAATGTTCATATTCAGTGTAGCATGCATATATGTTACAAAACATAACTTTTGGTTTACTCAAAATACTTTGTTTTGTACATTTTTACTTATGGTTTAAGTAGTCTTATTTTACTTACCATACATATCATTTTGGTTACACATTACTTGACTACTTTTGGACTATAAACATTTGACATGGTTTATACAAGGACTTTTGACTATTGGTTTAAACATAGACTTATTACATTGTTGGTTTGGTTTGAGTAAGTGATTAATTAACGAGGCGTGTGTAATATGATACAAGCATGGTGGATACGCCGCTGGTACTTCCTATATATAAGTGTTTGTATGGTATTACATATCGTAGCGTTATTTGAATCATTTCAGTTTATGACATATAACATTTTATACAAATAACATACTTTTCACAATACGTTGTTTTACAAACAACTTAACTTATACAAACTCATTTTATATGGTTATCCATTTAACCATGCATTATTCTCTTATTTATACGTATCATCTGAACTTATTGTTTTTCATATGATTTACAAAGACAAAGCAAATTACAAGGTTCATGACTAAACATTTTCTTAAACAGAAGTCATGAATCTTATTTTCACAAAACCTATGTACTCGCCGGCATTTTTATGCTGACGTACCTATTTTCACATGTGTTTCAGGAAATGAAGCATAGGATTGATCAAGATACACTTAGGCGGACATTGTGACAACCCTCACTAAACCAGGTATCCGTACAACTTAATTAATAATTAATTACTGCTTAATTACTGTGCTTGCTTGAACTTGTGAATAAACTGCTACTTGAATACTGATACATGTACTTACTTGCATCATACTTTACTTGCTGTCACTACATTATTTACATGACTGAACCTTAGTGACAAACATGATGCACAAAAAAAAACACAGTAGCACTATAACGGATAACCTATTGAACATGCTGATAAAGCCAGCATCAGGCAAACACTGCCTCTAAGGCCTGTATGAGCCAGAAATATTTTGCTACACTAGTGGTGAGTGTAGGGATACAAGGGTTGTAGAACTGCGTCTCTAGGAATAATTTACAACGACTGGATGTGCCTAAAACGTATTTTAAGTACAAAAAATCAGCACTTTACATAATAATTCAGCTTTTAGCTAACTAATAAAGTGCCAAAACATGAGTAAAATATTACTAGACACTTTCCAAAGTGTCAGGAGTAAGTTGTGTCACTAAAAATAATAATAACGACACTTTAAAGCTTTGTTAAGCACTGTAACGGATCACTATCCAACCGAACAACCGGACTATACCCGGAACATGAAAATATTGTTAATAACATTGTTTGCCTTTTTCTGAGCCAGTTAGGGTCCCTGAATACCCTAACACCCGTCATAACACACGACACACAACTAACCGGGTTAAGCACTTAACTAACTTACTTAACCTAACTAATATACCTAACTAATGGTTGGATTCGGACTAGACCCCCCCCTATTACAAACCGTCCCCATGTAGGGGGACACCTCTTGTACTTGATGATTTTTATAATCTTGGGTGCTTAAGATCTTGAAGACATAGGGACCAATGGTTAATCACCTTAAGAATTGTCTATAAGTTGCTAGCTTAACACATTATACTCATTTCATCACACATCACAACTCACACATACTCTCTCCCTCCCTATAAGCTTTCGGCCGAACACACCCCACCCCCATCCATCATTGTTCGATTTTGATCAAGCAATCCCAAGTCCATACAAGTGTTACGGGTCACATACGAGGAGTCTTGGTGCAATCGGAAGGCGAAGGACCTCTTTATCTTGCTTTTATCCACGCGTTTTTCACATAGATTCTTCCCTAGCCTCGAGCTAGTGGTATGTTACTTGAATCACCTTCTCGAACTATTCTAAAGTGGTTAATACGATGTGTAACGGTTAAAACTCGAAATCTTACAAGATAATGCTTTAAAGTCTACTTAAAACACTAAAATGTTGGTTAATAGCTCATGTGTTGTGTAAATCATGTAGTATTTGATTTATGTGATTATTTGGACCCGATCTATGTTGTGGTAGCTCGGATAATCATTTAACCCGGTTTAGTCATGATCTTGGATTATGACATAAAGCTTGTTTAAGTGTAACAAGGGTTAGAAGATGAAACTCTACCATGCAAGAATCATGAACTTGTGTAAAAGTGTTTTAGCTTGTAAAATAGTGATTAAAACTAGTAGATCTACAGATCTACAGGTGGTATTTTCAAAGGACCGAGTGTCAAAGAAATCATGTTTTTCTAAAGACGGATCTTACACTAACAAGAATGGTTTTTTTTGAACACACAAGTGTGTAAACACTTGTGTAACACAAAGTTTCGACAAAATAACTATTTTTGAAAAAGATGACGAGAAGTTGTAAAGACGGAACTTCCATAAAAACGAGGTTTTTACAAAATCGGATAGTTTTATATAAAGATCCACTAAAAGTAATGGGATTTACTTCATAGTTTGAATAAATCACAAGTTCATGAAGTTTATGCGATTTATATATATTTTGACTAGTTTGTGGTTGAACATTGTTTTGATTGAATAATAAAAATGGTTGGTTTGATTTATAAAAGAAAATGATACGCTTGAAAGCGTGGCCACCTTCAGTTACAGAGGAAACTCTGGCGAAATTTTTCTAAAAACCTAACACTTAGAATTATTTTCACTATAAGTGTTAGAAATACTTTTCGACTTGTTTTCAAAATAAAGATCTCGCCACGACTTATTTACAAAATACCGGAGGTGGGATTTCACAAAATAAAACGTGATACATATATATATTTAGTATATATTTTTCACAACATCACTTGTATAAGTGTTTATGAGTATTTTGTGAACTACGTAAATATTATTTTTAGAGTAAAAATAATATTACTAAGTATTATTTTGGGAAAATCACATGTATTAAAATATAATATTTTTGGGAAGAATATTTATATTTTGGAGTTAGGAATAAAATATATTAAGTGAGACTTAATAGTGTAATCCGAAATATATTTCGAACGCACATGTGTTAAATCCCCCATCCTTGGGAAGGAAAAATGACTACCAAGTATATACAGAATGTAAACACGAAATAGTTGCCTAACTATTTCCCAAAAACTTAAACCATAAAGCTAAGGCACGGCCATCCGTCTAATAGAGTTAGTACGTGTAGGTCGTCATACAACTGATCGATTGGAGGCATACTTGGTAGAGACGCACCACTGTGAGTTCATGTCCCCCTTTTCTCTAATTGTTTTCAGTTTTTCTTAACTACGGGGGTGAAATACATGTTACTTTGATTACAAGTACTTTATACATGGTATGGTTAGCGTAAGGAGGTTTACTACTTAGATAATGTGAGTGGGTAGGAGCAATATGAGGCCATTAGTCCTCATGGCGGGACCGAGGGACAGGAGCGGTAGATCTATCTGGGTGTAGCGAGCCCAGCCCCAGGCCAAACTAGAAACGGACCTCGGGGTGACTTTGTCCACATACTAATGCCATGGCGAAATCTGCTAGGTTTGAGTCTCCCTATTTGCACTTCACATATATCAGTGGCCTTGCAAATCATTGGTGATCTCAATTCCCTTATTTGCTACATACCAAGACTATTTTTATACTCACAAAGGTTTACTTACTCACTTACACATGAACTCGCTCAACATTATTGTTGATTTTTCAACTTACATGTATTTCAGGAAATTGAAAGGATCTGGCACGGTATGACGCGTTTTCCCGCTGCACTAGTTATGAGGTCATCCGGGTTTGGGGGATGTGACTTTTTCCTGGACAAGTCACAGTCCTTAAACCGTGCTTATGTTATTTTGAGTTGTTGAACAATGTTTATGTCGTCAAGTTGTGTTTCCGTTAAGACAATGTTATTGTATTTGGTATTTTAAAACTTAATCGAATGGATGATCTTGCATGATTTTATTTCATATAGCTTTGTTATGGTTAAGCTATGGTATTAAGAAGTCACACCAAATTAACCACGCTTCCGCAAAGCCAGGGTGTGACAGCTTGGTATCAGAGCTCTGATCATAGCGAACTAGGATTCTTTCTCGAGTCTAGACTATGATCACTAGGGCTCTCACGAAAACATTTTTACTGCATACCACTTAAGTCCAGATCCAAAACGTTTTTACAAACAAATGTTGAGCACATTTTATTTATTATTTATAGGCTCAGTCTAGAAGGGCTGAGGCTCGGTCTGAGAGGCCGAGGCTCGGTCTGAGAGATCGAGGTAGTTGGTTAGTGGGACTAGGAGAATTGGCTAGTGGGACTAGGAAGAGCAGTCTGAGAGGCTGGGAGGCTAGTGGGACTAGGAAGAGCAGTCTGAGAGGCTGGAAGGCTAGTGGGACTAGGAGAACTATTTGAATGCTTACTCGGTGACTTATGTGATTATTTGATTGTATGATTGACTGTTTGTGTATGTTTGTGTTTATGTTACAGACACCATGGACACCTCTGGCACTGGTGATTCAGACACCACAGGACCTAGACCTATAGTATCGGACGACCTAGAGTCTTCTGAGCGCGAGGTTCACACATCCGACGTTACGAGCACGGACGAGGATGATTTCCAGCCCTTCGCTTTACCTGATGGTGCTGATGAGCTCGCTGATGGCCCTTTGGCCGGGGACCTACCATTAGTGGAGATCCCTGCTCCCATACCGCTTGCTTCATATCCTGCTTTCGATTTACTCATCGACGCCGACGTTGACGACGACGTCGATCTTTTTGATGACGAGCCCTTAGAGGACGAGGTTCAGGGCGAGGCCCTTCTTGCTGCTGGAGATCTTTTGATGATCGCAGATGCTCCCGCTGAGGAGTCACCTGCTCACTCTCCGGTCCCAGGCTCTTTCGAGTCTGTGGCCTCCGCACCTTCACACACTCAGAGTGCGCAACACTTTTCTCATGGATCAGATCCTGACCAGGCATCCTCAGGTGCCCCTATTCTTAGCTTTGCTTTCGACCACGATGATGTGGAGGATTCCGATCCTGTCTTTCCCCCAGGATTCTACCCAGATCAGGATATAGAGTTTATACCCATGGATCAGCCTATGGAGGATCCAGTCGACCCAGTTGATCCCATCGATCCCGAGTTTGATTTTGAGATGGCCTTTGATGAGCCCGAGCAGCCACTAGACCCTGCTCCTGACCCAGTACTTGAGCATGACCCAGTTCATGCTGACGCACCTATTATTGAGCCTGTCATTGCTGACCCACCTATTGATGATCACCCTATAGATGCTCCATTGTTGGAGGGCGATCCTGTCTTTGTTGCTGATCATGTTGATCCCCCACTTTTTGCTGATGCACCAGTTGACCCCCTTGTTGTACCTCACCATGATCCTATGCCAGCCCAGTTTGATCGTGCGCTTTTTGAGGCACGGATCGACCCCCGAGACGAGCACGCCCAGTGTGGGTGGATTCCGGCTGATGACGAGGTTCCACCTTTTCACCCTCAGATCCCTGATACCCGTCGCATTGATACTTCCTTTTCATTTCCTCGGTTTGCACTTCCAGCACGAGCTGGAGAGGGTTCTTCGGCTCACCCTTTTGGACATGTACCGGTATCTATCCCTGCTATACCACCGTCTGCTACTTTTCCCCCTGTTTCTCCATTTCATGTGGCACCTTTTGATCCCACCAGTGAGACGTTCCTTTGGACATCATCTTCTGCTATGCCACCGACTGACCCCTACCATTCTTTCCATATGGGGTATACTATTGAGGACGTTTTGATGTCTTTTGTCGCCCAGCACGAGGCACACACGCAGCACATACAGGAGCTTGAGAGAGCCCAGCCGCCGCCGTGTCAGTGCCAGGGTCAGACACACTCTCCTTTGCAGCCCTCTCGACCTTTACCACCAGACTATGCTGCACGCCTTTTGGCACTTGAACAGCAGGTTGCTTCTTGGTTGCGCACCCAGAGAGCCATGGAGGAGGACTGGCTCCATTTGCGTCGCTTGTTTTACACCCACTTTCCCCCTCCTCCACCGCCATCCGTGTAGAGCTCTTCAGTACCGTATAGGTAGACATTGGTGAGAAGACGGCGAATGCTTTTGACTGCACAACATTTTTGTAGACTACATTATGATTCTGACTTTTGTTCACATGTATTTGATGTATTGACACAGATTTGATATAGTTTTTGGACTAGGGTGATGTAGCCCTTAGTCGACTGATGTTGTATGACGCTGTGATGTACTTGTACGCTTACTATGTGGTCTCGATATATGGCAATCGCAGTATTCTCATCATACTTGATGCTTGATTTGATTATTTATATTCTATGACATGGGATGTTGTGTGATTGATGTTTGTAATATGGGATGTTGTGTGATTGATGTGGTTAAAACATGAGATGTTATGTACTATTACTATCATTATATACGTACGCTACATTATGACTTGACTTACGTATTATAACATGGGATCTTTACTATGGCCTGACCAACGTAAACCATCTTTTAGAAGATGCCGCCGAGACGTGAGACACACATACCTACCAATGAGGCGGAACTCCAGCAAATTATCGCTGCTGCCATTGCACAATACGCCGCCTCTCAAGGAGGGACTAGTGGAAGCAACTCTGGCAACACTGGCAACAACAATAATCCACCTCATGGTAATACTAAGCCATTTAGACCTACCATGACCTAAATGGATATCTTTAGCAATGATGCTAATACCGATCGTATGTTATGACGTATGTGCAGGATGCACCTACAAGCAGTTTCTAGACTGCAAACCGGTCAACTTTGATGGCACAGGAGGTGCTGTCGCCTTTGTTCGTTGGGCCGAGAAAACTGAATCTGTTCTTCGCATGAGCAAATGTGCGCTAGATCACCAAGTCACCTATATCTCAGGGCTATTCTTGGATGGGGCCCTCTCTTGGTGGAATTTGCAAGTACAGACACTGGATGAAGCTGCTGCCTACGCGCTAACCTGGACCGAACTGAAGGAACTTATGCGCAGGAAGTACTGCTCTCGCGCGGAAATCCAAAGATTGGAAACCGAGTTCTGGCACTTGAAAATGGACGGTCCAAAGATCGCAGAATACGTTCAAAGGTTCCATGACTTATCGCATGTGGTACCCTACATGGTCACTCCGGAGTTCAAGCGGATTGAACGTTTCATTTGGGGATTAGCTCCTCAAATCATAAGCATGGTGACCTCATCCAAGCCTGCGACCATTACTGAAGCGATCGATTTGAGCGTGGCTCTCACTGAGGAGGCTATTCGCCTGAACAAGTTTGATGATGCTGAGCATGGGAAGAAAGAGACTCACGTCGAGTCGTCAGGAGGTAACAAACGGAAGTTCTCAAACTTCAAGCAGGGCGCCAGTGTGGCGGTTAAGAAAGGAGGATCAGGCACGCCAGCTCAGGTTACAGCTGGTAGTGGAAAGAAAGGAAAAGGATATCAGGGCACCCAGCCCAAGTGCAATACCTGTCAACGCCACCATACTGGCCATTGTAGTGTGAAAGTATGCGAAGCATGTGGAAAGCCGGGCCACTTGAAGGATTCTTGTTGGGCTAGTGCCGGCCAGGGAGGCCAAGGAGGATTTGGGAATAGGAATAATAATCGTGGTGGTAATCGCTCACAAGGAAACAATGGAGGAAACGGGAATCGAGGCAACTTTGCGAACCAAGCGGGTAATGCGAACCAAAACATCAACCAAGCTGGAAATGGAGGTGGAAACGGGCAAAGACTTGGATGCTTTAACTGTGGTGATATTGGGCATTTTAAGAAGAACTGCCCAGAGTTGAACCAAGCCCGTGGAAGAGTGTTCCAAATCGAAACGAGGGAAGCGCGCCAGGATCCCAATGTCGTTACTGGTACGTTCCCTGTAAATCAACGCTATGCATCCGTTTTATTTGATACTGGTGCCGATTATAGCTTCGTGTCGTTAGAATTTAAGAATATGCTTGGTTTAGCCGCTAATAAGTTAGATATTCCCTACTCAATCGAATTGGCCAATGGGAAGTTAGTAGAAGCCAATGAAGTTATCAGAGGTTGTGTGATCGAATTGGGAGAGCGTGAGTTTGCTTTGGATCTACTACCAGTCCAGTTGGGAAGCTTCGACGTGGTGGTAGGAATGGATTGGTTATCAGGCAACAAGGCTGAGATAGTTTGCCACGAAAAGGTCGTTCGTATCCCAACCAAAGATGGCGAAACAATTGTGGTTCACGGGGAGAAGCGTGATACGCCGTTAAGGATTATCAGCTGCCTGAAAGCGCGAAAGTGTTTGCAGAAGGGATGTGTTACCTTCCTGGCACACATTGTGGATAAAAAGGCTGCTGAGCCGAGAATCGAAGACATCCCTGTCGTAAGGGAGTATCCAGAAGTCTTCCCGGAAGACTTACCTGGACTGCCACCTCAGAGGCAAGTAGAGTTTCACATCGACTTAGTTTCAGGCGCCACGCCTGTGGCTAAGGCACCTTATAGACTTGCTCTGTCTGAGATGCAAGAATTGTCGACACAACTTCAAGAGTTGTTAGACGAGGGATTTATCCGACCAAGCTTCTCGCCTTGGGGAGCTCCGGTCCTGTTTGTCAAGAAAAAGGACGGTAGTTTTCGAATGTGCATCGACTACCGGGAGCTGAACAAGCTGACGATCAAGAATAGATATCCTCTGCCAAGAATCGATGATCTATTCGAGGACGGTAGCTTCGGCATGTGTATCGACTACCGTGAGCTAAACAAGTTAACCATCAAGAATCGGTATCCTTTGCCGAGAATTGATGATCTTTTCGATCAACTGCAAGGTTCGAGTTACTACTCTAAGATCGATCTTCGATCAGGATATCACCAATTGAGAATTCAAGAGGAGAGTATTCCGAAGACTGCCTTCAGGACTTGTTATGGACATTACGAGTTTCTAGTTATGCCGTTTGGGTTGACAAACGTGCCCGCGGTATTTATGGATTTGATGAATAGAGTCTGCAAGCCATATCTCGATAAATTCATGATTGTGTTTATCGATGATATTTTGATTTATTCAAGGACGAAGGAAGAGCATAAGCAACACCTAAGAGCTATTTTAGAGCTGCTTAAGAAAGAGAAATTATACGCAAAGTTCTCAAAGTGCGAGTTCTGGTTGCGCGAGGTTCAGTTCCTTGGTCACGTGGTAAACGAAGATGGAATTCACGTGGATCCCACCAAGATCGAGGCGATCAAGAGTTGGGAGACTCCGAAGACGCCAACCGAAATCCGATAATTTTTGGGTTTGGCATGATATTATCGACGATTCATTGAGGATTATTCGAAAATCGCTCAATCGCTGACCCCCCTTACTCAAAAGGACAAGAAGTATGAATGGGGAGACAAGCAAGAAGAAGCATTTCAGTTGTTAAAGAACAAGCTTTGCGATGCACCTATTTTATCCCTACCCGAAGGCACCGACGACTTCGTGGTATACTGTGAAGCCTCGCGTCAGGGATTAGGATGTGTACTGATGCAGCAACAGAAGGTTACCGCTTATGCTTCGCGCCAGTTGAAGGTTCACGAGAAGAACTACACCACGCACGATTTGGAATTAGGCACAGTGGTGTTTGCATTGAAGATTTAGCGACATTATTTGTATGGCACCCGATGCATAGTCTTTACAGATCACAAGAGCCTACAATATATATTCGATCAAAAGGAGCTTAATATGAGACAGCGACGATGGGTTGAGTTGCTAAACGATTACGATTGTGAAATCAAGTACCACCCAGGAAAGGCGAATGTAGTGGCAGACGCCTTGAGTCGGAAATAAAGGATTAAGACCATAAGGGTTAGGGCTTTGGAGATGATTATACAGACAGACCTCTCGTTGCGCATTCGTGCTACGCAGAGAGAAGCTCTTAAGAAGGAGAATCTTGCGGACGAATATCTCTGTGGGATGGAGAAGCAGTTGGTACCCAACGGGGAAGGAATATTGTGTTTTATAGGACGGATTTGGATTCCCCTATTTGGTCGTCTTAGAAACGTGATTCTTGATGAAGCCCATAAGTCAAGGTACTCGATCCATCCAGGATCGGATAAGATGTACCAGGATTTGAAGGATTTCTACTGGTGGCCAAGATTGAAAGGTGATGTTGCAACTTACATTGGAAAATGCTTGACTTGTGCCAAAGTAAAGGCTGAATATCAGAAACCTTCAGGTCTTTTGCAGCAACCTGAGATACCCATGTGGAAATGGGAGCAGATTTCAATGGATTTTATAACAAAGCTGCCAAGGACACCCAGAGGTCATGACACGATTTGGGTAATCGTAGACCGTCTGACAAAATCTGCGTACTTTTTGGCGATCAGAGAAAAAGATAACACAGGTAAGCTAGCTGAGCTGTACATCAAAGAGATAGTTGCACGACATGGAGTGCCTATCTCGATTATATCCGATAGAGACGGAAGATTTGTGTTAAGGATTTGGCAATCTTTCCAAGAAGCCTTTGGTTCTCAGTTGTATCTAAGCACTGCTTTTCATCCACAGACAGATGGCCAGAGCGAACAAACGATTCAAACGCTTGAAGACGTGCTGCGAGCTTGTGTTATGGACTTGGGTGGCAGTTGGGACACTCACCTACCTTTGGTCGAGTTCTCCTATAACAATAGCTACCATACAAGCATTCAAGCTGCACCGTTTGAAGCTCTTTACGGACGCAAGTGTCGATCGCCGTTATGCTGGGCAGATGCGGGCGATAGACAGTTAGTTGGTCCCGAATTGGTTCAAGAAACGACAAATAAGATTATGCAGATCCGAGAGCGCATCAAGGCGGCTCGTGATCGGCAAAAGAGCTATGCGGACTAAAGAAGGAAACCTTTGGAATTTGAAGTAGGAGATATGGTTTTACTAAAAGTCTCACCTTGGAAAGGGGTAGCACGCTTTGGGAAGCGTGGAAAGTTGAACCCACGATATATTGGACCATTCAAAATCCTGGAGAGAATTGGTCTTGTAGCTTACAAGTTGGATCTACCCGTGTAACTGAATGGAGTCCATGATACATTTCATGTATCTAATCTGAAAAAGAGTCCAACTCAAGAAACAGTTGTTATTCCTGCCGATGAAATTCACATTGATGACACACTCCACTTTACCGAAGAACCTGTTGAGGTTACTAATTGGAAGGTTAACAAAACACGTAGGAGTAGTGTTAAACTGGTTAAGGTCCGATGGAACACATGTCACGACCCAGAGTTTACATGGGAGCGTGAAGACTGCATGAAAGCGAAATACCCGCACTTATTCCCTAATACCCCTGCAGCTAGTAGCAAAGCTTAAATTTCAGGATAAAATTTTCATAACAGGGGGAGAATGTGACAACTGTCAAAAATCCAGGTACCCGTACAATTAATTAATCTTGATTAGTGCTTAATGAGTGTGTTGAATTTCAATTAACTGCTTTCTGATTACTGCCATACACATACATGTGCATCATACATTATTTAATGTCATATCAATAATGCATGAAAGCAATATTGCTTTGAATGATGCACAGTTAGCACAGTTATCTAATGAATCATTAATATGCCGACAGAGTTCAGTACATAGACAGACAGTATGAGCCAGAAACCAAGTACTACGCTGGTATAGTGTGTAGGGAAGTAAGGACCACAAAAACTGCATTCTAGATGATAGTTTAACTGCCGGAAAGTGCCTAAAACTCACCCAAAGTGCTGAATTAATTCAGCAGAATTCAGCATAAATCAGCTTTTTAACATATAAATATTATGCAAAAACATGATAAAATGGTCCTGAATGCTTTCCTAAGTGTCGGGAATTAAAAGTGTCACAAAAGGGTACATAAAGAACACTAAACTGTATAGTTTAGCACTTTAACGAACCAGTATCTAACCGAACAACCGGACACTACCCGAAACACCAAATTTACACTGGAAACATTGTTTTAACATTACCAAGCTAGTTATGATCCCCGAACATCATAACACCTACTAAAAATATCTAATAACCAACATATGTAACTAATGCTTGAAATTAAACTAGATGTTAACTAATTGGTTAAAACCTAAGATAATACCCCCCCCTCCCCTATGTAATCGGCCAATCATGGCCCCACCAAGAAGATTTGTTAAATCTTTAATTAGATCTTGTTGCAAGATATGGAACACTTTATCCAAGAGTTAAACACAAAACTTGGTTATAAGAAGAACATGTAGGATCACCATTTCATTCTCACACCTACTAAAACACACACTTTCTTCTTCCTCCCTCTTGCTCCATTCTCGGCCGAAACCACAACCATCCACCATCGTCATCATTCATTCAATCTCATCCATTCTAAGGCCATACAAAGGTGTTCAAGGGTGCATAAGGAAGCTTGGTGGCATTGGAAGTGGAAGGACCTTCTCTCATTGCTTTTATCCACTCACTTTCTACTCTTGATTCATCCCTAGCCATGTGCTAGTGGTAAGATCCTTAAACACTCTAATTTACATCCATTTTTAGTGGTTAAAAGAAGTATCATAATCAAAACTTCAAGAACACTAAAGAACATAAGCATGTAACTTGAACATAAGCTTGATTTATGAAGTAATCTTGTTGAAACTAAGCTGTTTATGGTTTGAATGCTTGTTGATCATTGATTGTTTGTAAAGATGATGTTGATCATCATAACATCTTGCTAGATCATGATTAGAAAGGTGAGAAAGTAAGAAGGTTGTAGGATGAAAGATCATCCACACTTGAATCATGAACTTGGAAAGAATAAAGTTGTTTTCTTGAAAAATCATGATCAAAGTAAGTTGCTAAACATATAGATCTAAGGATTTATAAATGGTATTTTAAAAGAACCAAGTTAAAAATATGAGTTTTGTTAAATCTTGGTTCTTACATAAACAAACACTATTTTTGATGGTTAAACAAGTGTAGAAACACTTGTGTAACAAGAAGATTACATAAAGAAGCATTTTCAGAAATTGTGTTTTGAAGTTGTAAACACCCAACTTCTTTAAAAATGAAGTTTTTAAAGAAGTAAACACATTCTAAAGGGTAACTAAACCTACTAAACACATTACCAAGTTACTACAAGTTTTCACAAACTTTCAAGTTCACGAAGTAGTAGATTAAGCATGATTTTGGCTAGATTGACAAGTGAATGTTGTTTGTTGATGAATGTAAATTGATTGTGGTGATGTTTACAAAAGAAAATGATATGCTTGAAAGCATGGAAACCTCCATTTTTAGGGGAAACTATGGCAAAATTTTCTAAAAATATAAACACTTAGAAAGATATTTTTAAACAAATATTTATAAGTGTATTTTAACCATGAGTTTTCTACATAAACCTTGCCGTAAATTGTGTTACAAAAATACAAATATTGGAGGTTGGTTTTTATAAATAAAAATGGCTAGATATATATTTAGAATATATATATACAATAAAGACACACAAGTGTGATTATGTGTATACTTTGTGAAATAGTTATATTATTTTAGGACTTAAAATAATATAACACATTAAAACGCCAAGAATTACAACCCAAAATGCTACCAAAATATCAAGGAATAACTATACAAGTTACACACAATATATTAGCGAAACCGAACAAGAAATGTAACTTACAAAATATTCCGGAGAATATGTTTACAAAATATATTTTGGTAAATAGTATTTTGTATACAAAGGGATGGAAATATGATTTTCACAATTACTTCAAGGGTATATCACATCTTGACAAGGGAAAAATATAGCATTTTTGACAAGTATAAATATATATATATATTCTTTGGAATTATTAGAAGATATATGATTTTTGGGAAAGATATATATTTTCTTAATACACTTGAAATACATTATTTTGGATGGAAATAAGTTTATATATTATCTAAGTTAGACTTGAAGATATATTATTTTGAACTACACATGTTTTGCCAAAAGAAAAATTATGAATAATTTTTATAAGAAATATTCTTTAAATATATATATTTTGGAAATATATATGTTGGTGGACTTTTTATTTGGAATAATATTTCGGAAAGTATAATATAAAGTTTAAGTATATGAATACTTAATGGACACAATAGAATACGTATTTTCGTACGTATAAATACACACCGGAATACGAGTACACATGTATAAGATACTCCCATCCTTGGGAAGAAATACAAGTATTAATACTTGAGAAGTATTAAGTTAATATATATTGTTTAACAATTATTCCAAAACTTGTAAATATAATTTAAGTTAAAATATTAATTATTTTGACAATAATTATATAACTTGGAATAATATATAAAACGTAACTCGGAAACGTTGACACTAAGTCAAGGCACGACCCGTTCGTCTAATAGACATTAGTACGTTGTAGGTAGTCGTGTTCACCGGAGAAGTACGAGTTACGATCGTTGAAGACGCAAGACTGTGAGTTTCGTGTTACCCCTTTTACTTTAATTGTTTTCAGTTTTATAACTTCAGGGGTGAAATACATGTTACAATTGTTTACATACATTACTATTTGGTATGGTTAGCTAGGGAAGGGTACACTGAGATCATGTGAGTGGTGGGCACAACGCATAAGGCCATCAATCCTAGTTGTAGGACCGAGGGACATGAGTGATAGATATATTTGGGTGTAGAGAGCCCCGCCCATGTTGGACCAGGGTTTGGCCCATGGGTAGACTATGTCTTACAGCCGGAAGCCCAGTGCAAAATTTGCTAGGTTTGAGCTACCTGCATCACGTCACACATATCAATGGTCTTGCAACCCATTGGTGATCTATTTTCCTTGTTGCTTTCATACCGGGATTTATAAACTTACATACATACTTACAGTGATTTCAAAGGTTTATACATACACACAAACAAATATACGAACTCACTCAACTTTTGTTGATGTTTTCAAATTACATGTATTTCAGGGAATTAAGTGGATCTTGCGAGTCTTTGCATGTTCCAAGCTGCGTTATGAATAAAAAGATGTCATCCGAAGTCATTAGGGTTTAGGAGATGTATCTTAATCCTGGACGAGATACATGGTTCTAAACTCGGTTTTATTTAAGGTCTTTTGTCGAGTCTTCGTGAACTCTTTAAAACATGTTGTGGTTTGTAATTTAAATTTAGAGTCTACGTTTCAGACAATTATGTTGTGTTATTTTCAAACTTAATTTATGGATGAACATCTAATGGTTTAATCATATAGTGTTGTTATGATTGAATGCTATGGTATTAAGAAAGTCACACCATAATCACGCTTCCGCAAAAGTCAGGGTGTGACAGCTTGGTATCAGAGCTTCGATTGTAGCGAACTAGGATTCCTGCTTGAGTCTAGACTACAATCATTAGGGCTCTCACGAAATTGTTTTCACAACATACTTTCATTGCATACAATGCCCAGATCCAGGAAGACAAACATTTTTACAAACAAAAGACACGAAACACATTCCAAAATTTATGTTCATGGTTCAGTCTGAGAGACTGGGTGGTTCAGTCTGAGAGACTGGGGAGTTTAGTCTGAGAGACTAGGTAGTTCAGTCTGAGAGACTGGGAGGCTTAGTCTGAGAGACTTGGTGGGTAGTCTGGGAAGACGAGGAAGAATACATGCTTACATTGTTATTGATTACATGCTTATTGATGATTGTTGATATATGTGCATATGTTGTGATTGTTTTGTTACAGACACTATGTCCTCATCTGAGAGTGAACTGTCAGATACTGTCGACCCCATGGCCATTGTTTCGGACGGTGAGATTGTCCCAAACCCAGAGATTTTTACCTCCGACACTGAGAGTGATCCGGAGATGATGTCAGATAATGATGATGATTTCCAGACTTTTGCATTACCCGATTTTGGCGACGATGTACCGCATGCTGATGGTTTACCCGAGGAGGATCCCTTTCTTGTTCCTATTCCTGACCAGGACCATCTCATCCTCGGACATCCCGATGATGATGTGACAACTGTGCTCTCTAATCGATGGACAATGCAAAAAAAATGTTAATTATCAATAAAACAATGTGCCTTGGTGTTATTATATGTGTTTTATGTATGTATTTGTGTTTGATGATTTTACAATTTGATTCGATTCCAATTTCAAACTTTAAATCGCTTTCTGGAGGGTTATACGCAAACTGGGGCGTAAACGCAGTCAGTTTAACGCAACAAACACTCCGGAATAGTGACATAGGCTTAACATACCTTAAATAACCTCCACATAACTTAAAATAAGTTTTGGATGGGTTGGTGTGTTGAAAACAAGTCTATTCGATCGCAGGGACTATTTGTGTCAAACTGCGAAACTATACCGATTCGTATGGTGTCGAACTGTACGGAACTTGATCATAAGCTAAACATAGCATAAATAACCTAAACATAGCTTAGAAATAAGCTTTGAAGGGTTCGGTATGCGAAAACATGCTTATTTGATCTTACAGGGACTAAAAGTGTTAAAAACGACGTAAGTTTGCATTTTCGCGCATATCTTACGTTCTGACCACATCTGGACACCCAAAATTTTTGTACACACTAAAATATTTTTATTTTAGTGATCGGCATGCAAAAATACCATTCGTCGCTTAATTTGGATCGTTTTCGCGTCCGTTTGAGTTTCATCGTAATTTAACAAACAACGCGACCGTACGACCAAACAAGCCGACATCCGAGAGTTTTCCAAGTATATTTTGAGTCCTCTAAACTTTATTGACTTTGTAGAGCCTTGAAAATAGCTTAACGGGGGTCAAAAGTGCCTAAAATGGCCTCAAACAAGTGCAGGGACCTATGCTGTAAATGTTGAAACTTCTGCTGAACTGCAGGGTCCAGGCGGGCCGCGTAAAGCCTGGCTCTCCCCTTATGCGGGCCGTGTTAAGTGCCCAGTTCCAGAAAACCCATTTTCAGCAACTGTTTGATACTTTAGGGGCTGTTCCTGCAAGTTCTTGGTGTGTTTACCAAGTTAACACCTCTCCAAGGCTTCTAACCAGCATCTAACACATGTATGGCTGAGATTATTGCTTGGAGACCACACAAACAAGTGGCATGATCTTGTTCTTCATGCACTACTATAAATAGCAAGCCATTTCATTTGTTTTCCTCACATTTGGTCTGAGATTTCTCTAAGTGGTTGTGATTATTCACTACCTACCTGAGAATACTTAGAACCAAATCTATTTGGACCCCTTTATAAGTCCTCTTTCATTCTTTTATTGCTTTCTTAGCTTAAAAGTCAAACAGTGTTTGACTTTCATCTTTGACCAGTCAATGGTCACGAGAAGTTCGTCTTCTCGTTTGAACTTCTCAACGTGAGCGTAATCACGATGGTTATAGTCCCTAGTGACTATACCTACTGATTACCATGTTGACTAGGCGTAGTGATGAGTCGTAGTTTCGGTCAAAATACGCATTTAAGCGTATTTTGCAACCAAACTACTCTTGGTATCAAAACACTTTGTTTTGATATCAAAACTTGTTTTCTAACTTAGTTAAGCATGTTTTAACATGCTTAGCTCGTCACTTTTAGTTTAGTGCTTGTTTAGAGTCGTAAGTCAAGCGGTCTAAACCACCGCTTAGACTTTCGAACTCGACCCGTTTGGTCGATCATTAGGATCCGACCAAGCATGTTTAGTGACCATAGTTGCATAGGGAATAACCTTCTGAGGTTATACCTTATGGTCACCTAGTTTAAGTAGTTGTATGATAGGTAGATTATATGCCTTAGGTAAATGACCAAAATGCCCTTTTCATGCATAATTGGATTTTAAGCATATGTAACCTAACTTGTGTCACCTAAACTGATTATGTAAACTATTTAAACATGTTTAGGCATATAATACTTGTCATAGGAATAGTTAGACGTCTCGAACGCGCATTTGCACGCACGACGCGTTAAACTAGCGTAAGCTACCTTAATGGGTCGTATCGGGTCGAAAACACTTAGGTTAGGTTTCAATCTAGAATGTAGACTTTGTTAAACCATGTCACATGAGTTCCAACACTCATTTGGTTTACAAGATCTCATTCTGTCCGATCTTCTGATTTAGGCGTCTATTGTTTGACTAGTGATTCGTTTATTTGCTTGAGTTTCCTTGGTTTGATTGAGCTTGTTGTGTTCTTTAAATTGAGGATACTTTGCACCTCAATGTGAGTACATAGTTCCCCTATTTTACTGTTTTCAATTGTTTTGGGGTGATTCATATGTACAAAATGATTTCAAGGTTTAAACGATGATTTCAAAAACGATTAAGATGGTTTATACTAAACTAATAACGATTTCAATAAAGTGAACAAAACTTGTTGGTTGTAGTTACATAACGAATGACATTCATTAATTTTGGCCGAACCGACTGTCACACCCCGACCACGTGAGACAACGAAACGTGGCGAAAAACGTCGGGGAGTGTTGTAACAGAATCATTGTTTCATAACACATGGAAATTTAAATATTGTTTTATTGATTAAAATAGTTACAATGTCTTGACAATCAAAGAAATACAACATAATTAACTAGTCTAGCATCTTTTATTGTCATTAAAGCCCAAGTCCACCTAAGTGCATCTTGATCAATCTTATGCATCATCTCCTGAAACACATGTGAAAATAGGTACGTCAGCATAAAAATGCCTGTGAGATACATAGGTTTTGTGAAAATAGAATTCATGACTTATGTTTAAGAAAATGTTTAGTCATGAACCTTGTAATTTGCTTTGTTTTGTAAATCAATTGAAAAACGATAAGATCAGATGATATGTATAAATAAATGTAAGGTTAAATGAATAACCATGTAAAAATGAGTTTGTATAAGATAAGTTGTTTGTAAAACAATGTATTGTGAAAAGTATGTTATTTGTATAAAATGTTATATGTCCAAATTGAAATGATTCAAATAACGCTACGATAGGTAATACCATACAATCACTTATATATAGGAAGTACCAGCGGCGTATCCACCATGCTTGTATCATATTACACACGCCTTGTTACTTAAATCACTTACTCAAACCAAACTACCAAAGTAAAATGTTTATGTATAATCAAATGTCTAATGTCTATGTCTAATGTTTATGTCAAATGTAAATCATGAATTGTGTATGTAAATGTCAAAATGTTTATGTATGGTAAGTGAAATATATCAACTAAACCATATGTAAAATGCACAAAAACAAGGTATTGAAGTAAAACATGGTTTAAATCAAAGTTATGTTTTGTGTAATAAATGCATGCTATACTGATATAGACATTTATGCGGTATTGTGAAAATTCATACATCCAAGCCTTGCGACAGTTGGATAACCCTTTTAGTAAAGGTTATCATAAAATGTATTCGGATTCGGTCATTCCTTACGTCCAAACAAACCCGAGATTTCAGGAATGGGATTTGTCAAGTCCTATGGTACCACTACCTACTACCGAGCGGCATGATCGGTGTTAATGAATGTATAGTATAGTTTAAACAAACCAAATATCATATCAAAATGTAAGCATGTGATGAAAACAAATGTACTAAGTATGCAATAGAAGAACATACATAGCATGTGATGTGATGTAAAACGATGTACTAAGTATGAACTAAATGGACATACACAGCATAAAATGTAATGTAAAACGATGTACTAAGTACGCACACAATGGGCATACATAGCATAAAATGTAATGAAATCATGTACTATAATGTACTAACGAACATAGCAGGTATGATGTGAAAACATGGAAAGCATGAAAGTAACAAGTAGGCACATGTGTTCCACCCCAAAATGTTTGGAAAACAGTAAAAGAGGGGTCTATGTACTCACTTGAGATTGCTCAGAAGTCCTAAGATAACCACCAAGCAATGCTAGAGATCACGGAATATCAAACGGCACCTAATATAGGTAACTACATTAATAAACCGGACCTAAATCGGAAGATCGGATAGAATGAGGGCTCGTAAACCAAATGAGTATGGGAACTCATGTAGTATGGTTTAACAAAGCCTACATACTAAATGAAACCTAACCTAAGTGCTTGTGACCCATTACGACCCGTTTAGGTAGCTTATGCTACTTTAACGTGTCGTTCGCGTGAAACGCGTTTGGACCGCCTAACTAGTCCTATGACAAGTAATATATGCCTTAACATGTCTAATATGGTTGTCAAATCAGTTTAGATGTCAAAAGTTATCTTACATATGTTTAAAATGAATTTTGGCATCAAAGGGGTATTTTGGTAATTTACTTAAGGCATATAAACTACCTATCATACAACTAACCAAGCGTCGTGACCATAAGGTATAACCTCAGAAGGTTATTCCCTATATACTATGGTCACCTAATGTGTTTGGTCAGATCCTAAAGATCGACCAAATGGGTCGGGTTCGAAAGTATAAGCGATTGTTTAGATCGCTTACCTTACGACCCTATATAAGCACTAAACTAAAAGTGACGAGCTAAGCATGCTAAAACATGCTTAACTAAGTTTAGAAAACAGGTTTGGTATCAAAACAAACGGTTTTGATACCCATAAGTAGTTTGGTTACAAAATACACAAGAATACGTATTCTGACCGAAACTACGGCTCGTCACTGAGCCTAGATAACGTGGTAATCAGTAGGTATACTCACTAGGGACTATAACCATCATGATCACGCTCACGTTATGAAGTTCAAACGAACTTCGCATCGACCATAAACTGGTCAATGCAGAAAGTCAAACAAAGTTTGACTTTCGGACTCGAAAAGCAATAAAAGAATGAAGGAACACTTACGAAGGGTCCCCGAATGCTAATCTAGATCAAAATAGCTCAGGTATGAAACAAAGGTTTCAACTTAGAGCACAATTGATCAGATTCTAGTGAGAAATGAAGTTGGGGTATGTGGGTATTTATAGTTTTCGGTTCACCGTTAGGATCGTTTCTTGGAAAAGAGGGAATGATCTAGCCCGTACACTTGTCAAGATATTGTGGTAACTGATTTTGGCCACCACAAGAGATTAACATGTGGCACTTGACCTTTGGAAGGTGTTTAAGGGCAGTTAACAGCCAAAAAAAAACATTTTGCTGCATCTGACCTATGCTTACGGACCTCAAAGCTGGCAATGTTGAGGTCCGTAAGGTAACAACTTTGGCAGATTTACAGTTTTGGTCCCTGCAGCCTCAAAACTTGGTTTTCGATGCGTTTTTGACACGTTTAAGCCCCGTTAACCCCATTTCAAAGCTCTAAAATGAAGTTAAAGTATAGGGAACTTGAAATGTGCTCAAAAATATCTCGGATGTCGGTTCGTTTGGCCGTACGATCGCGATGTTCGCTTAATTACGACGGAATGCGCATAAGCGCGAAAAACGATCCAAATGACGTGCCGAATAGATTTTTCTTATGCCAAATACTAAAATAAAATGTTTTAGTGCTTACATAAATTTTTGGATGTCCGGATGTAATCAGAACGTGAGTTATGCGCGAAAGTGCAAACTTGTGCACTTTTTGACACTTGTAGTCCCTGAATGACCCAAAAGTTTATTTTAGCATACCGAACCCCTCAAAGCCCATTTCTAAGCTATGTAAAGGATATTTATGGTATGTTTAACTTATGGTCATGTTCCGGAATGTCTGTTACAGTTCAAATTGGCATACTTTCGTAGTTTGTCAAGTTTAGTCCCTGTAAGCAAATTAACTTATTTTTGCCATACCAAAGCCTTCGAAACTTATTTCTAAGTTATGTAAAGTTTATTTAAGGTATGTTAAGCCTATTTCACTATTCCGGAGTGTTCGTTGCATTAAACTGGTTATATTTACGCATCAGTGCGCGTATAACCTTCCAGAAAGCGATTTAGAGTTTGGAATCGAACAAGAATTGATATGTGCAAAGGATACACATATTTATACAAATCCCAAGTATGAAATACAATATTTCATTGGTTTGGTATTTGTTTGATGGTCGCAGTGACCCAGGTGTTACACCGACCAGTATTAGGTTATGGTACCATAGGATCTGACAAATCCCGTTATCAATCTACACCCATGGTTATGTGTGGGGGTTATGTAGGTAACAACCGAATCTGTGATTGTTAACTTACCCTTTGGTGGTTTGTTAATACGAGAAGCGAGATAGTCGAGTCATGAAGGTTTGAATGTTATTAGCGAGACGACCATAAGTAGTTTCACAATTTAAAACGAACACGATTTGGGAACGAGTTAAACGATTTGAAACGACTTAAACGAGATAAACGATTGGTTTTGGGTAGTGATTAGAATATGGGATAGGTGTAGCATGATGAAAGCATGGTAGATACGCCGCTGGTACATCTTATATATAAGTGCTTTTATCATATTACATTTCGTGTCATTATTTAGTTCACTGGGGAAAACGATTTTGAAACGATGTCACACAACGAGGTTTTCGAAATGATATAAATCATACGAGTTTTGTTAACAAGTTTTTACGAGATGTTTTACGAATTGGTTTACTAAAACAAATGTTTTGGGGTTAAGAATCATGGCTACGAGATTTTATAAACTTTAACCAGCTTGATTTGAGTTGGTTAATTATGTTGCAATACACTTTTCAAAACGAGGTTTGTACTTTTGACTCTTGTGGTCTAATGAGGTACTGCAACATATAAACGAGCCATGAATCCGATACTCTCATAAAACCTATGTGCTCGCCAGCATTTCTTTGCTAACTTTGTTTTTACATATGTTTCTGGTGGTAAAGCTTGATGTTGCTTGCTAAGAAGCTTGTGTCACATAGGACCTGGACGGGGCCTTAGTGACTTAAAAACAGTTATAAACAATGTGTATTTTGTTTGTTTTGGTTTAAAGACAATGATGTGTGTAAAATGCAACATATAAATTACATCAAATGAGGCATAAAACTAACCCTTTTTTAGTACTAATATTGGAAAAAGAGTGTTTTTGTCTTCCTTTTGTATTTTCAGGATTAAATGAGCTCAAAAACGCAAAAGAAGCAAAAAGACAGCTAAATCCAACATAAATACAAGAAAAGGAACATTAGAGGATTGCCCGAACCCTCAACGGCACCTTCCAAAGCAAAATAGAGAAAACAGAAGGCTGAACACGCCCCGTGCTCAGCCAGCACGGGGCCGTGCCCAAGAAGCAGCAGAAAAGACAAACCTATAGAAGCTTCTATTGCCCACCACGGGGCCGTGCTCAGCGGACACGGGGGCGTGCCGAAAGTACTGCAGGCGCATTAATTGTAATTGCGAATTACAATTAATGAAGAGAGAGAGTGTCAGACGGGCACGGGGCCGTGCCCAGCGAACACGGGGCCGTGCCCAGGCCTCTGTTCAGCCTATAAATAGGAGTGCTTGGTTTCATTGCAACTCATCCCTTGGCACACCACCTCTCTCACACTTCATCCACCACCCACCACCATCACAACACCATCATCCACCACCATCATCCATTGTCCATCATAGAGTGTGTGAGTCGTCTCGGGATCCAAGATTGATCGTAAGAGTTCTTGACAATCAAGGCCATGTTTGCCTAAGTCTCTTACATCACTTGGTGAAGACAAAGTGTCTAGTATAATACTTTTTATTTCTAATCTTTTGCACTTTTTATTTGGTTTTGTATTAATGACTTTAATAACTAGTTACTTATGTTGAAGGTGATCTTTCCTTATCGTTTGTCCGTGGTGTCTTGGCATTATTTTACTGTCTATATAAAATAAAGGATTTTCACCATTCATATCTCCACGGTCTATATGGAGGTATGTTGGCTACCTGGTCGGGGGTTAAGGGAACGGTTTGGTAAAGGTCTTGCCATTGTTCAGCGTTTAGAGGTCCTGCAATGGACCTGGGTCAAATTTAGTAGGACCTCCTTCAATACTTCACGGTATTGGATGGCGGGGGTCCAAACTCTTTGATCCCCTCATAAGTTAACTACTATTAATACTATAACCCGGCTATTTAGGACTGTATCCCTGCTGACTCAGACTACTTAGTCGAGGGTAACGTCACCGCCAAAAGCGGGGCCTACCACAATACTGCATTAATAACTTAATTCATTATCTTCCAATAATCCACCCCTTTAGGATTGTATCCCTGCTGACTCAAACTACTGGGGTGAGGGTAACGTCACCTTCAAAAGAGGGGCCTACTACAATAACTAAGATAATCTCTTAATTATGTGCAAAAGTGCGGAAATAATCAAAGGTTATACTAGATACGAGTCGGAACCAAGTGATTCATCTTGTCTATCTGTTTTTATTTTATTTTTATTTTCAGCATTTTAGTTAGTTTTTATTTTTCTTAGTTTAAAACATTTTTCTAAACTTTTATTTTGGTTAGACGTTGAGGATAAACCGGTACTAAAAGCTCTTGTGTCCTTGGACGACCTCGGTATCTTACCAACGCTATACTACACTCAACGATGGGTGCACTTGCCCATATGTGTGTTTAGTGTTAGTGAAATATCGTGTTTTATAAATTTAAAACTTGGCTAAAATAAGTGTTAAAAAGGGCTTAAAATATACACCTAAAATATACAACACTTTATCGCACATCAAGTTTTTGGCGCCGTTGCCGGGGACACAAGGATTTTAAGAAAGCTTAAAATCGACGGCCTAATCAGTTTTTTTTCAAAACCTTTTTAAACGCGCGCACATTTTTCTGCATTTAGTTTAGTTTTGCATTTACAGTATCCTGTACACGGGGCCGTGTTCACTGAACACGGGGCCGTGCTGCAGATTTTTCATAAACGCCCAGTAACAGTAGCTTGAACACGGGCCGTGCTCACTGAACACGCCCCGTGCTCAACTAGATCAGTTAATTTAATTAAAACGCCCAGATACAGATTCTGAACACGGGGCCGTGTCCACTCAACACGGGGCCGTGTCCACTCAACACGGGGCCGTGTCCAGCCTCTGTTTCCGTTTTTATTTTTGTTTTCTGATCTCGAGACTCGGTTGTGGTCTGCTGAGTGATTCTTATGGATCAATACTCAGGAGGTTACAACTACACCTATGATGAGGATGATTATAGGGGTAATTATTGCACAAATTGTCGTAATACACGTTCAATTCAAGATAATCACTCGTACCAACCATCCAATTCATACACTTACTATGAGGAACCCAGGTACGAACCATCAACTTCATACACATCCTATGAAGACCAAAGGTATGAACCTCCTCCCTCATACTCATATTTTGATGAACCAAGGTATGAGCCTTCTTACTCATACTTTGAGGAACCAAGGTATGAGCCACCACCTTCATATGCTTATTATGAGGAACCTTGGCATGAACAACCCACCTCATATGAGTATTATGAAGAACAAAATTACGAACCTTATCCATCATATGCTTACAATGAAGAACAATGGTGCGAACCATCAACTTCATATGGGTATTATGAGGAACAAAGGGTCGAACAACCGGATTCAAGCTTAGAAAATAATGATTCTTTTTCTATAACCGAAGTGACCGATAGGATATTAGAGCACATTAGAGTTATCGATCGATGTATAAAAGAAGCTCGCGCAAGGGAAGAGGAGTCCCGCGCGAGAGAAGAATTAAAAAAGGAAGAGATAACTAAAAATGAAAAAATGGAAGAACAAATAAGTGAAAAACCGACACATGAGTTAAACAACGAAAAAGGTGAGTCCGACAACGTTAAAATCCAAGAAGAGTCTAATTTTGAAGAAATTCATCTCTTGTCACCTTCTTTCGAAAATCATTGTTTAGTACCCACTCATGCTAAGTTTCTAAAAGAGTTAAACACTAACACTAAAATTGAAGAAACGGTAAGTGTTAAGTTAACTAATGATCAAACTTCACTAATAAAAGAAGGCCCATTTGAAATTAACATCACACCGGTTCCATGTTTCTTTCAAAATTCGTTTATTAGTAATGTCACAATCGATAAAGATCTTTGTGTTAACATAATGCCTAACTACCTTTTCGAAAAATTAAGTATTAGTGATTTTTTCTCCACTTCAAATACCCATTTTTCTATCCAATCGGAAAGTAATAAAATCAATCGGTATAGTTGAAGATGTCTTGGTTCAAACAAATCAAATGGTGGTTCCAACCGACTTTGTCATCCTCGATGACGCTCCTCTAGTGTTGGGGCGACCATTTGTAAAGACATACGAAGCTTTGAAAAACCGGAAGTTCAATAATCTACCTCTTCAATTAGGGGCATTTAAAAGAAGTGTCGATCTCGAACGATCAATGAAATATCCATTCGGCAATAATGACCCCCTAATTGAAGATGAAGATGAGCCACCCGATACAAGTGAAGAGACGGACCACTTTGTTGAAGAAGAGGTCGCCATAGAACAAACTTTTAAAGTTCTTGATCGAAACGAGCAACCAAATAAGGAGTCTCCTAAAGACCCACCACTTGAGCTCAAAGAACTTCCAAAAGGTTTGGAATATGCTTTTCTAGACAAAGATGGTAAATTACCTGTAATTATTTCGTCTAAATTAGATAACCTAGAAAAAGAAAAACTAGTTAGTCTTTTGAAAAAACACAAAAATGCAATAGCTTGGAAACTTGTTGACATAAAAGGAATTAGTCCTTCTATGTGCACACACAAAATTTTGATGAACGATGACTACAAATCTGTCATACAACCACAACGTCGAGTAAATCCAAATGTTCAAGAAGTGGTTAAAAATGAAGTCATCAAATTACTTGACGCAGGACTTATCTATCCTATTTCCGATAGTCCTTGGGTAAGTCCCGTCCAAGTAGTTCCAAAGAAAGGAGGTATGACGGTAATTACTAACGAAAAAAATGAATTAATACCGACAAGAACCGTCACAGGATGGAGAGTATGTATAGATTATAGACGATTAAATGAAGCAACAAGAAAGGATCATTTTCCTTTACCCTTCATTGATCAGATGTTAGAAAGATTATCCGGTCATAAATTTTACTGTTTCTTGGATGGTTTTTCAGGTTACTTTCAAATCCCGATAGCACCCGAAGACCAAGAAAAGACAACATTCACATGCCCCTATGGAACTTTTGCTTATCGACGCATGCCGTTTGGTCTATGTAATGCCCCCGCAACATTCCAACGTTGCATGGTAGCCATTTTCCATGACATGATAGAAAAGACAATGGAAGTCTTCATGGACGACTTTTCTATCTTTGGGGATTCATACGACCAATGCCTCGATAACCTTGAACGAATGCTATCCCGATGTGAGGAAACTAACCTCGCCCTTAATTGGGAAAAATGCCATTTCATGGTAACGGAGGGAATAGTACTCGGTCACAAGATCTCAAGCGAAGGAATGGAGGTGGATCGAGCCAAAATAGATATCATTTCTAGGTTACCTCCTCCATCCTCCGTAAGAGCGATTAGAAGTTTCCTAGGGCATGCCGGATTTTATAGGAGGTTTATCAAAGACTTTTCAAAAATCTCAAGACCTCTAACAAAGTTACTTGAAAAAGATGCTCCTTTCATCTTTGACAAGGATTGCAATCAAGCATTTCTAACCCTGAAGGAAATGCTAGTCAATGCACCTATCATGATAGCACCTGATTGGAAATTTCCTTTTGAAATCATGTGCGATGCTAGTGACTTTGCAGTTGGAGCTGTCTTGGGACAGAGAAAAGAAAAGCATTTCCACCCAATATATTATGCTAGTAAAACACTTAACGATGCACAAGAAAATTACACAACAACTGAAAAAGAGTTACTAGCTGTGGTATTTGCTTTTGATAAATTTCGCTCTTATCTTGTTCTTTCTAAAACTATAGTCTACACAGACCATGCAGCCATTCGATATCTCTTTAAGAAGCAAGACGCAAAACCACGTTTGATTAGGTGGATTCTACTCCTCCAAGAATTCGACATTGAAATCAAAGACAAAAGAGGAGCAGAAAATACCGCAGCAGATCATCTTTCGCGCTTAGAAGACCCAGCTTTGGAGGCGACCAGGGGCGAGCAAATCAACGAAAAATTCCCAACTGAATCCCTGGAAATGGTGGAATTTAAGGAAGAACCATGGTACGCCGACTTTGCCAACTACTTAGCTAGTGGAATAGTCGCAAAAGGATGGCCACATCATCAAAGAAAAAAATTCTTTGCCAATGTGAAACACTATTTTTGGGAAGATCCATATCTTTTCAAAATGTGTGCCGACCAACTCGTCAGACGATGCGTACATGGTAGTGAGGCCCGAAGAATTCTTCGCCATTGTCACGAAGGTCCATACGGAGGACATCATGGTGCTGCTAGTACCGCACGAAAGGTATTTGATTCAGGATTTTATTGGCCAACCATTTACAAAGATGCCCAAAATCTTGTAAAGACATGTGATGCTTGCCAAAGAACAGGTAATATTTCTTCCAAGAACGAAATGCCACAAAATGGCATTCTTGTTTGTGAAATTTTTGATGTGTGGGGACTCGACTTTATGGGACCTTTTCCACCATCGAAAGGAAACAAATACATACTTGTGGCAGTAGATTACCTGTCTAAATGGGCCGAGGCCGAAGCACTTCCAACAAATGATGGAAGAGTAGTGGTAAGATTTCTGAAAAAATTATTCTCTCGTTTTGGCACACCCAAAGCTTTAATAAGTGATAGAGGTACCCATTTTTGTAATCATCAACTTGAAAAAATTTTAACAAGATATGGGGTCTATCACCGGGTTTCGACAGCTTATCACCCTCAAACAAACGGACAAGCCGAAGTGACCAATAGAGGGTTAAAACGAATACTTGAAAAAACTGTAGGGTTAAATAGAAAGGAATGGGCTGCTAAATTAGATGATGCTTTATGGGCTTTTCGAACTGCTTATAAAACAACGATAGGTACAACCCCATATAAGCTAGTCTATGGAAAAAGTTGCCACTTGCCAGTAGAAATTGCACACAAAGCCTACTGGGCAATCAAAAATGTAAACTTAGATCTAGAATTTGCTGGTAAAAATCGATTTTGTCAAATAAATGAATTAGACGAACTTAGGAATTATGCATACTCAAACTCTGAAATTTATAAGGAAAGAATGAAAGATTAGCATGACAAACATATTAAACCTAATGAATTTCGGGTAGGAGATTTAGTTCTTTTGTTTAATTCACGACTTCGATTGTTTCCTGGTAAATTAAAGTCTAGGTGGTCAGGACCTTTTTCCGTCACCCATATTTTTCCACACGGTGCAGTAGAAATTAAACCTCGAAATGGGTCACCATTTAAAGTCAATGGCCAACGGCTGAAACTTTATCAAGGATTTATTGAGGATGAGGAAGAAGAGATCTCGCTTCAAACCGTGGAAGAATAAAAACATCAT
This sequence comes from Helianthus tuberosus, assembly GCA_030545235.1. Lineage (NCBI taxonomy): Eukaryota > Viridiplantae > Streptophyta > Magnoliopsida > Asterales > Asteraceae > Helianthus > Helianthus tuberosus. Next base: position 154,073 of record JARYGA010023249.1, read on the forward strand.
GCCTGGTAAGTTATGAACGATTGAGGCGGCAAAATAAAGCGGTAAGTTTTCTAAACCATAGCTTATAGGAGAAAGGGGCACTCACACGCGCACTAAAAAAAAAAAAAAAAAAAAGAGGCTCGACACGAGGCCGTGTCCGCTGGACACGGGGCCGTGTTCGCGCTGCAGACGGGATAAAACCCCTTTTTCAAAACAGTTTCTTCATTCCACACGCCCCGTTTCCCCACAAAAGCTCTGGTTCCAGGCGATTTTCCGCGAGATTCCAACGTCTCTTACCAATCTAACAACGTCAAGGTATGATTCTGTCACTCGTAGTAGTTAGATTAGTCACTTGCATGTAGTTAATACACCACAAATTTGGGGAGAAATCTAGGGTTCTTGATGTTCATTCGGATCGAGCCTAAAATTTTTGCCTAAATCTGTTTGCATTTAGTTAGATTAGTGTTAAGGGAAGTAAATACACTTATATTGTTCATAGATTCACCCGATTTCTTGCAAAGACCCCAAACCCTTGTTCTTGAACCGAAAAAGATAAAATTGATAGGGTAAACGGGTTATTTTGGGAAAAACGGAACTTAGGGTTTCATTTTCGGGGGAAACCGCACCTATTGGTTCAAAAATTTTCAAGTTTTCGAAACCGGGTCGAAAAATGGGATTTTTGAGTAACAGACCCCTGAACACGGGGCCGTGTCCGCTGGGCACGGGGTCGTGTCCAGCCCGCTGTTTGCAGTTTTGTCCAAAAATATTTCTGTTTCATGCTAACTTTTGGTGTATTCTTGCAGATGGCCAGGAAGTTTACTAGATTCAACGCCAATGAGCTAGATGCAAGAGCTCGATACGAGCTTCTCCAAACAAGGCCGGAGGAATACCCGAGGCAGGCATGCACAGAACTACTAACCTTGGTGAATCAAATTGACCGTTTCAACAACATTGTCACGGGACCACTCAGAGTCGCACTAACAACCCGACTCCGTTCTGTTCATGAATGCACCTTGGAATTCTACAGCACCTTTGCATTCAAGTCAAGGTGCGAGCCGTTCGATGAAGAAGGGGTGTCATTCAGGTGTGGCGGAACGAGGTATTCGATTTCCATGGCACAATTCGGGTCGATTATCGGGTTGTATACGGAGGAGGATGCGGGAGACGAAGGAAATACAGGGGGGTTGAGAGAGATCGAAGACAACGAGCGCCAAGCCATGTGGGCTCAGATTGGGGAAGGGTTCTACAATCCGAGCAGCACTAAGAGTACCAAGCTGAGGGATCCGCTTTACAGATACATTCATAGGCTCCTCGGCTACTCTCTTAGCCAAAGGCATGACAGTGGTGGCGTCGTTGGGTTAAGAGATTTGCTTGTCCTCCATTGCATTCACAACCGTAGGCCGCTCGATGTTCCGTACCTTATGCTCCGAAACATGCATCACAACCGCCTTGCTAGTGCACCAACTCCTCTTTTCTTCGGGGGGTGGGTGCACCGTCTCTTCAGGCACTTCGCCCACATTCCGAGGGCATTTGAGAGAAGCCCATGGTCGGGTACGGTGGATATTCACATATGCTGCTCGATGAACCTGGTTTACGAGGCAGAAGATGGGACGGTAACCTTTCAAAGGATGCAAGGTCATGCATGGAACCCGCAAGAAGCACTTGTCCTCCCAGCACCGCAACATCATCAGTACCAATACCCACCCCACGGTGATCCGGGCCAATCATCTTCCTCGGGAGGCAGTTTTCCTAATTTTCAAAGTTTGCATGATTTGTTGCAGGAAAACCTCATGTGTACTCGGAACACCTATAACATGGCGAGCAACACCTACCACCGGGTCGGAGCTATCGAGAGAAACCTATCCGAGATACAAGAAGACGTCGGATACATACGAGACCACATTGCACGCCATGGAGGGGGTGACGATGATGATGATGATGATGATGCCATGGAATAGGCGGGAGGAGCATAGGAGGAAGCGGTTGATTGGTGGCTCCCCAGGTTAACCCTTTACAATCTTGAACAATTGATGGCCTGCGTGCCAAGTGTTAGACAATTTACTTTTCCTAACTATTTTCTGCATTTTATTACTTTATGCGTGGAACAATTAACTTTGGTAACGTAGGATGTTGGTATTGCTTGGTGTGGTATTAAGTGTTCAAACAGGTACAAACCAAGGCTTAAGGTGTTAAGCCTCAGCACCTATAAGGCTAGGATGGAAAAACCGGAGGACGAAACCTGTTTTTCAGGCTTCTAGACTGTCCACACGGGGACGTGTCCAGTCAACACGCCCCCGTGCTCACCTCCCTGACCTGCTGTTTGGCTTCTGTTCGGCAGAATTTTGTCAGACACGTGGCCGTGTCCAGTGGACACGGGGCCGTGTCCACCTTCTGTAAGTTCTTGTTACTGGCACCTGAACACGGGGTCGTGCCCACTCAACACGGGGCCGTGTTCAGTGCCCAGTAACACAAATTTTTGCTTTTTAAACACTATTTTACACATCTAATCAACCTAAAAATTTATTTTTGGGACACATTGAGGACAATGTGTAATTTAAGTGTGGGGGGGATGCTAAAACCTTGAATTTTGCAAGTCCTAAATACAAGCCTTACACAAAACTCTATTGGAACCGCTAATCACCCCAAATTTTTTTCAAAAATTTCATTTTTTTTACTTGTCTAGGTTTAACTCGGGAAATTCAAACTCTCAAAAAGGTTATATTTTTACAAATTTACAACCGATAGCGTAGTGATAAAAAGAACCAACATAAGAAAATTATGAAAAGGCATGACAAACTTATTTAAAATTTGATTATATATACTTGATCACATAAAAACCCATTCCCACAAAAGTGAGTTTTGAGCCTTTATTGAGCACACAATTTCATATCATTTGACTAAATGCTCATTTTTCGTTTCTTGTGTGAATAGCCGCTTGGTTCTTACGACTCTAGAACTTGCCATGACAATACATTCCCGGTCCTTATCAACTTAAACCCGAGTAAGTAAATGATAGAGGCATTAGGACTAACCCTTTTTCATTTCTACACCATTATTTTTCTTTTTTTTCACCACCTACCCAAAAATCCCCCTAGTTAGCCCCTTTGAGCCTAAACCTTTTCGTTTCATCACCCAAAACAAAAACCCTTTCACCCACCAAAACCTTTTTCATTTTTAACCCTTTATTTTAGTAACAAGTTCGGTTCTTCGAGAAAAAAAAAATGAAGCAAAAAGAAAATAAACAAAGTAATCAAAAATAACTTTGTTTGAATAAAAGCTTCATCAAAAATAAAAAGTTGCAAAAATATGAAAACCGACACTTGTTACGCTTTTTAGCCCTTTTTCTACTAACCACTAACCCAACCACCTACCTTTAACCCTAGCCAACCCTTAACCCACAAAGTCCTCTTGATATCTACAAAGGTATAAAAGTTAAAAAGGAGGAGGATTGATTTCTTGGCAAGCCTATGGTAGGAATAAGTTCCATGCCGCTCTCGAGTGATTCACTAAAAATACACCTTCGGCCGAGTGTGAGTGATTTCCCCGCGAGGTATGTGAACTTGTATATAAATAGAATTTAAAAAAAAAGGCATGTTATGCCCAAATAAGTAATTTCTTTTATGAACAGTTCTAAATAAATCATTACGAATAGGAGTGTAAATAAATAAAAATAAAACCCTAAAAAGATCTTGGAAATCCCGACACTCTATGACAAGCCCAAAACCTTCTCTTCTACCTATTCCATTTGGGAGTGTAAGCCAAATATTAAAGAGTTTTGCTTGAGGACAAGCAAAAGTTCAAGTGTGGGGGTATTTGATGTGTGTAAAATGCAACATATAAATTACATCAAATGAGGCATAAAACTAACCCTTTTTTAGTACTAATATTGGAAAAAGAGTGTTTTTGTCTTCCTTTTGTATTTTCAGGATTAAATGAGCTCAAAAACGCAAAAGAAGCAAAAAGACAGCTAAATCCAACATAAATACAAGAAAAGGAACATTAGAGGATTGCCCGAACCCTCAACGGCACCTTCCAAAGCAAAATAGAGAAAACAGAAGGCTGAACACGCCCCGTGGTCAGCCAGCACGGGGCCGTGCCCAAGAAGCAGCAGAAAAGACAAACCTATAGAAGCTTCTATTGCCCACCACGGGGCCGTGCTCAGCGGACACGGGGCGTGCCGAAAGTACTGCAGGCGCATTAATTGTAATTGCGAATTACAATTAATGAAGAGAGAGAGTGTCAGATGGGCACGGGGCCGTGCCCAGCGAACACGGGGCCGTGCCCAGGCCTCTGTTCAGCCTATAAATAGGAGTGCTTGGTTTCATTGCAACTCATCCCTTGGCACACCACCTCTCTCACACTTCATCCACCACCCACCACCATCACAACACCATCATCCACCACCATCATCCATTGTCCATCATAGAGTGTGTGAGTCGTCTCGGGATCCAAGATTGATCGTAAGAGTTCTTGACAATCAAGGCCATGTTTGCCTAAGTCTCTTACATCACTTGGTGAAGACAAAGTGTCTAGTATAATACTTTTTATTTCTAATCTTTTGCACTTTTTATTTGGTTTTGTATTAATGACTTTAATAACTAGTTACTTATGTTGAAGGTGATCTTTCCTTATCGTTTGTCCGTGGTGTCTTGGCATTATTTTACTGTCTATATAAAATAAAGGATTTTCACCATTCATATCTCCACGGTCTATATGGAGGTATGTTGGCTACCTGGTCGGGGGTTAAGGGAACGGTTTGGTAAAGGTCTTGCCATTGTTCAGCGTTTAGAGGTCCTGCAATGGACCTGGGTCAAATTTAGTAGGACCTCCTTCAATACTTCACGGTATTGGATGGCGGGGGTCCAAACTCTTTGATCCCCTCATAAGTTAACTACTATTAATACTATAACCCGGCTATTTAGGACTGTATCCCTGCTGACTCAGACTACTTAGTCGAGGGTAACGTCACCGCCAAAAGCGGGGCCTACCACAATACTGCATTAATAACTTAATTCATTATCTTCCAATAATCCACCCCTTTAGGATTGTATCCCTGCTGACTCAAACTACTGGGGTGAGGGTAACGTCACCTTCAAAAGAGGGGCCTACTACAATAACTAAGATAATCTCTTAATTATGTGCAAAAGTGCGGAAATAATCAAAGGTTATACTAGATACGAGTCGGAACCAAGTGATTCATCTTGTCTATCTGTTTTTATTTTATTTTTATTTTCAGCATTTTAGTTAGTTTTTATTTTTCTTAGTTTAAAACATTTTTCTAAACTTTTATTTTGGTTAGACGTTGAGGATAAACCGGTACTAAAAGCTCTTGTGTCCTTGGACGACCTCGGTATCTTACCAACGCTATACTACACTCAACGATGGGTGCACTTGCCCATATGTGTGTTTAGTGTTAGTGAAATATCGTGTTTTATAAATTTAAAACTTGGCTAAAATAAGTGTTAAAAAGGGCTTAAAATATACACCTAAAATATACAACACTTTATCGCACATCAGACAATGTACATTACTTAATGAATCAATAAAATGAAACATTTGGTTACCATGGTTATGGAACAATAATTCTGCTGCAACACTCCCCGATGTTTCCGCCACGGTTTGTTGTTTTAACGTGGTCGGGGTGTTACAGAAGAGTTGGTATCAGAGCCAATGGTTATAGGGAATTAGGTTATTAGTAATGCTTTGACCTAGACTATAACTTTCTAGGACCCCAACGCAAGTTTACTTGTGTTTAGATTTTAAAACAATACCGTCACCTATCCTTAGGTGATAACCACAATGAGAACACAATAACAAATCTGCTTCAAAAAAATTAATCATCTGTCCTATGATGATTGATTACTAGGTTTTGAACCCTCTGTTATAAGGTTTTGAAACCTCTAAATTTTCAAAATCTCGTCAAAGTTTGGGTCTAAATAATGTGAACACGTGCAAACTGGAAGAGTGAATGCCTGTACCCTGAGTTTTCTGTCTAAGGCTAGAGTGTTCGTACAAATCCGCAGTATCAGACCAGTCACTCTTACTTGGGAACTCTTGGGGTGAGTGTTCACTTATAGGCAAGCATGTCTTCGGCAATACATTATTATGACCTATTTACTTTGATTAGTCACTACGTGTCGTTTGTTTGTTCGAGGTAACGAACAAATGATCGCACTCCTTGTGTTTTAGCAATGTTTTCAATACCTCTTTTGTTCTTCCAATTGTTAACCTCACTCGCCTCTCATGTTTCCTTGTTAGACAATGCCTCCTCGACGTGATACTCAATCTTTTACTGCTGAAGAAGTCGCAGCCCTTGTTGCTCAACAAATGGCTGTTGTGCTTCCAGGCGTAGTGACCCAGATTCATGAATTATACAACAACAATAATAACAACAATAATGCTCAGTGTAATTTCAAGAATTTCAATTCTGCTAAGCCGCTTAAGTTTTCTGGGTCGCAAGGAGCAACTGCACCCCTGTAGTGGTTCGAGAGTATCGAGAGCACATTCAGACATGTGAAGTGTCCGAATGCGCATAAGGTTGAGTTTGCATCAAGCGTGTTCGAGAAGCGAGCTCTTACATGGTGGAACGGAGTGATGCGTGATAGGGGTGCCGAAGTGGCATTTGCATAAACTTGGGAAGAACTCCGAGCTCTCATGATGAGAGAGTTCTGTCCCCGTCATGAGATTCGAGCATTAGAACGAGAATTTGACGATCTAAAACAAGACGCGGGAGAACACCGTGCTTACACGGATCGATATGAGGAGCTCAGTTTGTTGTGTCCTACGATGGTTACCCCGTTGGAAAAGGCAATTGAGAGGTATATCGATGGTTTACCCGATTCCATACAGGATATTGTGACTGGCGTTAATCCTACTACTGTTTGCCAAGCAATCGAGTTATCTGCTACTCTGACCGAGTCTCAGGTCAGAAAGGGTAAATTGACCCGTAAGGGTGATAAAAAGAAGTCAGCCGATTCTGCTCAAGACAAGGGTAAGGGTAAGGGTAAGAAGCAGGGTGAGTCTTCTAAAAAGTCAAGGAAGCGCAAGGCTTCCCAGAACTTTGCAGTCACTACATAGAACCCTCAGAACCCACCAGCCCTACCTCCCGCGAAGAAGCAATATGCTGGTACCGCACCTCACTGTGCTCGATGCAACGGTCACCATGTTGCCCAGCAGGCCTGTAAACAGTGTGCTACGTGTGGTAGACTTGGGCTGCTCAGCAGGCCTGTAAACATGTTGCACCTCCCGCGCAAGGCTTCCCAGAACATTTTTTGTTTTGGCCAAAATCATGCTGCTCAGGTTCCAGCACAAGTTCAGGGGAATGCTGCGAGGTTCCCACCTGGTTCGTGTTTTAATTGCGGAGAAATGGGTCATTTCCGCAACAACTGCCCGAGATTGGTAAATGCGAATCCGAATGGTAACAAGATCGCGAATATGAATCCCGCTCGTGGACGAGCATTCAATCTGAACGCAAATGAGGCGAGGGCGGACAACGAGGTTGTTAACGGTACGTTCCTTGTTAACAATCAACTTGCATCTATTCTTTTCGATTCTGGTTCCGAGATGAGTTTTGTTTCGTTATCCTTTGAGCCTTTGCTTGCGATACCTAGAACTAAACTGAGGAAACCCTTATCTGTCAAAGTTGCTACTGGTAAACCTCTTATACTCGATTCTGTTATTCGTGATTATCAGTTGAACCTTGATAACCATCTTTTTCCTATCGACCTCACGCCAATGCAACTTGGGAGTTTCGACATTATCGTGGGGATGGATTGGTTAACCAAGCATCATGCTGAGGTGGTTTGCTTCATTAAAATCATTCATATTCCTCTTTCGTCTGGTGATGTTCTGGAAGTACGTGGCGAGAAACCATCTAGTGGATAGAAACTCCTGTCATGTACAAGAGCCCGAAGTTACTTACGAAAAGGATATATTACTTTCCTGGCACATGTCACCGAGGAGAAAGGCAAGAGCAAGAGTATTCAGGATATTCCGATTGTTCAGGATTATCCAGAGGTGTTTCCTGATGAACTGCCTGGTTTGCCTCCAGTTCGTCAAGTCGAGTTTCATATTGACCTTGGACCCAATGCCAACCCGATTGCAAAAGCACCTTATCGTCTTGCACCGTCTGAGATGCAATAATTATCAAAACAGCTTCAAGAGTTATCTGATAAAGGATTCATCCAACCGAGTTATTCACCTTGGGGTGCTCCTGTCCTCTTTGTGAAAAAGAAAGATGGATCTCTTAGGATGTGTATCGATTATCGTGAGCTGAATAAGCATACCATCAAGAATCGATATCCCCTACCCCGAATCGATGATCTCTTTGATCAGCTACAAGGTTCTACCTGTTTTTCCAAGATCGATCTGCGTTCTGGGTATCATCAACTTCGTGTATTCAAAGAAGATATTCCCAAAACTGCATTTTGCACGAGATATGGGCATTACGAGTTTATTGTCATGCCTTTTGGTTTGACGAATGCCCCGGCTATCTTCATAGACTTAATGAATAGGGTTTGTAAGCCTTATTTAGACAAGTTCATCATTGTGTTCATCGACGATATTCTCATTTATTCAAAGTCTCGAGCCGAGCACGAGCAACACCTTCGTTTGACATTGGAACTCCTGAAGAAGGAATAACTTTTTGCTAAATTCTCCAAGTGTGAATTTTGGCTTAAAGAAGTTCAGTTTTTGGGACATGTTGTCAATGAGCAGGGTATCCATGTGGATCCTTGCAAAATAGCAGCTATTAAGGATTGGAATACACCAACAACACCTACAGAGATTCGATCTTTTCTTGGTCTTGCTGGTACTATCGACGGTTTATTTCAAACTTCTCTAAGATCGCGGTTCCACTCACTGCTTTGACTCAAAAGAATAAGCCTTTTGAGTGGGGACCCAAGCAAGAAGAAGCGTTCCAAACGCTGAAACGGAAGCTCTGTGATGCTCCTGTTTTATCTTTGCCCGAGGGAATCAATGATTTCGTTGTCTACTGTGATGCATCCAACTTAGGCCTTGGTTGTGTTCTCATGCAACGAGGTAAAGTTATAGCATATGCGTCTAGGCAATTGAAAGTTCACGAGAAGAACTACACAACTCATGATCTTGAGTTAGGCGCTGTAGTTTTCGCACTCAAAATCTGGAGACACTATCTTTATGGAACAAAGTGTGTGGTTTTCACAGACCACAAAAGTCTCCAGCATATTCTTAATCAGAAGGAGCTGAACATGAAGCAACGACGATGGGTTGAGCTCTTAAATGACTACGATTGCGAGATTCGCTACCATCCTGGTAAGGCGAATGTAGTAGCCGATGCGCTAAGTCGAAAAGAGCGAGTTAAGCTTCATTCTGTTCGAACTCTATCTGATATTCAATATCGTGTTCTTCAAGTTCAACTGTGACAACTTCCAAATTTTCATACATCCGTACACTTAATTAATATTTAATTTGTGCTTAATAACTGTGCTTGATTTCTATTATGATTGAACTACTTCCTGTTTCCTGATACATAAATACTCATGCATCACATTTTATTACTGTCACTCCATTCATTACACACAAACAATAGTGACAAACTTGATGCACAAAGCACAGTTAGCACACTAAACGGATAACCCAGAAAACATGCTGACAATGCCAGCACCTAGACAGACATTATATTGAGGCCACTATGAGCCAGGAATAAAGGACTACATTGGTAGGGAGTGTAGGGAAGTAAGAATCATTAAACTGCGTCACTAGGTGATAGTTATAGTGCCCGGAAGTGCCTAAAACATACTTGAAGTGCAGAATTCTGCACAAGTATACCAAAATTCAGCTTTTAACAAAGCTAGTAAAGTGCAAAAAACTTGGTAAAATAATTCTAGACACTTTCCAAAGTGTTGGTAATTTATTGTGACAGTAAAAATAATATTAAATACACTTTAAAGCTTTACTTGACGCTTTAACGGATAAACATCCAACAGAACAACAGGACTTTACCCGGAACACAAAAATTTTGCCAAAGACATAGTTTTTACTTTTTTGAGATAGTTAGGGTCCCCGAACACCCTAACACCCGTGTAACACCTGTGCCTCCACGGCCATCAAACAAATACCGAACCAATGAAATATTATATTTCATACTTGGGATTTGTAAAAATATGTGTATCATTTGCACATATCAATTTTTGTTCAATTCCAAACTCTAAATCACTTTCTGGAAGGTTATACGCGCACCGATGCGTAGATATAACCAGTTTAATGCAACGAACACTCCGGAATAGTGAAATAGGCTTAACATACCTTAAATAACCTTTACATAACTTAGAAATAAGTTTTGAAGGCTTTGGTATGGCAAAAACAAACTAATTCGCTTACAGGGACTAAACTTGACAAACTGCGAAAGTATGCCAATTTGAACTGTAACAGACATTCCGGAACATGACCATAAGTTAAACCCACCTCAAATATCCTTTACATAGCTTAGAAATAGGCTTTGAGGGGTTTGGTGTGCTAAAATAAACTTTTGGCTCATTCAGGGACTAAAAGTGTCAAAAAGTGCACAAGTTTGCATTTTCGCGCATAACTCACATTCTGAATACATCCGGACATCCAAAAATTTATGTAAGCACTATAATATTTTATTTTAGTTTTTGGCATAAGAAAAATCCATTCGTCGCGTCATTTGGATCGTTTTTCGCGCTTATGCGCATTCCGTCGTAATTAAGCGAACATCGCGTTCGTACGGCTAAACGAACCGACATCCGAGATATTTTTGAGCATGTTTTAAGTTCTCTATACTTTAACTTCATTTTATAGATTTGAAATGGGGTTAACGAGCCTTAAACGTGTCGAAAATTGGCTGATTACACTGCAGGGACCAAAAATGAAATTCTGCCAAACTTGTATGGCTACGATGCGTATGCACTTTTGCCCTACGATGCGTAGGGGGTCTCCAGACCAGATGCAGTGTATTTAATAGCCTGTTTGCAGCTGTTTGATTATCAACCACACATTATAAGTTGCTTAGTCAGATGATAAGGACCTTATTTAGCTACCATAACTTTGCAACAAGTGTACGAACAAGATTTAAGCACGTTTTCCATGAAACGATCCTAACGGTTACCCGAAATCTATAAATACCCATCACCTTTCACTTCATTTCTCACAAGAATCTGATCATTTGTGCTCTAAGTTGAAACCTTTGTTTCATACCTGAGCTATTTTGATCTAGATTAGCATTCGGGGACCCTTCGTAAGTGTTCCTTCGTTCTTTTATTGCTTTTCGAGTCCGAAAGTCAAACTTTGTTTGACTTTCTGCATTGACCAGTTTATGGTCGATGCGAAGTTCGTTTGAACTTCATAACGTGAGCGTGATCACGATGGTTATAGTCCCTAGTGACTATACCTACTGATTACCACGTTATCTAGGCTCAGTGACGAGCCGTAGTTTCGGCCAGAATACGTATTCTTGCGTATTTTGTAACCAAACTACTCTTAGGTATCACAACCGTTTGTTGTGATACCAAACCTATTTTCTAAACTTAGTTAAGCATGTTTTAACATGCTTAGCTCGTCACATTTAGTTTAGTGCTTATATAGGGTCGTAAGGTAAGCGATCTAAACAATCGCTTATACTTTCGAACCCGACCCATTTGGTCGATCATTAGGATCCGACCAAACACGTTAGGTGACCATAGTATATAGGGAATAACCTTCCGAGGTTATACCTTATGGTCACGACGTTTAGTTAGTTGTATGATAGGTAGTTTATATGCCTTAGGTAAATTACCAAAATGCCCTTTTGACGCCAAAATTCATTTTAAGCATATGTAACATAACTTTTGACATCTAAACTGATTTAACAACAATATTAGACATGTTAAGGCATATTTTACTTATCATAGGACTAGTTAGGCGGTCCGAACGCGTTTCACGCGAACGACGCGTTAAAGTAGCATAAGCTACCTAAACGGGTCGTAATGGGTCACAAGCACTTAGGTTAGGTTTCATTTAGTATGTAGGCTTTGTTAAACCATATGACACGAGTCTCTATACTCGTTTGGTTTACGAACCCTCATTCTATCCGATCTTCCGATTTAGGTCCGGTTTATTAATGTAGTTACCTATATTAGGTGCCGTTTGATATTCCGTGATCTCTAGCATTGCTTGGTGGTTATCTTAGGACTTTTGAGCAATCTCAAGTGAGTACATAGACCCCTCTTTTACTGTTTTCCAAACTGTTTCGGGGTGGAACACATGTACCTACTTGTTACTTTCGTGCTTTCCTGTTTTCACATAAAATACTTGTTATGTTCATTAGTACATGATTTACATTACATTTCTGCTATGTATGTTGACTGATAGCATGCTAGCACATTGATTTACATGACTTTTCTACTTTGTATGTTAACTTAGCATACTTAGTACATCATTTTACATTGCATCTCTGTTGCATATGTTCCAGTAACATATGGACACATTGTTTTACAGCTCTACCTTGTATGTTTACTCTAGCATACTAGGTACATTATCTTCATCACATGCTTAAATTTTGGTATGACATTTGGTTTGTTTAAATGAGACAATGTACATTCATTAACACCGATCATGCCGCTCGGTAGTAGGTAGTGGTACCATAGGACTTGACAAATCCCATTCCTGAAATCTCGGGTTTGTTTGGACGTAAGGAATGACCGAATCCGAATACATATTCTTTTGATAACTCACTTTTACATAGTTATCCGACTGTCTCAAGGCTTGGATGTATGAATTTTCACAACACCGCATAAATGTTCATATTTAGTATAGCATTCATATATTTTACAAAACATAACTTTGATTTAAACCAAGTTTTACTTCAATACTTTGTTTTGTACATTTTTACTTATGGTTTAAGTAGTCTTATTTTACTTACCATACATATCATTTGGGTTACACATTACTTGACTACTTTTGGACTATAAACATTTGACATGGTTTATACAAGGACTTTTGACTATTTGTTTAAACATAGACTTATTACATTGTTGGTTTGGTTTGAGTAAGTGACTTAAGTAACGAGGCGTATGTAATATGATACAAGCATGGTGGATACGCCGCTGGTACTTCCTATATATAAGTGCTTGTATGATATCACATATTGTAGCGTTATTTGAATCATTTCAATTTGAGATATATAACATTTTATACAAATAACATACTTTTCACAAGACATTGTTTTACAAAACAACTTATCTTTTACAAACTCATTTTACTTGGTTATTCATTTAACCATACATAATTCTCTTACTTATACATATCATCTGATCTTATTGCTTTTTAAACGATTTACAAAACAAAGCAAACTAAAAGGTTCATGACTAAACATTTTCTTAAACATAAGTCATGAATCTCATTTTCACAAAACCTATGTATCTCACAGGCATTTTTATGCTGACGTACCTATTTTCACATGTGTTTTCAGGAGATGATGCATAGGACTTATCAAGACATACTTAGGCGGACTTGTGCCTTAGTGACTTAAAACGAGACAAGAACTAGTTAATTTATGTTGTGTACTCTTCACTTTTTGTTTAAAGACAATGTAACTCGCTTGTTTGATGAATAAAACGAAACTTTAATATCCATGGTTGCGAAACATTAATTCTGTTACAACACTCCCCGATGTTTCCGCCACGTTTTGTATGTTCTACGTGGTCGGGGTGTGACAGAAAAGATGGTATCAGAGCCCATGGTTATAGGGAATTAGGTTATTAGTAATGCTTTGACCTAGTCTATAACCTTTCTAGGACCCTAACGCGAGTTTACTTGCGTTTAGTCATAAAACAATACTGTCACCTATCCTTAGGCGACAACCACAACAAGAACATAAAATTCAAAACCGCTTTGAAAACTAATCATCTGTTCTAGGATGATTGATTACTAGGTTTTGAATCCTCTATTGTAAGGTTTTGAACTCTCTATTATATGGTTTTGAACCCCTTTGAGTTTTCAAAAACCTCGTCATGGTTTTGGGTTTTAAATAATGTGAACACGTGCAAGCTGGAAGGGTGAATGCCTGTATTCTGGGTTTTCTGTCTAGGCAAGAAGTTCGTATACATCTCATCAGACGCGAGACCAGTTGTGCTTACCTGGGAATTCTTGGGATGAGTGTTCACTTATAGGCGAGCATGTCTTCGTGATACATTATTTTTGACCCATTTACTTTGATTTGACACCATCTCATTTGTTTGCCTTAGGTAACAAACAAATGATCACAATTTTCATTCGTTACCATTCTGTATTGATTATCCAATAACCTTTCACTCGTTTCTTCCTCTGTCTTTCATTTCCTTCTAAAATGTCTATTCCTCTCAGCACTGGTCAAATGTCCGAGCGAACAGCCAAATTTGTCCAGCAAATAGGCGAAGTGATTCAGAAGACTGTGGATTTAGGCATTGCAATGGCTCGTCTCAACAATGAAGTCTCTCGACTCGACAATGAAGCCACTCAAGAACCACCAAAGGAGGCCGAAGTCAAGCCTGCACCAAGATCAAGGAAGCGCAAGGCTTCAAGGAAACCCGCAACAGTTACACCTAATCAAGCGGGACCTAGCCAGGTAACGATGCCACCAGCTAGGAAGCCGTACTTGGGAGCTGCCCCATGGTGCAAGCGATGCAACCGTCATCATTTAAACCTCATACCCTGCTTCAAATGTACCTACTGTGGACGGAGGGGACATTTGATTAATACATGCCGCTTTGCTATCCAAAACAAAGTTGTTGCAAATCTTGTTGCTACCCAACTCCAAGTCAACTCTACTCAAGCTCGTTTTCCGCCTAGTACTTGCTACAACTGTGGCGAGACGAGCCATTTCAGGAACAACTGCCCGAAGATAGTCAGTGCAAATCCAACCCTTGGATGAGCATTCGGCTGAACAAAGGATGTTGCTGTCTTATACCTTTGTTTCATTTGTTTTCGTGTATTGTGAAACAATATGTCTTGTTCATAAATAAAAGTTGTTGATCACAATTCTGATATACAAGTATAATAACAAGTGTTTATGGAATTTCCCTATAATACCTGCATTAAGGAACTATGTTCCTTACAAACTACTCTTGTGATTCTCTCTTTCAAATGATCGCTCATGAGTCCCTCGAAAATTTTAAGTACTCGTTTCATTCTAAGATGCGAAGTACAGAAAATAAAGTGACATTATGAGTAATCATGCTTCTGCACATCTGTGCCATTACATCCTTGGTTCGATAACTAAGGATATTTTCAAATTTCATACCCATTACGTTTTGATTTTTCAACATACACAGTACAAGTATTTCAACACAATCTTCATAATCTCAAAACATTTCATATAGTTTGAAAACAATTTTTCTAGATACATTGTCTATGTTATTTCAAAAACATTGGCCATGTTATCAAAACCAACCTTTCTAATTTCAAAATATTTCATATAGTCTGAAGACAATATTAACACAATACATTTTCTTATCAAGTGCATGATTTCGAAAAGCATCATTCATGTCTTTCAAAAACCTTATACATAATTTCAAAATTTATCTCGCATGATTTTAAAACATTTTTAAATATATCTATCTAATACACCTACTTTATGATTTCAAAAGTATTATATATAAGGTTTCAAAAACGTTAAACACATTTTTCTTAAAGGAACCCCATGCATAGTTTTCAAAAATATTTTCCTCATACATTGACTTAACCTTCAAATTCTGCTTCATATGTCGCCTTGACATATCAAGCATCTCAACTTCATAAGCATTTTACATCATGTTTTGACCTAAGCACATCCAGTGCAAGGTTTCAAAACATCTTCAACTTTTAAATTCATATGGGATCTTTTTATTTTCACAATTAGATCCTTGTGGATAATTGTCATACAAATCAGAGTCCTTAATTGGATTCCTTATGTACCCGAATTCGAACATTTCGGTTCCTTATAATCGAAATCAAATTTTCTCTTCAAAAATCTTTCTATCTTTATAGTTAGATTCTTGTAAATGTTTAAAGTGCCAAATGAAATCCACGAGATGGATTCCTATTGTACTTTAAATACAAGTGCTCTGTTAGCAGAACAAACTTCTGGTTAAACAATTTTGTGGTTATGTGACTATGTGTCTATTCATCTTATGTTTTCTTTTATGTATTTTGTGTTTTTTGTATACTCTGGATATTCGTTATCCAAATCCTCGTAGAATCTTTCATATCTTCACATGATGGATTCGTAGCAGGATATTCAAAAGGCGCTACCTTAAATCCTTAATGGGCTTCTATGTAATAGTTAAGACCCTTGGATTATATAGTACCACTCCATGATTCATAAGAGACCTTTAGTGGTCTAGTCAAAAAGATTGATTCACAATTTGGTTAAAGAATGACATCTAGTGATGTAGCTGAACAGACTCCTTGATAGTCTATTTAGATCATTTATTGATTTAATTAAAAGGACTCTATGGCGGTCTAGTCACACTCATCACAGGATTGTTCATTTGGTTTTACCTTACACATTATAAAATAGACTGTGTGAACTATGCAAGGAATTGTCTAATTATGGACGCGTACATAATTATGAAATTTAGTGCACAGAAACCCAGTAAGATTTATTATGTGTAAGAACCGATAGCGACAACAATAACAAAATGACAACGATGTAATGGAGGTACGGTGGACGCACCAATGACGCTTCATATACTTGTATATAAGTATCCCTCTTACATTGCAAACATGATGTTATTAAAGTTACTAGAAGTTCAGAACCCTAACCAATGTTGTTTGATCTTTTCAACTTCATGTTTTAAACTCTCACAAGTTTCCTCTAAATAAATTTCGGGACGAAATTTCCTAAAGTAGGGGAGACTGTAACACCTGTGCCTCCACGGCCATCAAACAAATACCGAACCAATGAAATATTATATTTCATACTTGGGATTTGTAAAAAATATGTGTATCATTTGCACATATCAATTTTTGTTCAATTCCAAACTCTAAATCACTTTCTAGAAGGTTATACGCGCACCGATGCGTAGATATAACCAGTTTAATGCAACGAACACTCTGGAATAGTGAAATAGGCTTAACATACCTTAAATAACCTTTACATAACTTAGAAATAAGTTTTTAAGGCTTTGGTATAGCAAAAACAAGCTAATTCGCTTACAGGGACTAAACTTGACAAACTGCGAAAGTATGCCAATTTGAACTGTAACAGACATTCCAGAACATGACCATAAGTTAAACACACCTCAAATATCCTTTACATAGCTTAGAAATAGGCTTTGAGGGGTTTGGTGTGCTAAAATAAACTTTTGGCTCATTCAGGGACTAAAAGTGTCAAAAAGTGCACAAGTTTGCATTTTCGCGCATAACTCACATTCTGAATACATCCGGACATCCAAAAATTTATGTAAGCACTATAATATTTTATTTTAGTGTTTGTCATAAGAAAAATCCATTCGTCGCGTCATTTGGATCGTTTTTCGCGCTTATGCGCATTCCGTCGTAATTAAGCGAACATCGCGTTCGTACGGCTAAACGAACCGACATCCGAGATATTTTTGAGCATGTTTTAAGTTCTCTATACTTTAAATTCATTTTAGAGCTTTGAAATGGGGTTAATGGGCCTTAAACGTGTCGAAAATGGGCTGATTACACTGCAGGGACCAAAAATGAAATTCTGCCAAACTTGTATGGCTACGATGCGTATGCACTTTTGCCCTACGATGCGTAGGGGGTCTCCAGACCAGATGCAGTGTATTTAACAGCCTGTTTGCAGCTGTTTGATTATCAACCACACATTCTAAGTTGCTTAGTCAGATGATAAGGACCTTATTTAGCTACCATAACTTTGCAACAAGTGTACGGACAAGATTGAAGCACGTTTTCCATGAAACGATCCTAACGGTTACCCGAAATCTATAAATACCCATCACCTTTCACTTCATTTCTCACAAGAATCTGATCATTTGTGCTCTAAGTTGAAACCTTTGTTTCATACCTGAGCTATTTTGATCTAGATTAGCATTCGGGGACCCTTCGTAAGTGTTCCTTCGTTCTTTTATTGCTTTTCGAGTCCGAAAGTCAAACTTTGTTTGACTTTCTGCATTGACCAGTTTATGGTCGATGCGAAGTTCGTTTGAACTTCATAACGTGAGCGTGATCACGATGGTTATAGTCCCTAGTGACTATACCTACTGATTACCACGTTATCTAGGCTCAGTGACGAGCCGTAGTTTCGGCCAGAATACGTATTCTTGCGTATTTTGTAACCAAACTACTCTTAGGTATCACAACCGTTTGTTGTGATACCAAACCTGTTTTCTAAACTTAGTTAAGCATGTTTTAACATGCTTAGCTCGTCACTTTTAGTTTAGTGCTTATATAGGGTCGTAAGGTAAGCGATCTAAACAATCGCTTATACTTTCGAACCCGACCCATTTGGTCGATCATTAGGATCCGACCAAACACGTTAGGTGACCATAGTATATAGGGAATAACCTTCTGAGGTTATACCTTATGGTCACGACGTTTAGTTAGTTGTATGATAGGTAGTTTATATGCCTTAGGTAAATTACCAAAATGCCCTTTTGACGCCAAAATTCATTTTAAGCATATGTAACATAACTTTTGACATCTAAACTGATTTAACAACAATATTAGACATGTTAAGGCATATTTTACTTATCATAGGACTAGTTAGGCGGTCCGAACGCGTTTCACGCGAACGACGCGTTAAAGTAGCATAAGCTACCTAAACGGGTCGTAATGGGTCACAAGCACTTAGGTTAGGTTTCATTTAGTATGTAGGCTTTGTTAAACCATATGACACATACTCGTTTGGTTTACGAACCCTCATTCTATCCGATCTTCCGATTTAGGTCCGGTTTATTAATGTAGTTACCTATATTAGGTGCCGTTTGATATTCCGTGATCTCTAGCATTGCTTGGTGGTTATCTTAGGACTTCTAAGCAATCTCAAGTGAGTACATAGACCCCTCTTTTACTGTTTTCCAAACTGTTTCGGGGTGGAACACATGTGCCTACTTGTTACTTTCGTGCTTTCCTGTTTTCACATCAAATACTTGTTATGTTCATTAGTACACTATTAGTACATGATTTACATTACATTTCTGCTATGTATGTTGACTGATAGCATGCTAGCACATTGATTTACATGACTTTTCTACTTTGTATGTTAACTTAGCATACTTAGTACATCATTTTACATAGCATCTCTGTTGCATATGTTCCAGTAACATATGGACACATTGTTTTACAGCTCTACCTTGTATGTTTACTCTAGCATACTAGGTACATTATCTTCATCACATGCTTACATTTTGGTATGACATTTGGTTTGTTTAAATGAGACAATGTACATTCATTAACACCGATCATGCCGCTCGGTAGTAGGTAGTGGTACCATAGGACTTGACAAATCCCATTCCTGAAATCTCGGGTTTGTTTGGACGTAAGGAATGACCGAATCCGAATACATATTCTTTTGATAACTCACTTTTACATAGTTATCCGACTGTCTCAAGGCTTGGATGTATGAATTTTCACAACACCGCATAAATGTTCATATTCAGTATAGCATGCATATATTTTACAAAACATAACTTTGATTTAAACCAAGTTTTACTTCAATACTTTGTTTTGTACATTTTTACTTATGGTTTAAGTAGTCTTATTTTACTTACCATACATATCATTTGGGTTACACATTACTTGACTACTTTTGGACTATAAACATTTGACATGGTTTATACAAGGACTTTTGACTATTTGTTTAAACATAGACTTATTACATTGTTGGTTTGGTTTGAGTAAGTGACTTAAGTAACGAGGCGTATGTAATATGATACAAGCATGGTGGATACGCCGCTGGTACTTCCTATATATAAGTGCTTGTATGATATCACATATTGTAGCGTTATTTGAATCATTTCAATTTGAGATATATAACATTTTATACAAATAACATACTTTTCACAAGACATTGTTTTACAAAACAACTTATCTTTTACAAACTCATTTTACTTGGTTATTCATTTAACCATACATAATTCTCTTACTTATACATATCATCTGATCTTATTGCTTTTTAAACGATTTACAAAACAAAGCAAACTAAAAGGTTCATGACTAAACATTTTCTTAAACATAAGTCATGAATCTCATTTTCACAAAACCTTTGTATCTCACAGGCATTTTTATGCTGACGTACCTATTTTCACATGTGTTTTCAGGAGATGATGCATAGGACTTATCAAGACATACTTAGGTGGACTTGTGCCTTAGTGACTTAAAACGAGACAAGAACTAGTTAATTTATGTTGTGTACTCTTCACTTTTTGTTTAAAGACAATGTAACTCGCTTGTTTGATGAATAAAACGAAACTTTAATATCCATGGTTGCGAAACATTAATTCTGTTACAACACTCCCCGATGTTTCCGCCACGTTTTGTATGTTCTACGTGGTCGGGGTGTGACAACCCGTTACATTAAATAACACACTTAATCTACTAACTAGAACCATTGGATTTCAATTTAATCTTAACTATATCATTACACCCCAAACCTTACCCCCCCCCCTACTTGACGGTCACCCCATGGGGTGACCCACTCCCATTTCTCTTGATTATTTTATTGGCTCATGTTGAATATCTAGTTAACACTTTACATGGTGGATTAAGCTTAAACATGGATTATAAATATACCCTCAAGTTCACCATTCTCTTTCATTCAACATAACATCAACCAACTCATCTCCTTCCCTCTACACCCCATCTCGGCCGAACCCCATCACCATCATTCACCCACCATCAAGCTTGGTTCTAGCCATTTCTCATACATACATAGAAGCAAGAGGTCATACAAACAAGCCCGGTGCTTTCAGAAGTGCAAGAACCTCTCTAGAATTCTTTTATCCACCACATTTACACCTTGTTTCTTCCCTAGCCTTGTGCTAGTAGTAAGTGCTTCTAAACATCATCTTGGTCTTGTTTATGATGGTTAATAGTTGATTTAATGGTTAAAAATTAAAAACTCTAAAGAACATAACATAAAGTCTTGAATATAAGATGAACAAGTTGGATAAAGAGAAGCTAGTGGTGTAAATCTTGTAAATCTTGTTTAGTTGTGATTATTTCATGTTCTTTGTTGTTAAAAGGGGTATGGATCATCATCTAACCATACTAGATCATGTTCAAGAACATGAACTAGTAGTATGTTAGTGTTAAAATTATAAAAGATGATGAACCCTTCCACTCATGAAACATGAACTTGAGTAAATGTAATTTTTCTTGTAAAATATGGTTCTAAACTAGTAGATCTAAAGATCTACAGGTGGTTTTTCGAAAGAACCAAGTGAAAGATGCAAGTCTTGTTAAAAACCCGGATCTTACATAAACTAAAAACATTTTAGTAACTAAACTAGTGTGTAAACACTTGTGTAACAATGAAATTTCATAAAGAAATATTTTTGTAAATTATGACAAGAAGTTGTTAAACTTCAAGTTCTATAAAAATAAAAGTTTTTAAGAAACTAAACATGTTTTTAAAGTTAACAAAACCTACTAAATACGCTAGCAACTTACTACGTATTTTTACATAACTTTCAAGTTCATGAGTTTGTGATTTAGGCTTGTTTTGTCAAGTGTGATGTTTAAATATTGTATGCTGATGATTGTAAAATTGCTCGATTGAATTTTGAAAAGAAAATGATACGCTTGAAAGCGTGGCCACCTCCAGTTACAGAGGAAACTCTGGCGAAATTTTTCTAGAAATATAACGCTTAGAAATATTTTTGATCATAAATATGTTTTTGACTTGGTTTTCAAAATAAACTTCGCCATGATTTTTATTACAAAATTACCAAGTATTCGGGGGTGGGTTTTTGTAACACCTCGAAAATTCACGTCCTATAATGTATTGACACGTGTCATAAGCTTAAACGTGTGAAAGTATACTCTAGAGGGATTAAAGTTGACAAACATGGAAAGTGTGTGAATATAAGGGCTCAAAATGTCAGCAAGGGATAAATATACTTTACAGTAACCCTACATGATGCTCATACCTTCAGAAGAATAAATCATGGATCATACGAAGCTAAATATGAAAGAAAGTGAGGGATTACAAACTACAGGGGTTAAATGTGACAACATGTTTAAAGTATACCTCTGAGTGACCTTTTAGCAAACCCGGAGCTTTGTAACTGTTAATTATGCTCACTAGAATACCCGATATAAATTTCATAAAGTTTTGTTATCGTATGAGAAACTTATGATCAAATTCGTATGCGAGGAGTTAAGAGCGTCAACGATGAAGTTTAGGACTTTTTCGGGTGACAATAAAGTTAACCGAGGACTAAACAAAGTGGGTATATGTCTTGGAGCCCTTATAAGTCAATTTAGAGGGTTCGAAGTGCAAGAAATAAAGTCGTAGCAAAGTTTCCAAGAGCCAAGGACCAACGCGTAAAAATAAAAAATTTAAGATTTGATCAGAAGGGGCCTATCTGGTCTGAAAAACTTGGGTTCTTGTCTGCCATGGCCATTCTAATCGACTTTTATCCGATTTTCCTCATCTTGGGCGACCCCTAGGCAACCCCTAGACACTTAGGGACATCTGGAAATGATCCAAGGCCATGGTTAGACTTGTGTGTCAATGATCCATGAGTTCTTGAGCACTATACAAAGGGCCAAGGTTGCAACCATTTCTTCACACCTTTCTCTTGCACTTCTGATCATTCTTGGAGCTCCAAAGCAGACTCAAGTGATCACAAATCGTGCATAGGACTTCAGTAAGTTTGCTTAACCTTTCTTAGTTAAGTTTTTGCTTAGTTTTAGCTTAAAAGTCAAACCGTCATAATTAATGGTTGACTTAGCGATTAATCACTAATGACCCAGTGATTAGTCGAATTGAAAGTAGTTATAAGTTGGTAATTATGTGGGCATTAAACCTTTAAAAGGGCACCCTCTGATTCCCACTCTAACTAGGTCTAATGTCGGGTCAAACTTGTTATTAAAAAGTCAACAGAATGCTTAATTTCTAATTTATGCATAATTAACAATGTAGAACCCATACAACCTGTTTGATCATTAATATAACTTGGTAATTAGTGTAAGAACATGTCTAAACATGTTCAACCCGACAATTTTCTGTTTAGACCCTGTTCGAAACCGAAAGTCGCAAAGCTTTGACTTTTGCTTTGACTTCATTTCTGACCCGTTTTGGTATGTTTTAGAAATACCTTAGAGCTTTAATTGGACTAGGTTACATTCTAGTATAACCCTCTGTGATTATACACCTTGGTTCATTAGTTATCCAATTAATATGCATGTTTCCGTTAATTACTCATATGTTGACCATTATGCCCTTTTCACCATAAAACGTGATTTTTGCAACTGTAAAAGAGTAGAAACCTTAGTTACTAAATTATAAACTTGCACCCAAACTTTGACATCAGTTTGAGGTGTAGATTGAGAGTTATGCTCATTAGCGTAATTAGAAAGCTTCTTTTGATATCAAACATACTTTTTGATATCAAACTCTTTACCCACTGATATAGTATATTATTTTGGGATTTTTGAAGATTTTTAATTAATTTTAGGCTGAGCATAACTTGGAGTCGTAGGCTTAATCCGGTAATTGTCGGTTTTGCCCTTTCGGGCTATAAAATGAGTTTTACATATCTATTTGACTCCAAACCTTTTGCTACTGATTACATATGATAAATAAATTATTTTAAGCCTTTTGGAATAATAAAAATATCAGTTTTCCATATAGAACCCGGAAACGGCTTCTAATCGCCTTTTTAAGTGTTTTTAACGCATAGTATGTACTAGAACTATTTTAAACATACAAGGGTTGATACCTACTGATATTTTAGGTAAATAATAATATTTTAACAGTAAGCAAAAGTTGTTTAACTCAGACTTCTGTTTTGAGCTTTTCGGCTTATGTGAAATTACCAAAATGCCCCTACGGTGCATAGTTTGGTTATAATTGATAAATTTCACATATATGCAATACCATACTGTTATAACTTAGTAAACTAAGTATTTTTTCTGATTATATCAGACCTGTAACTCAGGATAATACTTAAACTCTTTTATAACCTTTTAAATGACCAAACCACCCCTACGGGGCATAGTTTGTGTTTAAATTCATTTCGGGCATAATAAAAGATATCTTACTGATGTCACAACATATTTGAGGCATATTAACTTAGGAAACATGTATATGGCTCTTAATCTTACCCGTTACGCTTATTACGCGTTCGGTTCGGTTTATGTAACTAGTTTACATAAATTAGCCGACACGGGTCAAACCTTATCGGTTTTACCCCAAAATTCAGAATGTACCTAGATTACCCATATAAGGCAAGTCTTCAATCTTGTCGGGTCTAAATCACATTCTATTCCGGTCTTCGCCTTATCATGCGTTTGAACCGTATCTTCGTTTTGAAAACTAACCGGTCTAAGTCAAGACTTAATTAAAGACCCGTTAGGATTCTAATAGGTTATTAAAAACCTTCGTTCCAGATTAGGAGCCCAGTAAAAACTATCTGTACTTGCTGAATTGATATACGGCTGGGATTGAATTTATATTTAGCTCAGGTAAATACTTTTAACTTATTTTCCCTATACGGGCTTGGGTTACAGTATATAAAATACCGCTTGGTCGGGCATCAAATATTCCATCGTTTGGTGGTTAATTGAATAATTTGATCGGCCCGTTTAAATTTTTTTGTTAACTTAAAGCCTTTGGGGGGTTAATGACCATGTCCCGGATATCCTTGGCATCATTTTACGAAATGACCACGACCTAAGCGCGGAGTGTAGGCGTACACTCGTCAGTGCATAAATACTTGATGTGGTGTGTCTATTGATCTTTAACCCAGCACGCTTCGGGCTACTGAACGCATAAGGAACATGTAATTCTCTTACAAGATTATATATTTAAATATTTATCCCAAGTTATAAAAATATTTGTGCCACGTGCATTCAAATCAATGTTATTAAAACCTTTCAAATGAGTCAGTTAAATTGTATTTACCAGTGTAAACTGACGTATTTTCCAAAAAGGCTAAATGCAGGTACAATACGTAATAGGCTGGCTACTCCAGGCATCAATAATCAAGTCTCGCAAGCCTTAGATGTTAAAGTCTGTTGAACGATATTATCTTTCTATTTAAGATCCGCATGTGGATCCATCTTACATTCCGTTGTAATATTTGATAATACTTTGAATCGGATTGTAATATATTTATCTTTTGCTTCCATATTTTGTGTTGTTTGACTATGATGTTACCAACTACATCACGATACTCCCCACCGGGCCCACCGGTGACACGTGGAATTCGGGGTGTGACAGGTTGGTATCAGAGCCAACATTGAGTGAATTAAACACTAGCTTTTTTGTGTTTAATCTCAATGACACATTAGCACATTCCTTGACCTTCTGAGTCTAGACTTAACATAGGAATATTCTCAATCCTCTTCTGGAAATTTTGCTTCCAAGTTTTATATATTGGATACGTCGCCAAGCGAAGAAGCCGTAATATGAATTCTCCACACCCGGAGCCTTGAATTGCTAACCTTCGTACATCGACTAGGATGAAACGTGCAACCAAGGAGAAAGCATTCGGAAATAAAATGAAGAAGAAACTCCTTTTGCTGAAGATCGTTTCCTTAAAAGTCTTTATAACGATATTTATCTTTTAGTCCCTTCGAAGACAACATTATTCCTTTCAAGTCCCGTTTAGGGCAACCTTGAACTTTTTAATTTTATAGTGGAATGACTAAATATTCATCCTAATAAGGAAATATGAAATAAATGAAAAATAACACTCCTTTTATAAGATCTACCATTATAATAAAATGGCAAAATCTAAAAA
Source organism: Helianthus tuberosus (assembly GCA_030545235.1). Lineage (NCBI taxonomy): Eukaryota > Viridiplantae > Streptophyta > Magnoliopsida > Asterales > Asteraceae > Helianthus > Helianthus tuberosus. Next base: position 179,947 of record JARYGA010023249.1, read on the forward strand.
GGACAAGACCTAGCCTCGTGTCATTATTAAGACCCGGCCAAGATGGCAGTTCCTCAATTTAGGTTCAGATCCTTATTAACATCCCGAGTTAGGATTGTTCTGCGTTTATTATTAAAAAGGTATCTTAAAGGTAAACCTAGCCTATATGACGAGGCCAAGATGGTAGGACCTAATCAAGAGATTCAAATCCTAGTTAACACCTAAGAACGTGTTAGCACCCTTGACAGATGTGATTCGAGAAAATCACAACAGTCATTCTTATATTGGAGTCTTCTAATTTTCTTATCTAGTCTATTGATTTAGAAATCATGGCTTATATCATCCTATAAGATGATCATATTATAAACGGCCCTTAGAAGGGAAATGCCTACGGGCTATAGTTAATGTCCTCTGAGACTTTGGGGAGACTTTGAACCCGACACAAAAATCTGCTAGGTTTGAGTCTTCCTACAACACTTCACACATATCATTGGCTTTGCAACCCAATGGTGATCTCTTTTTCCTTATTTGCTACATACCAGGGATTTTCATACATACAGACATATTACACGGTTTATACATACTCACTTTTACATGAACTCGCTCAACTTTATGTTGATTTTTCAAACTACATGTATTTCAGGTAATTAGTAAATGGATCTGGCAGGTGGTGGAGTTTTTAAGCTGCGTCGTGAATAAAGATGTCATCCAAGTCATTAGGGCTTAGGAGACGTATCTTACTCCTGGACGAGATACGTGGTCCTAAACTCGGGTTTGTTTTAAAGTCTTTTGTTGAGTCTTTTTGAACTCATTAAAATATATCATGATTTGTAACTTGAATTTGGTATCGACGTTTCAAACAATTATGTTGTACTACTTTTAAACTTAAATTAATGGATGTACATCTACTGGTTTTATCATATAGTGTTGTTATGATCGTATGCAATGGTATTAAGAAGTCACACCAATAATCACGGTTCCGCAAAAGTCAGGGTGTGACAGCTTGGTATCAGAGCTTCGATCGTAGCGAAGTAAGATTCTTTCTCGAGTCTAGACTACGTCATTAGGGCTCTCACGAAAATGTTTTCACGACTTGTTTTTCATTGCATACACAAAACGTCCAGATCCAGGGAACAAACATTTTTACAAATAAAAAGGAACAAATACACTTTTCAAAATTTATGATTATAATTCAGTTTTAGAGACTGAGGGAGGATCAGCCTTAGAGGCTGAGGGAGGATCACTCTTAGAGACTGGGAGGATGGTCTTAGAGACCAGGGATTTAGTCTTAGAGACTGGGAGGATGGTCTTAGAGACCAGGGATTTAGTCTTAGAGACTGGGAGGATGGTCTTAGAGACCAGGGGTTTAGTCTTAGGGACTGGGAGGATTGGTCCTAGAGGCCAGGGAGTTAGTCTTAGAGACTAGGGAGTTGGTCTAAGAGGCCAGGGAGTTAGTCTTAGAGACCAAAGAGTAGCGCCGAAGGCGAGGATGACGTGACATGTTCGAAGCATGGTGGATACGCCGCTGGTACTTCCTATATATAAGTGTTTCTGGCATGTTGCCAAGTCTTCGTACCACGCGCTAAGTATAGTCTGGGGAGACTAGGAGGATTTCTTGCTTGCGTTGATTGTGACTACATACTTTTATTATTACTACATAGATGCTATGACTATTATATACCGGCACACACGTCGCCCTATTTAGGAGGCGAGTTATTAGACATTGGTAACCCTACAGCCGCCGCCACCAATGATGAGACTGTACCTGCGCCGGAGATGCTTACGTCAGACACGGAGAGTGACCCTGACATGCTGACTAAGGACGAGGACGACTTCCAATAGTCCGCGCCACCAGATTTTGGTGCTACTTTACCTTTGCGAGTGGTTTCTCTTACAAGAATCCTTCTGTCACTCTTATTTCAGTCCAGGACCCCTTCGTCACTGGACATCCCGATGATGAGCACACAATGGCTCTGATCCTCGACAATGCGCCTCTTGTGGACATTCCTTCCGAAGGTTGATTACTCGACGGACAATTGATAACGATATCGACGTGATATTGATGGTCCTTCCGATAATACCCATGATGATGGGAAAGTTAGATGAGAACATTGTTACTAATTGCACATTTTGAGACCCCTGTTGTCAAGCTATCCTCTAATTCTAGCATACATTCGAATTCAGACTCCTTTGAGTCTGTGACATATGCAGCCTCCAGACAGCCAGATTACAGCTTTCTACTACTAACACAGATGACGACGCCGTTATGACTGCTGCAACTACCACCTGCTCGAGGCACCACACCGTTACACGACCAGAGCCTGCCCCTGAGTTAGCTTCTACACCTTCTGGGCCAGCTTGATGTCGCACTTGCTGAACCTGCACCCTTACTTGATCATGACCCTTTTTCTTTTGGTTTACCAGTTATTGCACCCCCTATACCTGACCCAGTACCTACACCTGACGATCTCCTTATTGGTTGAGACGTTTGTTTTTGCACCCGCAACCGATGATGTTGCTCCTTTCCCCTATGAAGACCGACGTCCATTGCGCCAACGTGCTTATCGCATTCTTTCAAGACATACCTGCATCACAGAAAGGTGCTCCAGGTCAGTACCCGCATAACGATCCTTTTTTCTACAACAGCACTTTCCCCGACCTCAACACAGCTGGACGAGCCATTTCAATGATTCCTATTGTACACTATGCTGAAGTTAGACCCTTACATCATGGAGGCCACACACGAGATGAGTTACTCCTGTAACATCAACTACAGTTTGAGGATATGAGTCGCAGAATGTTGGAGCTTGAGCTGACATCACAATTGGCAACTTCAAATACAAAACATTACATAACCGAAAACATGATTTAAGTGTCTACATCACAAGACAGCATATTGTCTGAAAAGTTTATGAAAGACACCCCATCCTCCACCCTGTCTATTACCAACAAACGTCGATCCGCCACATACATCAAGGTTTCTTTTGCGCTCTTGACTGTTGCTATTACACCTTTCCCAGGATTCTGATGCTCGTTTCTTTACCGCCAAGCGACAGATCAGCTAATTGCTTCGATGTATATACAAGCTCGAGGAGGATTTCACGCAGGATAACAGTTTACTTTTCTTTCCTCCTCCACCTCAGTCCCCAGTATAGTTGATTTCTAAACTATGCGAATTGTATTACATTTGGGTGAAGACCCTAATGATTAGCCGAGCCTGTGAAGACCCTTAAAGACCACGTCGGACTACGTAATTTTGATGTACTGATATACTTGTTGGGCAAGGGTAGGGTGACCCTGTGTCCCTTTTGATATGATACACTTTGTGAGACAATGCATTTGCGGTCGGAGAATAACGAGAGCCAATCATCAATAAACATACGACAATACTTTGTGGCCAATAATCATTGCAAGCGCAGTCGCTATGTCTTCGTAAAGCACGATATTGATCTATATGTGTGTGCTATAATTATAATGCTACGGGCTTACTTGCTATGCTCTCATTGAACGTAATTCTCAAATTTCGTGCTTATGCTATGGTTATGATGCAATGTGCTTACCTGTTTAAAGAAAACCTAATCGTAATACGTGCTACAGATGTAACAGGAATGTGCTATGATTGAGATACACGTGTTTGTTTGTTATACTTTCATTAAACATGATACCAATTACTTGCTTGTGCTGTTGCGTGATGTGTGATATGAGGATTTAAATACGTGCAAATATATATGACTTCCAAACAACTATTTACATTCCCTGAATAAAAGAGATCTAACTAACCTGAACTTCTTCCTAGAAGATGTCTCATCAAGAGATCACTCGACTGACCGAGGCAGAATGGCAAACGCACGCCTCACGAGTCATGGCTCGGCACGAGGTTCTTCACTACAAATACAGCGAAGGTACCTCAAGGAGTGACCTACCTAACGGTAATGTTTAAGTCACCCAAGACTCATTACAACACGTTTGGAAAATTCCTAAAGTGCCTTGCTAATACCTACTGTGATGATGATTTCTTGAGTACAGGTTGTACCTACAAACATTTTCTAGAATGCAAACCCCTGAACTTCGGTGGCACTGGAGGTGCCATAGCTTTTGTAAAATGGGCAGAGAATGTGGATGCCGTTGTGCGGACGAGTGGTTGTACGCTAGAGCAACAAGTCCCATACGTCTCCAGATTGCTACAAGATGGGGCTCTGTTATGGTGGGACCTTAAGGTTCGAGAAATGGGCGAGGCTGTAGCATATGCGTTAACATGGAGTGAGCTGAAGGAAATGATGTGTAAGGAGTATTGTTCTCAGATAGGGATCCAAAAGCTGGAATTAGAATTCTGGAAACTAAAGATGGAAGGTCCAAAAGTGGTGGAGCAAGTGCAAAGGCTTTATGATTTGTCGCGAGTCGTTCTGCACCTGGTGGAACCCGAGTTGAAGAGAATGGAGCAATCCATTTGGGAACTGGCACCTCAAGCTTTGAGCTTGATAATAGTATCAACGCCACCAAAAACTATGATTGCACATATGATAAGTCTGGAGCTCACTAAGGAAGCACTTAGATTGGGAAGACTTTCAATCCCAGACGAGAAGAAGGAAACTCCAGTAGAGACATCTGAGAAGAACAAGAGAAAGCTCAGTGAGTTTCAAGGAGGTGATCGGGCAGATAACAAGGACGAGATCAAAAAGGGAAAAGAGTACATGGGTAAATTACCTCAATGCGACAAGTGTCGATGGCATCACACCGGGCGATGTAAAAAGGAGAAGTGTGACAACTGTGGCAAAGTGGGGCACAGCAGGGAAACATGTTGGCATGAGACGAAATGTGGAAAGAAAGGTAAGGGATGTTATAACTGCGGTGATATGGGGCACTTTAGGAAAGACTGCCCAAGGAAGATTAAACAAAATCGTGGGGAGAATGTCTAACGCCGGAGCCAGGGAGGCACGCCAGGAGTTCGAGCATGGATATCGGTACATTCATACTACTCAACGTTATGCATCTGTGCTACTAAATATTGTTTAAAATTTTAGCATATCATTTCAAGAATTTGAGAGTATGCTTGGTTTAGTAACAAGTAAATGATCCGCACGCGATAGTACTAGCTATCAGGAAGCTAGTGGAAGCCAGCGAAGCAATTAGGTTAGGCCGGATAGAACCCGGAAAGCGTAAGTTTACGCTTGATCTACTGCCAGTGGATTGGGAGACTTCAACAAGGTAGTTGGAGGGATTGGTTGACAAATGATCAATAGGAGATTGATATCCGCACCGCGATGGCGACGAAGAAGCGATCTTGACTCACGAAGCGGGATACGCCTTTGCAAATTACATATTGCTTGAAGGCACGAAGATTATTGCGTAAAGGATGTGTTGTTTTCTTGGCTCATGTCGGGGACAGGGGGAGCCGAAGAACCAAAGCGCGAAGATATTCCTATGATAAGGAAATATCCTAAGATCTTCCTCGAAGATTTGCCAGAATTATCTCCTCAACGATTGGTTGAATTTCGCATCTATTTGATTCCAAGTGTCGCGCCTGTAGTCGATGCATCTTAGCGACTTACACCTTTGGAGATGCAAGGATTGTCAGTGCAACCACAGTGGTTGATAAAGAAGGAAGATAACAGACCAAAACTTCTGTTTTGGATAACCTCAGTTCTGCTCGTCAAAAGAAAGGACGATGACCTTCAAATGACCGGGAGTCGGACGAGCTAGCCAACCAGAGTCGGTGACTCTTGCTAAGGATTGACGAATTGCTTATTTGACTAACTGTGAGGGTCCGACTACTACTACACGACTGATCGACGATCGAGTGTCATTGGCGGTAAATTCAGTAAGAAAGAATACCGAGGAAAAATTGTGGGACAATGACTTGTTCTTAGACGTACACAAAAATGGCCCACTTTACGGACCTTGGGGTGACTTTGAACCCGACGCAAAAATCTGCTAGGTTTGAGTCTTCCTACAGCACTTCACACATATCATTGGCTTTGCAACCCAATGGTGATCTCTTTTTCCTTATTTGCTACATACCAGTGATTTTCATACATACAGACATATTACACGGTTTATACATACTCACTGTTACATGAACTCGCTCAACTTTATGTTGATTTTTCAAACTACATGTATTTTAGGTAATTAGTAAATGGATCTGGCGGGCGTTGGATTTTTTAAGCTGCGTCGTGAATAAAGATGTCATCCAAGTCATTAGGGCTTAGGAGACGTATCTTACTCCTGGACGAGATACGTGGTCCTAAACTCGGGTTTGTTTTAAAGTCTTTTGTTGAGTCTTTTTGAACTCATTAAAATATATCATGATTTGTAACTTGAATTTGGTATCGATGTTTCAAACAATTATGTTGTACTACTTTTAAACTTAAATTAATGGATGTACATCTCCTGGTTTTATCATATAGTGTTGTTATGATCGTATGCAATGGTATTAAGAAGTCACACCAATAATCATGCTTCCGCAAAAGTCAGGGTGTGACATCAACGGTCTTGTATAATCAAAGGCCTATTGAAATATGAACTACCGCTTCAACTCGAGCTTAAACTCGAAAGGAAAGACGACAGTTTACTCTATTTCAAGGATCGTTTGTGGATCCCAAAACAAGACGATCTTCGCACTTTAGTGATGGACGAATCTCATAAGTCTCGATATTCTATCCATCCTGGTGCTGATAAAATGTACAAGGATCTTCGTACTCAGTACTGGTGGCCAGGTATGAAGAAGGATATTGCCTTGTATGTGTCGAAATGCCTAACTTGTCTCAAAGTCAAGGCTGAACATCAACGACCTTCTGGTTTGCTTGTACAACCAGAGATACCGGTTTGGAAGTGGGAGAACATTACGATGGATCTCATCACTAAATTACCGCGTACATTAAAAGGTCACGATGCTATATGGGTTTTTATCGATCGATTAATGAAGTCAGCTAATTTTATTGCGATTCGCGAGGATCTATCTGCTGATAAACTTGCAAAGATTTATGTTGATGAGATTGTATCACGACATGGTGTTCCTTTGGATATCATTTCCAATCGTGATGCTCGGTTTTCATCTCATTTTTAGAAGACCATGCAATCTGCTATGGGAACCCAACTAAATCTAAGCACTACTTATCATCCCCAAACAGATGAACAATCCAAGAGAACGATTCAAACTTTGGAGGATATGCTTAGAGCATGCGTGATAGACTTTGGTGGTAATTGGGATTCTCATCTTCCATTGATCGAGTTCTCTTACAACAATAGTTATCATGCTAGCATTAATATGGCACCATTTGAAGCTCTCTACGGTAAAAAATGTCATTCACCTGTCTGTTGGAATGAGATCGGTGAAGCTTAGCTTACTGGACCTGAACTCATTCTGGAAACAACAGACAAAATCAAGAAAATTCACGATAATCTTGTGACAGCTAGAAGCCGTCAAAAGAGTTATGCGGATGTGCGACGCAAGCCCCTAGAATTTCAAGTCGGAGACCATGTCCTACTCAAGGTGTCACCTTGGAAGGGAATGGTAAGATTTGGAAAGAAAGGAAAACTTGCACCTCGATATGTTGGACCATTTAAGATTGTGGAAAGAATTGGGAAGGTTGCCTATCAACTAGAGCTACCTCCAGAGCTTGGAAATATTCATCCGACTTTTCATGTGTCCAATTTGCGAAAGTTTTTAGCTAACGCTGATCTTCACATTCCTCTCGACGAGATCCAAATCGATGAAACGATGCACTTTGTCGAGAAACCTGTGGAGATAGTGGACCATACATTCAAACAGTTGAAGAACAAACGGATTCGATTGGTCAAGGTTCGCTGGGGATCCAAACAAGGCCCAGAGTTTACTTGGGAACGTGAGGACCAAATTAAGGCGAAATATCCGCTATTGTTCTCACAAGTTTCCTCTAGTTAAAATTTAGGGACGAAATTTCCTAAAGTAGGGGTGACTGTGACAACTGTGCTCTCTAATCGATGAACAATGCAAAACAATGTTAATTATCAATAAAACAATGTGATTTGGTGTTATTATATGTGTTTTATGTGTGTATTTGTGTTTGATGATTTTACAATTTGATTCGATTCCAATTTCAAACTTTAAATCGCTTTCTGGAGGGTTATACGCAAACTGGTGCGTAAACGCAATCAGTTTAACGCAAAAAAACACTCCGGAATAGTGACATAGGCTTAACATACCTTAAATAACCTCTACATAACTTAGAAATAAGTTTTGGATGGGTTGATGTGTTGAAAACAAGTCTATTCGATCGCAGGGACTATTTGTGTCAAACTGCGAAACTATACCGATTCGTATGGTGTCGAATAGTCCGAAACTTGATCATAAGCTAAACATACCATAAATAACCTAAACATAGCTTAGAAATAAGCTTTGAGGGGTTCGGTATGCGAAAACATGCTTATTTGATCTTACAGGGACTAAAAGTGTCAAAAACGATGTAAGTTTGCATTTTCGCGCATATCTTACGTTCTGACCACATCTGGACACCCAAAATTTTTGTACACACTAAAATATTCTTATTTTAGTGATCGGCATGCAAAAATACCATTCATCGCTTAATTTGGATCGTTTTCGCGTCCGTTTGAGTTTCGTCGTAATTTAACGAACAACGCGACCGTACGACCAAACGAGCCGACATCCGAGAATTTTCCAAGAATATTTTGAGTCCTCTAAACTTTATTGACCTTGTAGAGGAAATGGCTTAACGGGGGTTAAAAGTGCCTAAAATGTCCTCAAACAAGTGCAGGGACCTATGCTGTAAATGTTGAAACTTCTGCTGAACTGCAGGGTCCAGGCGGGCCGTGTAAAGCCTGGCTCTCCCCTTACACGGGCCGTGTGAAGTGCCCAGTTCCAGAAAACCCATTTTCAGCAACTGTTTGATACTTTAGGGGTTGTTCTTGCTAGTTCTTGGTGTGTTAACCAAGTTAACACCTATCCAAGGCTTCTAACCTGCATCAAACACATGTATGGCTGAGATTATTGCTTGGAGACCACACAAACAAGTGGCATGATCTTGTTCTTCATGCACTACTATAAATAGCAAGCCATTTCATTTGTTTTCCTCACATTTGGTCTGAGATTTCTCTAAGTGGTTGTGATTATTCACTACCTACCTGAGAATACTTAGAACCACATCTATTTGGACCCTTTTAAGTCCTATTTCATTCTTTTATTGCTTTCTTAGCTTAAAAGTCAAACAGTGTTTGACTTTCAGCTTTGACCAGTCAATGGTCAACGAGAAGTTCGTTTGAACTTCGCAACGTGAGCGTAATCACGATGGTTATAGTCCCTTGTGACTATACCTACTGATTACCACATTGACTAGGCGTAGTGATGAGCCGTAGTTTCGGTCAAAATGCGCATTTAAGCGTATTTTGCAACCAAGCTACTCTTGGTATCAAAACACTTTGTTTTGATATCAAAACACTTTGTTTTGATATCAAAACTTGTTTTCTAACTTAGTTAACCATGTTTTAACATGCTTAGCTCGTCACTTTTAGTTTAGTGCTTGTTTAGAGTCGTAAGTCAAGCGGTCTAAACCACCGCTTAGACTTTCGAACTCGACCCATTTGGTCGATCATTAGGATCCGACCAAGCATGTTTAGTGACCACAGTTGCATAGGGAATAACCTTCCGAGGTTATACCTTATGGTCACCTAGTTTAAGTAGTTGTATGATAGGTAGATTATATGCCTTAGGTAAATGACCAAAATGCCCTTTTCATGCATAATTGGATTTTAAGCATATGTAACCTAACTTTTGTCACCTAAACTGATTATGCAAAATATTTAAACATGTTTAGGCATATAATACTTGTCATAGGACTAGTTAGACGTCTCGAACGCGTATTTGCGCGCACGACGCGTTAAAGTAGCGTAAGCTACCTTAATGGGTCATATCGGGTCGAAAACACTTAGGTTAGGTTTCAATCTAGAACGTAGACTTTGTTAAACCATGTCACATGAGTTCCAACACTCATTTGGTTTACAAGATCTCATTCTGTCCGATCTTCCGATTTAGGCGTCTATTGTTTGACTAGTGATTCGTTTATTAGGTGCTGCTTGAGTTTCCTTGGTTTGATTGAGCTTGTTGTGTTCTTTAAATTGAGGATACTTTGCACTTCAATGTGAGTACATAGTTCCCCTATTTTACTGTTTTCAATTGTTTTGGGGTGATTCATATGTACAAAATGATTTCAAGGTTTAAACGATGATTTCAAAAACGATTAAGATGGTTTATACTAAACTAATAACGATTTCAATAAAGTGAACAAAACTTGTTGGTTGTAGTTACATAACGAATGACATTCATTAATTTTGGCCGAACCGACCAGTATTAGGTTATGGTACCATAGGATCTGACAAATCCCGTTATCAGACTACACCCATGGTTATGTGTGGGGGTTATGTAGGTAGCGACCGAATCTGTGATTGCTAACTTACCCTTTGGTGGTTTGTTAATATGAGAATTGAGATAGTCGAGTCACGAAGGTTTGAATGTTATTAGCGAGACGACCATAAGTAGTTTCACAATTTAAAACGAACACGATTTGGGAACGAGTTAAACGATTTGAAACGACTTAAACGAGATAATCGATTGGTTTTGGGTAGTGATTAGAATATGGGATAGGTGTAGCATGATAAAAGCATGGTAGATACGCCGCTGGTACATCTTATATATAAGTGCTTTTATCATATTACATTTCGTGTCATTATTTAGTTCACTGGGGAAAACGATTTTGAAACGATGTCACACAACGAGGTTTTCGAAATGATATAAACCATACGAGTTTTGTTAACAAGTTTTTACGAGATGTTTTAGGAATTGGTTTACTAAAACAAATGTTTTGGGGTTAAGAATCATGGCTACGAGATTTTATAAACTTTAACCAGCTTGATTTGAGTTGGTTAATTATGTTGCAATACACTTTTCAAAACGAGGTTTGTACTTTTGACTCTTGTGGTCTAATGAGGTACTGCAACATATAAACGAGCCATGAATCCGATACTCTCATAAAACCTATGTGCTCGCCAGCATTTCTTTGCTGACTTTGTTTTTACATATGTTTCAGGTGGTAATGCTTGATGTTGCTTGCTAAGAAGCTTGTGTCACATAGGACCTGGACGGGGCCTTAGTGACTTAAAAATAGTTATAAACAATGTGTATTTTGTTTGTTTTGGTTTAAAGACAATGTACATTACTTAATGAATCAATAAAATGAAACATTTGGTTACCATGGTTATAGAACAATAATTCTGTTGCAACACTCCCCGACGTTTCCGCCACGGTTTGTTGTTTTAACGTGGTTGGGGTGTGACAGAAGAGTTGGTATCAGAGCCAATGGTTATAGGGAATTAGGTTATTAGTAATGCTTTGACCTAGACTATAGCTTTCTAGGACCCCAAAGCAAGTTTACTTGTGTTTAGATTTTAAAACAATACCGTCACATATCCTTAGGTGATAACCACAATGAGAACACAATAACAAATCCGCTTCAAAAAAATTAATCATCTGTTCTAGGATGATTGATTACTAGGTTTTGAACCCTCTGTTATAAGGTTTTGAACCCTCTAAATTTTCAAAATCTCGTCAAAGTTTGGGTCTAAATAATGTGAACACGTGCAAACTGGAAGAGTGAATGCCTGTACCCTGAGTTTTCTGTCTAAGGCTAGAGTGTTCGTACAAATCCGCAGTATCAGACTAGTCACTCTTACCTGGGAACTCTTGGGGTGAGTGTTCACTTATAGGCGAGCATGTCTTCGGCGATACATTATTATGACCTATTTACTTTAATTAGTCACTGCGTGTCATTTGTTTGTTCGAGGTAACGAAAAAATGATCGAACTCCTTGTGTTTTAGCAATGTTTTCAATACCTCTTTTGTTCTTCCAATTGTCAACCTCACTCGCCTCTCATGTTTCCTTGTTAGACAATGCCTCCTTGATGTGATACTCAATCTTTTACTGCTGAAGAAGTCGCAGCCCTTGTTGCTCAACAAATGGCTGCTGTGCTTCCAGGCGTAGTGACCCAGATTCATGAATTATACAACAACAATAATAACAACAATAATGCTCAGTGCAATTTCAAGAATTTCAATTCTGCTAAGCCGCTTAAGTTTTCTGGGTCGCAAGGAGCAACTGCACTCCTGCAGTGGTTCGAGAGTATCGAGAGCACATTCAGACATGTGCAGTGTCCGAATGCGTGTAAGGTTGAGTTTGCATCAAGCGTGTTCGAGAAGCGAGCTCTTACATGGTGGAACGGAGTGATGCGTGATAGGGGTGCCGAAGTGGCATTAGCACAAACTTGGGAAGAACTCCGAGCTCTCATGATGAGAGAGTTCTATCCCCGTCACGAGATTCGAGCATTAGAATGAGAATTTGACGATCTAAAACAAGACGGGGGAGAACACCGTGCTTACACGGATCGATATGAGGAGCTCAGTTTGTTGTGTCCTACGATGGTTACCCCGTTGGAAACGGCAATTGAGAGGTATATCGATGGTTTACCCGATTCCATACAGGATATTGTGACTGGCGTTAATCCTACTACTGTTCGCCAAGCAATCGAGTTATCTACTACTCTGACCGAGTCTCAGGTCAGGAAGGGTAAATTGACCCGTAAGGGTGATAAAAAGAAGTCAGCCGATTCTGCTCAAGACAAGGGTAAGGGTAAGGGTAAGAAGAAGGGTGAGTCTTCTAAAAAGTCAAGGAAGCGCAAGGCTTCCCAGAACTTTGCAGTCACTACACAGAACCCTCAGAACCCACCAGGCCTACCTCCCGTGAAGAAGCAATATGCTGGTACCGAACCTCACTGTGCTCGATGCAACGATCACCATGTTGCCCAGCAGGCCTGTAAATAGTGTGCTACGTGTGGTAGACTTGGGCATCTGGCCAACATTTTTTGTTTTGGCCAAAATCAGGCTGCTCAGGTTCCAGCAAAAGTTCAAGGGAATGCTGCGAGGTTCCCACCTGGTTCGTGTTTTAATTGCGGAGAAATGGGTCATTTATGCAACAACTGCCCGAGATTGGTAAATGCGAATCCGAATGGTAACGCGATCGCGAATATGAATCCCGCTCATGGACGAGCATTCAATCTGAACGCAAATGAGGCAAGGACGGACAACGAGGTTGTTAATGGTACGTTCCTTGTTAACAATCAACTTGCATCTATTCTTTTCGATTCTGGTGCCGATAGGAGTTTTGTTTCGTTATCCTTTGAGCCTTTGCTTGCGATACCTAGAACTAAACTGAGGAAACCCTTATCTGTCGAAGTTGCTACTGGTAAACCTCTTATACTCGATTCTATTATTCGTGATTGTAAGTTGAACCTTGATAACCATGTTTTTCCTATCGACCTCACGCCAATGCAACTTGGGAGTTTCGACATTATCGTCGGGATGGATTGGTTAACCAAGCATCATGCTGAGGTGGTTTGCTTCGATAAAATCATTCGTATTCCTCTTTCGTCTGGTGATGTTCTGGAAGTACGTGGCGAGAAACCATATGGTGGATTGAAACTCCTGTCATGTACAAAAGCCCGAAGTTACTTACGAAAAGGATATATTGCTTTCCTGGCACATGTCACCGAGGAGAAAGGCAAGAGCAAGAGTATTCAGGATATTCTGATTGTTCGGGATTATCCAAAGGTGTTTCCTGATGAACTGCCTGGTTTGCCTCCAGTTCCTCAAGTCGAGTTTCATATTGACCTTGTACCCAATGCCAACCCGATTGCGAAAGTACCTTATCGTCTTGCACCGTCTGAGATGGAAGAATTATCAAAACAGCTTCAAGAGTTATCTGATAAAGGATTCATCCAACCGAGTTATTCACCTTGGGGTGCTCCTGTCCTCTTTGTGAAAAAGAAAGATGGATCTCTTAGGATGTGTATCGATTATCGTGAGCTGAATAAGCTTACCATCAAGAATCGATATCCCCTACCCCGAATCGATGATCTCTTTGATCAGCTACAAGGTGCTACCTATTTTTCCAAGATCGATCTACGTTCTGGGGTATCATCAACTTCGTGTATTCGAAGAAGATATTCCCAAAACTGCATTCCGCAAGAGATATGGGCATTACGAGTTTACTGTCATGCCTTTTGGTTTGACAAATTCCCCAGCTATCTTCATGGACTTAATGAATAGGGTCTGTAAGCCTTATTTAGACAAGTTCATCATTGTGTTCATCGACGATATTCTCATTTATTCAAAGTCTCAAGCCGAGCACGAGCAACACCTTCGTTTGACATTGGAACTCCTGAAGAAGGAACAACTTTTTGCTAAATTCTCCAAGTGTGAATTTTTGCTTAAAGAAGTTCAGTTTTTGGGACATATTGTCAACGAGCAGGGTATCCATGTGGATCCTTGCAAAATAGCAGCTATTAAGGATGGGAATACACCAACAACACCTACAGAGATTCGATCTTTTCTTGGTCTTGCTGGTTACTATCGACGGTTTATTTCAAACTTCTCTAAGATCGCGGTTCCACTCACTGCTTTGACTCAAAATAATAAGCCTTTTGAGTGGGGACCCAAGCAAGAAGAAGCGTTCCAAACGCTGAAACGGAAGCTCTGTGATACTCCTGTTTTATCTTTGCCCGAGGGAATCAACGATTTCGTTGTCTACTGTGTTGCATCCAACTTAGGCCTTGGTTGTTGTCACACCCCGACCACGTAATACAACAAAACATAGCGGAATCATCGGGGAGTGTTGTAACAGAATTATTGTTTCATAACACATGGAAATTGAAATACTGTTTTATTGAATACACGAGTTACAATGTCTTGACAATCAAAGAAACATAATATAAATAACTAGTCTTGCATCTTTTATTGTCACTAAGGCCCATGTCCGCCTAAGTGTATCTTGATCAATCCTATGCTTCATTTCCTGAAACACATGTGAAAATAGGTACGTCAGCATAAAAATGCCGGCGAGTACATAGGTTTTGTGAAAATAAGATTCATGACTTATGTTTAAGAAAATGTTTAGTCATGAACCTTGTAATTTGCTTTGTCTTTGTAAATCATTTGAAAAACAATAAGTTCAGATGATACGTATAAATAAGAGAATAATGCATGGTTAAATGGATAACCATGTAAAATGAGTTTGTATAAGTTAAGTTGTTTGTAAAACAATGTATTGTGAAAAGTATGTTATTTGTATAAAATGTTATATGTCATAAACTGAAATGATTCAAATAACGCTACGATATGTAATACCATACAAACACTTATATATAGGAAGTACCAGCGGCGTATCCACCATGCTTGTATCATATTACACACGCCTCGTTAATTAATCACTTACTCAAACCAAACCAACAATGTAATAAGTCTATGTTTAAACCAATAGTCAAAAGTCCTTGTATAAACCATGTCAAATGTTTATAGTCCAAAAGTAGTCAAGTAATGTGTAACCAAAATGATATGTATGGTAAGTAAAATAAGACTACTTAAACCATAAGTAAAAATGTACAAAACAAAGTATTTTGAGTAAACCAAAAGTTATGTTTTGTAACATATATGCATGCTACACTGAATATGAACATTTATGCGGTATTGTGAAAATTCATACATCCAAGCCTTGCGACAGTCGGATAACTATGTAAAAATGAGTTATCAAAAGAATATGTATTCGGATTCGGTCATTCCTTACGTCCAAACAAACCCGAGATTTCAGGAATGGGATTTGTCAAGTCCTATGGTACCACTACCTACTACCGAGCTGCATGATCGGTGTTAATGAATATATAGTATAGTTTAAACAAACCAAATGTCATACCAAAATGTAAGCATATGATGAATAAGAAATGTACTAAGTATGCTAAGTTAACATACAAAGCAGAAAAGTCATGTAAATCAATGTGCTAGCATGCTATCAGTTAACATACATAGCAGAAATGTAATGTAGAACCATGTACTAAGTATGCACACAATGGACATACATAGCATAAAATGTAATGAAATCATGTACTATAATGTACTACTGAACATAGAAGGTATATGATGTGAAAATATGGAAAGCATGAAAGTAACAAGTAGGCACATGTGTTCCACCCCAAAACAGTTTGGAAAACAGTAAAAGAGGGGTCTATGTACTCACTTGAGATTGCTCAGAAGTCCTTGAGTAACAACCAAACAATGCTAGAGATCGCGGATATCAAACGGCACCTAATATAGGTAACTATGTTAATAACCGGACCTAAATCGGAGGATTTAGATAGAATGAGGGTTCGTAAACCAAACGAGTATAGAGACTCGTGTCATATGGTTTAACAAAGCCTACATACTAAATGAAACCTAACCTAATAGCTTACGACCCATTACGACCCGTTTAGGTAGCTTATGCTACTTTAACGCGTCGTTCGCGTGAAACGCGTTCGGACCGCCTAACTAGTCCTATGACAAGTGTTATATGCCTAAACATGTTACATAATCAGTTATGTGACAAAAGTTTAGGTTACATCTGCTTAATTACCAATTATACATGAAAGGGGTATTCTGGTAATTTACCTAAGGCATATAAACTACCTATCATACAACTACTTAAACGATGTGACCATAGGGTATAACCTCGGAAGGTTATTCCCTACCTACTATGGTCACCTAATGTATTTGGTCGGATCCTAATGATCGACCAAACTGGGTCGGGTTCGAAGGTATAAGCGATTTATCAGATCGCTTACCCTACGACCCTAGACAACGTGGTAATCAGTAGGCATAGTCCCAAGGGACTATAACCAACGTGATTACACTCACGTTGCGAAGTTCAAACGAACTTCGCATTGACCATAAACTGGTCAACGCAGAAAGTCAAACAAAGTTTGACTTTCAGACTCGAAAAGACTCGAAAAGCAATAAAAGAACGAAAGAATACTTACGAAGGGTCCCCGAATGCTAATCTCGATCCAAGAATCTCAGGTATGAAACAAAGGTTTCAACTTAGAGTTTCTCAAATCAAAATTCTTGTAAGTTTTGCTATGGGGTGGATGGGTATTTATAGGAATACCCAAACCGTTAGGATCGTTTGTCGAATATCGTGCCTTAATCGTATCCGTACAAGTGTTGGAATATTATGGTGCCTAAAAATGGGTTCTTATCAGCTGACTAGACAAGTGTGAGTGTGTGGTGGAGGATTAAACAGCTGCAATCTGCTGTTTGATTCAATTAATCTGGTCAGAAGGGGCCACGCGGCCCGCTTCAGGATGTGTAGAAACTCAGGCGGGCCGCCTGGGGGTCACAGATCAGGAATAACTTTCAAAAATGACAGTTTAGGTCCCTGCACGTGTTTAAGGCCATTTCCGACACTTCTAAGGCCCGTAAAGCCAACTTTAAGGCCCTAAAATGATACCTAAACATTGTGGACATGAAACATGCTCAAAAATATGTCGGATGTCAGTTCGTTTGGTCGTACGAACGCGATGTTCGCTTAATTACGACGGAATGCGTATAAGCGCGAAAAACGATCCAAATGACGCGACGAATGGATTTTTCTTATGCTGAACACTAAAATAAAATATTTTAGTGCTTACATAAATTTTTGGATGTCCGGATGTATTCAGAACGTATGTTATGCGCGAAAATGCAAACTTGTGCACTTTTTGACACTTTTAGTCCCTTAATGACCCAAAAGTTTATTTTAGCACACCGAACCCCTCAAAGCCTATTTCTAAGCTATATAAAGGATATTTAAGGTGTGTTTAACTTATGGTCATGTTTTGGAATGTTCGTTACAGTTCAAATTGGCATACTTTCGCAGTTTGTCAAGTTTAGTCCCTGTAAGCGAATTAGCTTGTTTTTGCCATACCAAAGCCTTCAAAACTTATTTCTAAGTTATGTAAAGGTTATTTAAGGTATGTTAAGCCTATGTCACTATTCCGGAGTGTTTGTTCCATTAAACTGGTTATATTTACGCATCGGTGCGCGTATAACCTTCCAGAAAGCGATTTAGAGTTTGGAATTGAACAAAAATTGATATGTGCAAATGATACACATATTTTTACAAATCCCAAGTATGAAATATAATATTTCATTGGTTCGGTATCTGTTTGATGGCCGTGGAGGCACAGGTGTTACAGTCTCCCATACTTTAGGAAATTTCGTCCCGAAATTTATTTAGAGGAAACTTGTGAGAGTTTAAAACATGAAGTTGAAAAGATCGAACAACATTGGTTAGGGTTCTGAACTTCTAGTAACCTTAATAACATTATGCTTGCAATGTAAGAGGGATACTTATATACAAGTATATGAAGCGTCATTGGTGCGTCCACTGTACCTCCATTACATCGTTCTCATTTTGTTATTGTTGTCGCTATCGGTTCTTACACATAATAAATATTACTGGGTTTCTGTGCACTAAATTTCATAATTATGTACGCGTCTATAATTAGACAATTCCTTGCACAGTTCACACAGTCTATTTTATAATGTGTAGGGTAAAACCAAATGAACAATCCTGTGATGAGTGTGACTAGACCGCCATAGAGTCCTTTTAATTAAATCAATAAATGATCTAAATAGACTATCAAGGAGTCTGTTCAGCTACATCACTAGATGTCGTTCTTTAACCAAATTGTGAATCAATCTTTCTGACTAGACCACTAAAGGGTCTCTTATGAATCATGGAGTGGTACTATATAATCCAAGGGTCTTAACTATTACATAGAAGCCCATTAAGGATTTAAGGTAATACCTTTTTGAATATCCTACTACGAATCCCTCATATGAAGATATGAAAGATTCTACGAGGATTTGGATAACGAATATCCAGAGTATACAAAAACACAAAATGCATAAATGAAAACTCAAGATGCATAACCACAAAGTCACATAACCACAAAAATTGTTTATCTAGAAATTTGTTCTGCTAACAGAGCACATGTATTTAAAGCACACTAGGAATCCATTCCTTGGATTTCATTTGGTACTTTAAACATTATCAAGAATCTAACTATAAAGATAGAAATATTTTTAAAAGAAAAATTCGATTTCGATTATAAGGAACCGAAATGTTCGAATTTAAGGTACATAAGGAATCCAATTAAGGACTCTGATTTGAATGATAATCATCCACAAGGATCTAATTGTGAAAATAAAAAGATCCCATATGGATTTTAGAAGTTGAAGATGTTTTGAAACTTGCACGGGATGTGCTTATGTCAAAACATGAAGTAAAATGTTTATGAAGTTGAGATGCTTGATATGTCAAGGCGACATATGAAGCAGAATTTGAAGGTTAAGTCAATGTACGAGGAAAATATTTTTGAAAACTGTGCATGGGGTTCTTTTAAGAAAAATGTGTTTAACGTTTTTGAAACCTTATATATAATACTTTTGAAATCATAAAGTGGGTGTATTAGGTAGATATATTTACAAAAATGTTTTAAAATCATGCGAGACGAATTTTGAAATTTTGTATAAGGTTTTTGAAAGATATGAATGATGCTTTTCGAAATCATGCACTTGATAAGAAAATGTATTGTGTTAATATTGTCTTCAGACTATATGAAATATTTTGAAATTAGGAAGGTTGGTTTTGATAACATGGCCAATGTTTTTGAAATAACATAGACAATGCATCTAGAAAAATTGTTTTCAAACTATATGAAATGTTTTGAGATCATGAAGATTGTTTTGAAATACTTATACTGTATATGTTGAAAAAAATAATCAAAACGTAATGGGTATGAGATTTGAAAATACCCTTAGTTATCTAACCAAGGATTTAATGGCACAGACGTGCAGAAGCATGATTACTCATAATGTCACTTTATTTTCTGTACTTTGTTTCTTAGAGTGAAACGAGTACTTTAAAATTTTCGAGGGAATCATGAGCGATCATTTGAAAGAGAGAATCACAAGAGTAGTTTGTAAGGAACATAGTTCCTTAATACAGGTATTATAGAGAAATGCCATAAACACATGTAATTATACTTGTATATCAGAATTGCGAACAACAAGTTCTATTTATGAACGAGACATATTGTTTCACAATACACGAAACAAAAGAAACAAAGGCATAAGACAGCAACATCCTTTGTTCAGCCGAATGCTCATCCGTGGGTTGGATTTGCATTAGCAAGCTTTGGGCAGTTGTTCCTGAAATGGCTCGTCTCGCCACAGTTGTAGCAAGTACCAGACGGAAAATGAGCTTGAGTAGGGTTGACTTGGAGTTGGGTAGCAGCTTGGTTGATAGCAGCTTTGTTTTGGATGGCAAAGCGGCATATGTTAATCAGATGTCCCCACTGTCCACAGTAGGTACATTTGGAGTAGAGTATGAGGTTTAAATGATGACGGTTGCATCGCTTGCACCATGGGGCAGCTCCCAAGTACGGCTTCCTAGCTGGTGGCATCGTTACCTGGCTAGGTCCCGCTTGATTAGGTGTAACTGCTGCGGGTTTCTTTGAAGCCTTACGCTTCCTTGATTTTGGTGCTGGCTTGACTTCTGCTTCCTTTGGTGGCTCGTGAGTGGCTTCATTGTCGAGACGAGAGGCTTCATTATTGAGACGAGCCATGGCAATGCCTAAATCCACAGTTTTCTGTATCACTTCGCCTATTTGCTGGACAAATTTGGCTGTTCGCTCGGACATTTGACCAGTGCTGAGAGGAATAGACATTTTAGAAGGAAATGAAAGTCATAGGAAGAAACAAGTGAAAGGTTATTGGATAATCAATACAGAATGGTAACAAATGAAAATTGTGATCATTTGTTTGTTACCTAAGGCAAACAAATGAGATGGTGACAAATCAAAGTAAATGGGTCAAAAATAATGTATCGCGAAGACATGCTCGCCTATAAGTGAACACTCATCCCAAGAATTCCCAGGTAAGCACAACTGGTCTCGCGTCTGATGAGATGTATATGAAGTGCTTGCCTAGACAGAAAACCCAGAATACAGGCATTCACCCTTCCAGTTTGCACGTGTTCACATTATTTAAAACCCAAAACCTTGATGAGGTTTTGAAAACTCAAAGGGGTTCAAAACCATATAATAGAGAGTTCAAAACCTTACAATAGAGGGTTCAAAACCTAGTAATCAATCATCCTAGAACAGATGATTAGTTTTCAAAGCGGTTTTGAATTTTATGTTCTTGTTGTGGTTGTCGCCTAAGGATAGGTGACAGTATTGTTTTATGACTAGACGCAAGTAAACTCGCGTTAGGGTCCTAGAAAGGTTATAGACTAGGTTAAAGCATCACTAATAACCTAATTCCCTATAACCATGAGCTCTGATACCAACTTTTCTGTCACACCCCGACCACGTAAAACAACAAAACATGGCGGAAACATCAGGGAGTGTTGTAACAGAATTATTGTTTCATAACACATGGAAATTGAAATACTGTTTTATTGAATACACGAGTTACAATGTCTTGAAAATCAAAGAAACATAATATAAATAACTAGTCTTGCATCTTTTATTGTCACTAAGGCCCATGTCTGTCACACCCTGGCTTTGCGGAAGCGTGGTTAATTTGGTGTGACTTCTTAATACCATAGCTTAACCATAACAAAGCTATATGAAATAAAATCATGCAAGATCATCCATTCGATTAAGTTTTAAAATACCAAATACAATAACATTGTCTTAACGGAAACACAACTTGACGACATAAACATTGTTCAACAACTCAAAATAACATAAGCATGGTTTAAGGACTGTGACTTGTCCAGGAAAAAGTCACATCCCCCAAACCCGGATGACCTCATAACTAGTGCAGCAGGAAAACGCGTCATACCGTGCCAGATCCTTTCAATTTCCTGAAATACATGTAAGTTGAAAAATCAACAATAATGTTGAGCGAGTTCATGTGTAAGTGAGTAAGTAAACCTTTGTGAGTATAAAAATAGTCTTGGTATGTAGCAAATAAGGGAATTGAGATCACCAATGGTTTGCAAGGCCACTGATATATGTGAAGTGCAAATAGGGAGACTCAAACCTAGCAGATTTCGCCACGGCATTAGTATGTGGACAAAGTCACCCCGAGGTCCGTTTCTAGTTTGGCCTGGGGCTGGGCTCGCTACACCCAGATAGATCTACTGCTCCTGTCCCTCGGTCCCGCCATGAGGACTAATGGCTTCATATTGCTCCTACCCACTCACATGATCTAAGTAGTAAACCTCCTTACGCTAACCATACCATGTATAAAGTACTTGTAATCAAAGTAACAAGTATTTCACCCCCGTAGTTAAGAAAAACTGAAAACAGTTAGAGAAAAGGGGGACATGAACTCACAGTGGTGCGTCTCTACCAAGTATGCCTCCAATCGATCAGCTGTATGACGACCTACACGTACTAACTCTATTAGACGGATGGCCGTGCCTTAGCTTTGTGGTTTAAGTTTTTGGGAAATAGTTAGGCAACTATTTCGTGTTTACATTCTGTATATACTTAGTAGTCATTTTTCCTTCCCAAGGATGGGGGATTTAACACATGTGCGTTCGAAATATATTTTGGATTACACTATTAAGTCTTACTTAATATATTTTATTCCTAACTCCAAAATATAAATATTCTTCCCAAAAATATTATATTTTAATACATGTGATTTTCCCAAAATAATACTTAGTAATATTATTTTTACTCTAAAAATAATATTTACGTAGTTCACAAAATACTCATAAACACTTATACAAGTGATGTTGTGAAAAATATATACTAAATATATATATGTATCACGTTTTATTTTGTGAAATCCCACCTCCGGTATTTTGTAAATAAGTCGTGGCGAGATCTTTATTTTGAAAACAAGTCGAAAAGTATTTCTAACACTTATAGTGAAAATAATTCTAAGTGTTAGGTTTTTAGAAAAATTTCGCCAGAGTTTCCTCTGTAACTGAAGGTGGCCACGCTTTCAAGCGTATCATTTTCTTTTATAAATCAAACCAACCATTTTTCTTATTCAATCAAAACAATGTTCAACCACAAACTAGTCAAAATATATATAAATCGCATAAACTTCATGAACTTGTGATTTATTCAAACTATGAAGTAAATCCCATTACTTTTAGTGGATCTTTATATAAAACTATCCGATTTTGTAAAAACCTCGTTTTTATGGAAGTTCCGTCTTTACAACTTCTCGTCATCTTTTTTTCAAAAATAGTTATTTTGTCGAAACTTTGTGTTACACAAGTGTTTACACACTTGTGTGTTAAAAAAAAAACCATTCTTGTTAGTGTAAGATCCGTCTTTAGAAAAACATGATTTCTTTGACACTCGGTCCTTTGAAAATACCACCTGTAGATCTGTAGATCTACTAGTTTTAATCACTATTTTACAAGCTAAAACACTTTTACACAAGTTCATGATTCTTGCGTGGTAGAGTTTCATCTTCTAACCCTTGTTACACTTAAACAAGCTTTATGTCATAATCCAAGATCATGATTAAACCGGGTTAAATGATGATCCGAGCTACCACAACATAGATCGGGTCCAAATAATCACATAAATCAAATACTACATGATTTACACAACACATGAGCTATTAACCAACATTTTAGTGTTTTAAGTAGACTTTAAAGCATTATCTTGTAAGATTTCGAGTTTTAACCGTTACACATCGTATTAACCACTTTAGAATAGTTCGAGAAGGTGATTCAAGTAACATACCACTAGCTCGAGGCTAGGGAAGAATCTATGCGAAAAACGCGTGGATAAAAGCAAGATAAAGAGGTCCTTCGCCTTCCGATTGCACCAAGACTCCTCGTATGTGACCCGTAACACTTGTATGGACTTGGGATTGCTTGATCAAAATCGAACAATGATGGATGGGGGTGGGGTGTGTTTGGCCGAAGGCTTATAGGGAGGGAGAGAGTATGTGTGAGTTGTGATGTGTGATGAAATGAGTATAATGTGTTAAGCTAGCAACTTATAGACAATTCTTAAGGTGATTAACCATTGGTCCCTATGTCTTCAAGATCTTAAGCACCCAAGATTATAAAAATCATCAAGTACAAGAGGTGTCCCCCTACATGGGGACGGTTTGTAATGGGGGGGGGGTCTAGTCCGAATCCAACCATTAGTTAGGTATATTAGTTAGGTTAAGTAAGTTAGTTAAGTGCTTAACCCGGTTAGTTGTGTGTCGTGTGTTATGACGGGTGTTAGGGTATTCAGGGACCCTAACTGTCTCAGAAAAAGGCAAACAATGTTATTAACAATATTTTCATGTTCCGGGTATAGTCCGGTTGTTCGGTTGGATAGTGATCCGTTACAGTGCTTAACAAAGCTTTAAAGTGTCGTTATTATTATTTTTAGTGACACAACTTACTCCTGACACTTTGAAAAGTGTCTAGTAATATTTTACTCATGTTTTGGCACTTTATTAGTTAGCTAAAAGCTGAATTATTATGTAAAGTGCTGAATTTTTGTACTTAAAGTACGTTTTAGGCACATCCAGTCGTTGTAACTTATTCCTAGAGACGCAGTTCTACAACCCTTGTATCCCTACACTCACCACTAGTGTAGCAAAATATTTCTGGCTCATACAGGCCTTAGAGGCAGTGTTTGCCTGATGCTGGCTTTATCATCATGTTCAATAGGTTATCCGTTATAGTGCTACTGTGCTTTTTTTTTGTGCATCATGTTTGTCACTAAGGTTCAGTCATGTAAAT
Source organism: Helianthus tuberosus (assembly GCA_030545235.1). NCBI lineage: Eukaryota > Viridiplantae > Streptophyta > Magnoliopsida > Asterales > Asteraceae > Helianthus > Helianthus tuberosus. The sequence goes on from JARYGA010023249.1 coordinate 204,543, forward strand.
AATGTAGTGACAGCAAGTAAAGTATGATGCAAGTAAGTACATGTATCAGTATTCAAGTAGCAGTTTATTCACAAGTTCAAGCAAGCACAGTAATTAAGCAGTAATTAATTATTAATTAAGTTGTACGGATACCTGGTTTAGTGAGGGTTGTCACATTCTCCCCCCGTTAAATAAATTTCGTCCCGAAATTTTAAGTTCTGCTTGTAGATGCAGGGTCCTTAGGAAAAAGGTGGGGGTATCTCTCTTTCATCCGGTCCTCACGCTCCCAGGTGTATTCAGGACCGTGTCTGGCATTCCAACGAACTTTGACGAGCTTGACACTGCTCCGGCGGGTCTTGTTTACTTTCCAATCCGTAACCTCAACCGGTTCTTCAATGAAATGGAGCGTGTCGTCAACATGAATCTCGTCGATGGGAATGGCAATGTCATCTTGAGTTGGACTTTTCTTCAGGTTGGATACATGAAAGGTATCGTGAACACCATTCAGTTCAGCAGGTAAATCCAACTTGTATGCTACTAGTCCTATTCTTTCCAAAACTCTGAAAGGACCAATGTAGCGCGGATTTAATTTCCCACGCTTTCCGAAGCGTGCCACACCCTTCCAGGGTGAGACTTTCAATAAAACCATTTCTCCCACTTGAAATTCCACGTGTTTCCGGTTTGGATCCGCATAGGCTTTCTGCCTGTGGCGAGCGGCTTCGATGCGTTTCAGAATCTGCGCAATCTTGTCTGTCGTCTCTTGGACGATTTCAGGATCAGCAAGCTGCCTGTCGCCTGCGTCAGCCCAGCATAGAGGTGATCGGCACTTGCGTCCGTAAAGGGCTTCGAATGGCGCGACACCAATACTGGTGTGGTAGCTGTTGTTGTATGAAAATTCGACCAAAGGAAAATGCTTATCCCAGCTACCGCCCAAATCCATAACACACGCTCTCAGCATGTCTTCCAAAGTCTGTATCGTTCGCTCGCTTTGACCGTCAGTTTGCGGATGAAACGCAGTGCTCAAATTCAATTGTGAGCCAAAGGCTTCTTGGAAGGATTGCCATATCCTTGACACAAACCTTCCGTCTCTATCAGAGATGATTGAGAGAGGTACTCCATGACGTGCGACGATCTCTCTCATGTAAATTTCAGCCAATTTTCTCGTATTATCCTTCTCTCTGATAGGTAAGAAGTGTGCTGACTTCGTTAATCGGTCCACTATTACCCAAATAGTGTCATAGCCTCTTGGCGTTCTTGGCAACTTTGTAACAAAATCCATGGAGATTTGTTCCCATTTCCACTTGGGAATCTCGGGTTGTTGCAGAAGTCCTGAAGGCTTCTGGTATTCGGCTTTAACCTTAGCGCATGTTAAACATTTGCTCACATAAACAGCAACATCGCCTTTCATCCTAGGCCACCAATAGTAATCTTTGAGATCCTGGTACATCTTATCCGCTCCTGGGTGGATAGAGTACCGCGACTTGTGAGCTTCATCAAAAATAACTTTCCTTAAACCTCCAAACAAAGGAACCCAAATCCTTTTCTCAAAACATAACGTTCCTTCCTCGTTTGGTACTAGTAGCTTCTCCATCCCACGGAGGTATTCTTCTTCAAGGTTTCCTTCCTTGAGATCTTCTTTCTGCGCGGCACGAATGCGCAAGGAAAGATCGGTTCGGATAATCATTTCTAAAGCCCTAACCCTTATGGGCTTGATCCTCTCCTTCCGACTTAGGGCATCGGCGACCACATTAGCCTTCCCTGGATGATACTTTATCTCGCAGTCGTAATCGTTCAGCAACTCAACCCATCGTCTCTGTCTCATATTCAACTCCTTCTGGTTGAATATGTGCTGTAGGCTCTTGTGATCTGTAAAAATTGTACACTTCGTACCATAAAGGTAGTGTCTCCAGATCATTAATGCAAATACCACTGTGCCAAGTTCCAAATCATGTGAGGTATAGTTCTTTTCGTGTACTTTCAGTTGACGCGATGCGTAAGCAATAACCTTTTGGCGTTGCATCAACACACAACCCAATCCTTGACGCGAAGCGTCGCAGTATACCACAAAATCATCTGTACCTTCCGGTAGTGCTAAGATTGGCACATTGCAGAGCTTATCCTTCAATATCTGGAATGCTTCTTCCTGTTTGATTCCCCAATCAAACTTCTTTTCCTTCTGCGTGAGGAGCGTCAAAGGTTGAGCGATCTTTCAAAAGTCCTCAATGAACCTTCGATAGTAGCCAGCCAAACCCAAGAATTGTCGAATCTCGGTTGGCGTCTTTGGCGTTTCCCAATTCTTGATCGCTTCGATCTTGGTTGGATCCACATGGATTCCATCTCCATTCACCACGTGTCCAAGAAATTGGACTTCACGTAGCCAAAATTCGCACTTGGAGAACTTGGCATACAACTGTTCCTTCTTTAGCAACTCCAAAATAGCTCTTAGATGCTGCTCGTGCTCAGCCTTTGTCCTTGAATAAATCAAGATATCGTCGATAAACACAATCACGAACTTGTCCAAGTACGGCTTGCAAACTCTATTCATCAAGTCCATAAACACTGCAGGTGCGTTGGTCAGACCATACGGCATAACAAGGAACTCGTAGTGTCCATAACGAGTTCTGAAGGCTGTCTTCGGGATACTTTCCCCTTGTATCCTTAACTGATGGTATCCAGATCGAAGATCGATCTTTGAATAAAAGATTGAGCCTTGCAGTTTCTTCTTAACAAACAGCACTGGAGCTCCCCAAGGCGAGAAGCTTGGTCTAATAAATCCCTTGTCCAAAAGCTCTTGAAGCTGTGTCGACAGCTCTTGCATCTCGGAAGGCGCAAGTCGATAAGGTGCCTTAGCTACAGGCGCGACGCCTGGAACTAAGTCAATGTGGAATTCAACTTGTCGCTGCGGCGGCAATCCGGGCAAGTCTTCAGGGAAAACTTCAGGATATTCCCTCACAACTGGGATATCTTCCAGCTTTGGCTCAGCGGCTTCCTTTTCCAAGATGTGTACCAAGAAGGAAACACATCCTTTCTGCAAACATCTTCGGGCCTTCAAACAACTGATAATCCTTAGAGGCGTATCATGTTTCTCTCCATGCACTACAATCGTCTCTCTGTTCGCCGTCGGAATGCGAATGATCTTCTCGTGATATATGATCTCTGCTCGGTTGCTCGACAACCAATCCATTCCAACTACCACGTCAAAGCTTCCCAACTCGACTGGCAGAATAAACTCATGCTCTCCGAGCTCTATTACACAACCCTTAATGACTTCATTTTGTTGGTGCATATGTCTGTCGACTTCGTCTTGTATCGAGTCTTGTAATAGGTTAGATAGAACAAGACACTTAGTACGAAAGAAACGGGAAATAGGGACGAACCAGCTGGTTCACACAAAGTGACCAGTTCGTACGAACTGACCAGTTCGTGCGAACTGGCATGTGCTGGTTCGTGCGAAGTGGCTGTCCCTATATATAGTGGGTCTTGGTTCTTCATTTGTAACTTCTGATTCCGGTAGCGAAGCTCTGCCGAAGTGTCGCCAAGCTTGTAAAACGTTGTAATATCAATCCAATCGACAGTTAATCTACTTTTAAGTGCATATCTAGTTGAATGAAGATCAAATCAATGAATTCGGCCTCTGATTTGGTCAAGAACTCTTCAGAACGTCTCGTTTGATCGACTCAACATCTTGTCTGATCGACTCCAAAATTTACCCATACTAGTGTTCATCGAAAAATGTGTATTTTAACGATTCGGTAACGATTTCGTGTGTCGGAAGTCACGTATGACCAACCAAACACCAAGTAAACTTAAAATGAGTTAAACTACTTATTTTTAAACTAAAAATATCAGTTTTACAAAAATCACTCGAAAAGCCGATTTTTGACCGTTTTAACGCATAGTTTTGCGTTAAACGTTTCTATAACCATCCCATCTCGAAATGACTTGATATTTTAACATAATACATGTTGTTTACTGATTAAAATAGTGGTTATAATCAGATTAGTGCAGTTTTTGTGTAAGTCACATAAATCATGCGATTTCATGTATTTTACAACTTTTAATGCACCAAGTACAACATGCAAAGCTAGTAAACATTATGACAAAGTTATATGTCACTAAACACTTTAAAATAACTTTATTTTAGTGTTTATAATCTGATTAAAACTTATTTTTACTAAATCATACTTAAATCACCTTTTTATGATCACACATCATCATGTATGTTCAAGTAAATGCATCTAATGCATCCATGTAACATCATCATCATTGTATATGAACTAAAATATATATATATATATATATATATATATATATATCTATCTAGCACATATTTAAATCATGTTCAAGTATTCAAGAACAATCAAATTCTACACATGATTATCATCACATCATTTATCATAAGTGAAAAACATATACATTCTTACCCATCTAAGACTTTTAATATCAAAAATTCATATGCATGCACACTTACACATACATACACGGCTATATACATATATAATCATAATAAAAAATTTACTTTTCACATAAACTCATTTCAAATCAAAAAGCTTCCATATCACATCTTTTAAACATGCATGCATCAACTTTCAAGAATCAATCAAACATGAATCAATAAAAAATTAAAACTCACATTCTAACATACACACATACTTGTGTACGGCCCCATGTATACACACACATACATCCATTTTTATTTTATTCAAAAACCCATTTATTTTAGTTTTATGTCTTGTGAAAAACTCAAGAATCAAGAGAAACTTTCCAAGATTTACAACATCACTCAAGAACAAAATTTAGAGGAATCGTTTTTATACCTTCAAGATTCAAGTGGGTTTTGACATGATTTTTTTTTTTTTGATGTTTGAAAGCTTATTTGACCAAGAAAACACCTTTGGATCATCAAAATAGCTTGGAAACACCTTAGATTTAATGATGTTCTTGCAAGAACATCAAAAATTTCAAAATTATGGATGTAATAAGGGGGTGTTCGGCTGAAATTTAGTAGAGAGAGAGTGTTTGATTTGAAATTTTTCATTCTTGGAGTTGTAAGTGTTTTTGAGATTTAAAAAGGAGTTAATGAAACATAATCATCAACACCTCCCATGAAAGCCAATAAGAGGAGGTGAGAGAGTGAGAAATTAATGTGCATGGCTGCCAACACACACACACATATACACGATTTTATGTGTATGCATATACATATATATCTAAATTTTGGCCAAAACTGGTATTATACTGGATACCGGGTATTTTATCTAGCGTTTTAATCCCGTTTTAGTGCGTTTTAAATTATTTTTAACACTCTATAAAAATAAACTCACCAAAATATTATTAACCAATATTTTGTTTGCCTGGACTGGCTACGTTGTCGGTATTTAGCAGTATGTGCGCTATGTTGCGCGGTACGCGCTTAAAATCGTTAAAATAGGAATTTATGCGTTTTTATTTATTTTTATCATTCTAAAGTAATAAAATCATCAAATTATTACTAAAATGATTATCAGTTTCCTGGACAGGCTGTGTTGACAGTATTTTGTCGGCACACGCGCTGCATCGCGCGGTACGCGATTAAATTCGAAAAATAGAGTTTCTTAGCGTTTTAAATTATTTTTCCACACGGATATGATTAAAATAATCATAAAAACTATTTTTAGGATTTTAACATTTATCGGGTGGTCACCGATGTTCGTTTCGCATTTTAACCGTTACGCGATAAGCGTTAATTTTATCGTTGCCAACATAATTTTTTTACCAAAGTTTAAATTTACCAACTCATTAAATTTCACATATAAACATCATAATCAGTTAAATACAACGTTTTTATCTATTCACAACACGTGCTACAATTCTACGGTATGGCCTGAAAAGCCGGGTGTCACAGTCTCCCCCTGTTTAGGAAATTTCGTCCCCGAAATTTTACTCTACAGGTTTTCTTTTCGCACTAGATGAAAATAGTGAAAACAGGTTTAATGAATATAGTCTTATAGTTTCTGCGGGAAACTTTGATTCTTACAAAGAATCTTTGTAGACCCATATTACATACACTCTCAATTCCTAATCTCACATCTCAACGCTCTCCACCCTTTCCAAGGTTTAACGTAATGGTGATCAATACTTCCATCCATGCATGACTTCAAACGAAGCAACCTGAATACTAGCGTGTTAACTATTATTGCGAGATAACTCTGCCAAGGGCAGATGAGTATCTTTAACTTCCTTCGGAGTCGATCATACACGCTCCCAACTTTTCTCTCAAGGGTCTGAAAAGCTTCCTACTATCATTCTGTCCAATCAATTTCCCTGTTCCTTTTAGGGTTATTAGTTTTGAAGACTGCACTAATTCAGGGAAATTCTTAATAAATCTCCGGTGGTACCCCGCTAGTCATATGGATCATCATACTCCTGATGGGTCTTTGGCGCTCCTCATCATTCATCAGTTCCATTGTTTACTTCAAACGTTACTCAGGTTTCTCTTTGGTTCGCACATAGGCAAGTATGTCGTCGATGAATATTATCATGAATTCATCCGGTTAGGGTTTCCATACCCTGTTCACGAGATCCATGAATATAAATGGCGCATTAATTTAGTGAAAAGGCATGACTAATAACTCATAGTGGCCATATCGTGTTTGAAAAGCAGTCCTCAGCATATCTTCATCGGCAACATTCAACTAATGATACTCCAATCGTAGATCGATTTTCGTGTAGCAGCTGGATCCTTGTGGCTTGATCGAACAAGTCGTTAATCCTCGGTAAAAGGGTACTTATTCTTGTTAGTCAACTCGTCCAGCTTTCTGAAATCTTCACATATCCTGAAGGATCCACCCTTCTTTCTCTTCAACAAAACAGATGCGCTTCAAAGCGAAAAGCTTGATCGAGTGAAACCCTTTTCCAGTAGCTCTTGAAACTAACTTGGCATTTCTATCATTCTCAGACGATGCTTAATCTATAAGGAGATTGTGCAATTGGGTGCAGCATCGGACGCCAGATCGATTCGAAATTCGATCTGTCTCGTAGGGGGCAATCCAGGTAAGTCTTTTTAGGAAAACTTCTGGATACTAGCGAACAATAGGAATCTCTCCGATATTCCTACATTTGGCCTTCATATCCACAATGTTAACAAAGAATGCAGGATAACCTTTTCGCAACAACTCAAACATCTTTACAACATTGTCGACTCTCAACCATCAACACTCGACACTCGATCGGTCTCCGTGAACAACTATCACCCCTCTATCGTCATCAGGACGAGATATCCTAGCTAGCTTCTTTAAGCAATAGTCCCCACTTCATCCTTGGAAAATCAATCCATTCTCACATCCGCGTCAAGGATCCCTAACTCCACTGGAAATAAACCAACACTATAACTACGATCACCTAACTAAATACAATAACTGCAAACGACCTTACTAGTTTCTATCCATTTACCAATTGCTAGTTCTATCGGGCACTTTATACCCAACTTATTTGTTGGTGAACACAAGAATGGTTCAGAGTTTCTCGAACAAAACTCAAGTCAGCTTTGGTATTAAATGTATGAACATAGATTGGTTTTTGATTTGAAACATACCGGTAACAACAGCAAAATCATTCGGGCCTTCCCAGCGTTTAGTTCGAACGCTCTATCCCTGGTATTATCCTTTCTAGAACGGCTAGAATTGGCTACATACGCCTTCCTCGAACTCTCAGACTTTCGCTTTCACGAATCCCCAGATCTAGGCTCGGAATGCGGAATTATTGGAATGGTCGATCCGCTATAACGACTCGACATCACGCATACCGTTGCCATGTCATTGCATAGGGTACCAGTGAATGATTTTAGGTTACAACCCAATTGTTTTATGTTTACATCTATGTACTGTTCACAAGGTTAATGGAAATCAGGAAAACGCCCTGATTATATCATAACACATGAACTACTAAAACTTTTCCGATCATTATATCACCTGAAGGGTTTTCGATCTTGTGTCCCACCAAAACCATGCCCATGAGCATCACTCCACGTTCCTGGCCATTATTCTGGTTAGCATCGCGCTGTTCCATGGTAGTATTAACGTGTCGGGCTATGAGTTATGCCAACTCTTTCGGGGTAACAGGTAGTCCAGAACCCTGTCTCGCTTTTGGCGGCATTTCGTCATTTCTATTATTACAACATAATATCAATATAAGACGATATCCCAAAAATAATTCAATCATTAAATGTTAGTGGACCAAAAATTGCGCATGTATAATATCCACGTATTAATGAGAACAATTTTTTTAAACCAAAAGGAACCCATTCGATATTTATACAGAAATTACAAAGCTTGTTTTTAGTACAAAGACTAATCAAAATTGGGCATGTCTACATCAACAACCGCAACAAGTCTATATGAAATTTCCTCCTAAATATCTGAAACCTTGGCATGCAAGCCATAAATAGGGTTCATCAAATGAGACATACAGAACAAACAACAGAAACAATCAACAACTAACTCTTCAATCCCTGGAAGTCCAACATCTTCCTAACAAGCTCTTCTAGCTCATCATAACAGTCCATCTGTCATTCTAAGTCCTTCATCGTCTCCATGCCTCCGCGTAACGTGGTGAACTGACAATCAGAGTGAGAGTGATTAACTCAAACTCCTTTCTGCCTCTTCAAAGTAGACGTTGTCTCAACTCTCGAAGTCGATGCGATCTCTCTAATGGGTCGAGTCCTCTTCCTATGACGAGTATAGACTAAAAGAGGTGTAGCAAAATACCTGACTCGAATAGCAGAACAAATGATTCTGTAACGACGGGCGAAAGAATCTCAAGTGTAGGCTCGACAATATCAGTGAGCAGGACAAGAAATGGTTCTATAGGCCGAGACGTGACATATCGTAACTGTACAAAGTAAGTGTGTGATCAACCTGAATAGAAATACATAAGGCCTAAATAAACAATCACGTATGCACATAAACACATAAAGGCCTTCATACATGATAAAATTTCCAAATTTATTTAAAAATCTTGGCTTCGAGAATTTTGGACTTTAAATCACAAAATTCTTCGGTTGAAGTCTAGTGTTTTCCTTCGAAAACATCTAGTTCACTAACAACCAATGGCTCTGATACCAACTTCTGTCACACCCCAAAAAACGTCGCAGCGGAATATTAAACGTAGTGGAGACGGAAGTTGGTGCCCATTTCTATCTTGATGTTTGATGCAGTTAATTGTTGGACTTTTTAGTATAATTTAAATGTAAGTTATTCAAACATTACATTTTAAGACACGACACAACCATGACATAGTTAAATTGTATTTGATCCTTATGGATCTTATTACATTTGTCCCAGAAAGTTTTAAAATTAGTCCAACATATTTAAGTGACAATATATGCATCAACAACCACAAGATACGCCATAATTCCCGAAGCCGAGCACAAGTACCTGTAGAACACGTTAAAATCAAGTGTCAACACAAAGGAAGGTGAGTTCACTTATTCGTTTACTAACAAATTTTATTTCAAGGAAAACTTTCTGATTCGGTGTTTATTTGAAAACATCCATGTAATTTTAGAAAGTCCATTTTACTCCTTTGATAAAATCCATGGGCCTTCCATCGGGTCATTACTCTGACAATAGTAATACTGCCCAGGTTTTGTATATTAAATTATAGCATCAATTTTCAGACTCATATGTTAGCTAGACGATACGAACTATATATTAACCATGCAGGGATAATCAAAACTAGACAATGAACAGAATATTAATTCGTCGTTTGACATTGACACGGGGCGACCGGTCACGACGGGGTTGTCAACCCGATAGATCTACCAACAATTCCTCGCGTGCAATACTTAAACTGATTAAATGACATCATGGGCGCAGGGTTCTTTTTCGAAGAACAATATGATGTCTGCCTCACGTACAATATATATATATATATATCCTACTAATATGACAATTTAATACACGATGTGTACGAATCCCCTGAATCTCCATCATTCGAGACCCAGGCCGGCATCCGTACCCCAACTGTACGATCCTGTATCACTTAAGAAAAACCGTACATCCAATATTTATTCATCAAAAACGTTTTACTTTGAAACGTATAACTTATCAAATTTCATATATTTTCAGCGAAAATATATATTTTATAGTAAAAGGTATGTTTTATTTCAAAAACATTATTAAACCCTTTTAACAACGTGTTCCACCCCCAAAATATATACAAAACAGTAAAAAGAGGGGTTTAGTGACACTTACCTTTGGGTGCGTATTTTAAATAGCGCAATCCCAGATATTGATTTCTACACATCCTAATTTATATATATATATATATATATATGTATATATATATATATAGGAACAGGAACGATTTTAAATCAATATTCATAACACAAAATCCTAAGTTTCTCTGTTTCTTGGATTTATCACATAACTTTGAGATTTTCTCGAAAAGTTGTAATTTTTTATTATGTTGGCACGTTAATATATATATATATATATGAGTCCATATATATATGTATTTTTATGATTTTGCGACTTGAACGATTTTATTGGTGACCATTATTGTGTAAACCCGTTAACTCTCCCGTTTATACGCAATATATCTATGATTTGTGCGTCGTAATATATATATATATATATATATACTAGACGTATACCCGCGCGATGCGCGGGACGACAATTTACAATGCGGTATTCGTTTACTGTGAGTTTATCAATTTTCTCGTGTACATTGTATAATATGTTTGTTTAGTTTCTTATTCGTAGCATCGGTGTGTGACGTATACCATGAGCCTTACAGGCCTTTAAAAGAATAACAAACATGCTATTAAGAAAATATCAGTCACAAACATAGTAAAAATTAAAAAAAAAAACGAACACACGAATGGGAAATTATCAATCATAAATATAGTAATAAAAAATTAAAATCCGCATGTCAACTACTTGCATCGTGATTAGGTGTTTTTTCGACATAAGCGTTACGCATCTCAATTATTTCATCTAAAAGGAAAGCTGGTAGCAGTGGAGTCATGAAATGTAACCAACTGGCAGAGACACCTAAATGGGAAGTGGATACATGGCCGCGAGAATAGACACAAAACACAGAGGGGGTTGATAAGGAAAAAATGAACGATCTCTAATCGACCATGAATGTAGTGTTACACCAATTGATTGAGACTGCTCGTTTAAAAAAAAGCATCGACTTTGTTTTTCCCTAAAAAATGGGTTTTAGCTAAAATGGGCACGGGATATGAATTAAGCTATATCTATTTATAAGGTTGATATAGTTTTTTTTTTAATTTAATAAAAACAACTCAATTAGTGGGGTTTCAAACAGGTGTGTGAGTTTACAATACGACACTCCATTTCTGTTTGTTTATCAATCGTCTCGTGATATATCGTACAGTACTTAAGTTAGTTTTCTTATTTGTATAATATGTTACAACTCAATTTATTTAACTTATCAATCCTCACATATTACATCCAAGGTACGTATTTATTCCTATGTAAATTTGAAACAAACAAAAAAATAGATGTACTTTTTTATCAAGAAATATAAGAATTATCTCCTTTGTTTTTTTTATTAGATGTGTTTTATCTTAATTTGAGATCTCAGTTCAAATGACAATTAAAACACAGTCATGATAATACATTTACACAACTTAAAATGACTGGTAATTTATTTTTATTTTTTTGAACTGCCAGCTACACTTACAAACCAAACCAAATTAAGGCACACCATATCAACCAAACAGAAAACAAAACTAAGCAACAATAGAACTATCCAAAGCCATCAAAGCTTTTCCACTTTTCCATGGTGAGAGCTGGGTCCTTTGAGCGATTTTTTACCCATAGGAAACCCATAGCCTTTATCTATGAGTCTCTTTTATTTGACCACTTATCGCGTAGAATCAGTCTCCCCGAGACTTCTATGAGTCTCTTTTATTTGACCACTTATCGCGTCTCTCAAACAACGAAAATGGCGTGAAATCATTTGCAGCACGAGTGTTGTGTAGGGCTTAGCAGCCCCACATCCCGCGATCACATCAAATGCCGATACAACAATCTGCATTTGAAGATAGTATATCTTGTACCTTCTGTCAACCTGTCCATGTAAAGTGTACATCAAGCAATGTACCTTCAACCGATAGCATAGCAGCTACAGTCAAAGCTTGGGTCAAACAATCATACATATTTGCTTCGATCAAAGTCCTTGCTAGTGAAGGTTCCACAGGAAGCTCTATCACAAAAAAAAAAAAAACATTAAACACGTCAGTAACGAAGGCATTTTATCATGTGACAGGTCTAAATGATGTTATTAGTTATAAAATGCAATACCTGCATAGTTTTTCCTATTCTCGTGATGGTGCCATTTTCATCTATAGCATCAATAAAAAACAATTGTTTAAGAGCATCTTGTAAAGACTCAACTGCAAAAAAGTAATCAACCACAAAAAAACTTGAACAACACGGATCTGCAAATTTGAAATGCGTTCCGGTCTCGTAATCGAAGCAGGTCAATAAACCTGAAGAAAAGGTCTCACGTTTTTTAATTTATCGCCAAAATAACCTGAAGCAGGTCAATATACGTTGTATCTAACCTTGGTGCAAAGCTTTTCAGCCTGTTTTTACTCTTTGAGTTTCAATTGACATGCTGCACTATTAAGGTTGCAAGTATTCTTCAACGCTTTTGCTTGTTTCTTCTCCTCTTCTTCAAAATTAGTATCGTACTCGATGTACTTAGCAGCCTGCGATTCAAAAGGTAGATTTAGCCGACGGCATAAAAAAGATTTGCATGATTAAAACGATGTTTTAAGAGTGAAATGTACCGCTACATGCTTCCCCACCATCATCAAGCAGCTGATTCATTGCGGAAGAAAGACCAGCTGGATGAGTCATGCTGATGCCCAAACGTTTGAGCATGTACATGCCAGCTAGCATGCTTTCATACGCACACACCTAACAAAATAAAAACAATAGATAAAAAAATATAATTTCGAAATTAAAGGCATCTTCAAGAAGCCTATAGTTTACACACGCCCCATGGGACAAAATCAAAGAGAACCCATATGCATATTAACATAAATATTAAGTACGGTTTCGGTTAAGGCTACTAACCGATCCGAACCAACGCATGCACTCCCATACTTTATACTTCGTATCCAGTTTCATTTATAACAAATGAGGCTAAAAACATGCCCAAATAGCATACAATGACAACATAGGAGTGTCTTTTTTGCATTGAATACTCATTGCTTAATGATAGCTTGATACAATGGTATTATAGTCTTTTAAAATGGGCAATTTAAAGAAATAGGCAATTTTAGCCCAGATTAAATATAAACGAAACCGGATAAATATTAGTTAGTGTTACCCAATTTTAGCTGAATCTCATCTTTTATACTAACCATATGGATATTTTTTTTCTTAATAGTTAAAAGATTAAGAAAAAAAATATCCATATGGTTAGTATCACAAACCATCTACATGGTCTGCGTCAAGTTACATTACATTTACTTACATTTAGTGATCATTTATGTGACATGTACACAGTGCACACATCTGCGTTTTTCGGACGTGTATAGCGAGGACCCTTATAGTTACCGTCACCAACTCGAAATCCCAATATTTTCAGTTTTGCAGCAGATTCAGGCCCGGTATCCACTATCTGGTCACTACGAGCATCAACCAAGGGTATTTCAATGGGCGATTCATGCTCGCCTAAAAGACGCACCCCAGTGTAGACCGGCATGGCAATCTTGTTTCTGATCTGTAGCTTAAACCTTTTCGAAACTGAAGTAGTGGCCTTGTTTCCAGGGTTCCTGATAAGACCCAAACCTAAAAAATACAGAAAATGTATATAAAGTATGTAATTTTTATAAATGATTAATCAACAATTGAATATCGTGAATCGATAAAATAGCATCCGCTTACCAAAAGCAAGGACTCTCACATAGCTCACATCCCCGACCAATCAAACATGATTTCAGTTGACAAATAGGACTCGCTTTTAAAAACCAAATCTAATATTCAGATCAGTGATGCGATTTTAAGACAAAACTTTATACAAAATGAGGCATACCTGTTTGGTTCTCCATTATTGCCTCCTATAGTGGTTAATATGATGGGACCAGCTTCTACTTCATTCCCATCAACAAACAAAAGCCGACATGCACAAATCAACATCAAAGTCATTGAAAACAAACTAAGTTTTGGGTAGAAGATTATATAGGTAACAGTAAATTAGTTAACTTAAGCATAATAAAAAACATGAAAGCAAGCCAAGGATAAGATTGGTTTAAGGTAAGATTGGTTTAAGATCTCAGAGGTGGATACGGACGCGTGCATAGGAGAATAGAATGATCGTCCAACCCCTCACCGAGTGGTTGTCTACGACCCAGATCAGAAGAATAGAATGATCGTCCCACGGGAGGGTACCTTCAAAAAATACAACCAATACTTAATCAGTAAATCACTACAACATATTCTTTGCATCCTGTAAAGTACAACCCATTTTAGCAGCCCAAGCCTGGCTATCTTTAATCTGCAAATTAAACCAGCGCTGGGCCTTGAACCTTAGTTTCAGCCATTGCTAGGCCAACTGCCACCTGTAGACCGCAAACAAGCATAACCCCAACTGACCTGGGCCTTCTACGAAGCTTAAACTGGCGGCCCAATACAGCAGCCATATGTCAATGCGATAGGATCCATTTTTCACTCTACAAAATCAACATATTAAACTCGTTATCACCAGATATAAAACCGATTTCAGATAAAAACAAAAAGAAACCCTACGCATCTCACACATCAAATTTACGGATCTACAGGATACATCAATTGAATTCATTTTTTGTCAATAGAAACCCACATACATCAGATCTAAACAAAATTCACAAAAATCAGATCTATCAAACAAAGTCTGTAGGATTCATTTCTCACTATAGAAAGTATATAAAGCATGACATGCTTCATTTCTTTTGTTATGAATCAGTTTCCCAGTTGATGAAAGAGGTACAATGAAGTCTGTGGTTGAATGATGAATCGTACATTAGTTCCCAGCTAGGTAACAACATAATGAACATACCTTGGTCATAACATAAGCATTTGGATTCCAGCTATTGAAATCTCCAATAAGCGAAGCAGACTATAATTTTTTTTAATAAAAAGGATATCAGCTCCAGGTGCCCATTCCCTATAGGTGATACCTGTCACAATGCCAATAAATAGCAACATGAAAATTAATAAATAATATTAAGATACCTGAACTACACCGACAAATAAATATCAAATTAACGACAATGTAATCCAAACACATACCTATGTAAATATCAAATTAACTTAAAATCCTAGATTGTAATCCAGATCTACAAGAACCATAGCCGACAAATAAATATCAAATTAACTTAAAATCCAAAGCCCTCAACAATTAAACAAACAAAAAAAGTGCAAAAAATTAAAGACAATGTAATCCAAACACATACCTATGTTGCGCTTTACCAAATTCTTGCTTTGAAACGGAAGCACCTACGGTTACGGGTTACCTGTTTTGTTAAGTTTAGAGAAAGAAACAATGGAGGGATTAGGGTTCCGTATGTGTGTTTGGGGTTACCTGGACTCGCTATTGAAGACCAGATCAAGATGGGGAAGACCAGAACCCGGCATTCGAAAACGACGATGGGTGACTGCATCTGGTGATTTTCTTTCGTCTACATCACCACCGTCTCTGCTCTCTCTTCCGACGATGGTTTCAGGCAGCTGGTAGATGAAGACGACACGGAATTCCCGATCAGTGTTTGAAGCTGCTCGTGAGGCTGATTTAGAGTTGGACAAAAATGAAAACCTAGATTGTAATACAGATCTACAGGATGAAAGAGAACTCGGAGGAGAGAGAGAGAGAAATGAGAGCAGGATGTGAATTTCAAAATTCAGAAGGACAAAAAAGTGAAATGCTTGATCCGTGTGAAGTCAAATGGACGGTCCAGATCGTGATCCGTGTGAAAAAAGTGAAAAAATGGACGGTTGATGATGAATCAGTTGAAGGGTAAAAAGGTTGTGTTTTCTTGTGCTTTAAGTGTTGTACATTGTGCATTAAGTGTTTTTTCAACACCTTGTTGAATTACCATTCTATCCTTCATATATCCTTATTAAAGTAGTATATATATATATATATATATATATATATATATATATCTATATCTATACTACTTTAATAAACATATGTGAAGGACAAGATGGTAATTGAACAAGGTGTTGAAAAAACACTTGTTGCACAATGTACAACTGTTAAGGCACAAGAAAACACAAAACCATTTACCCTTTACAAGGTTCTACATCTGCCGTCCAATTTTTTAACTTTCTCACACGGATCAAGATCTGGACCGTCCATTTGACTTCACACGGATCACCAATTGCTTTCTCTCTCAATGCTCACACATCTCACAAAACAACATCAGATCTTCTCTCTCTCTTCTCTCTCTCTTCTCGGCGATCTAGGGTTTCATGAGATCTATCACCAGATCCGTTTGAATCTATCACCAGATCCGTTTGATGAGCAG
This sequence comes from Helianthus tuberosus, assembly GCA_030545235.1. Classification (NCBI taxonomy): domain Eukaryota; kingdom Viridiplantae; phylum Streptophyta; class Magnoliopsida; order Asterales; family Asteraceae; genus Helianthus; species Helianthus tuberosus. The sequence goes on from JARYGA010023249.1 coordinate 221,053, forward strand.
ATCTAGGGTTTCATGAGATGTATCACAAGCTTTATCTGGCAAGGGATCCACAGATTTGAACAAGGGATCCGTTTGATGTTCTGATAAGTTGCAATGAGTGTTATATATCTTACCATGTTCTTTTGTGATTCTTACTTTTCAGGTGAAGCGGTTAGTGGACATATTTAGAGCTAAAATTGTTGATATCTAAGAGAAAGCTACAACCATTGAGGTGATAGGAAGAGCTTGACGGATGTTCGAAGGACGAAATCTGAGGTTTACGAAGGATTTTCGCATGTGTTTTGTGATGAATTGACTCAGGTTAGGTTCTAAATGTTGATTTATCTTTAATCTTGATGTAGATTTGTTAGTAGATGCGGTTATTTCAAATTAGGTTGAAAGTTTTGTGATATTTGAATTTGTATTTTTGGTGATGATAGTTAGGTTAATTTCAGATATGACATAGTGAAAGGATAAATTGTTTTTGTAGTTTTGATTTTACTTTGTTCTGTTATATTTTGATCTTTTCCTTCATTTTTGGGACTGATAAGTGTCATGGTTTTGTGATAATTATGATATTTAGGTCATTTAGATATGGAATAGTGAAAAGATAGATTGTTATGTATTTTTGATTTTAGTTTGTTCTGTGGGATGCTCTTATGTCTTTTTCTTGTATGATGCAGCAAGTACATATCAATTGGTGATGGAGGACACGTCTATTGACGACATACACTAAAATTGGGATTAAGATTGTGGAAAAGGAAGTTGAGGTTTTGTTTGAGCTAATCATAAAGCAACTGCTCAAAGTGGCTAGGATTGAGGCTGATGGAGAAGCAAAAACTCAAGCAAATTTGAGGTTCTTTTTATTAAAGTCAAACAAACTACTTTCTTGTGTTGAAAGTTATATTCTGAACAAAATCTTTGATGTTTTTGTACAGGTGTGTCATGTACAGGGCTTTGTCGACATTCCTAATGTTCTAAAGCTGACCATGGGTACAAAACGGGTTGACAAGCTCGGTGTGTTTATCGGGTGAATGGGTCAACATTGATTTTTATGTAAGTTTTAACCAAAACGTCAAATTCAAATATATGGGGAGGCACTGTGGTCTGTGGGTTTCATTCTAACTAAATGCATGAGTATCTGGAAAACCTTAAACAGTGGCAAAGAATGTAATTATAAGGGTTTTCAGTTTTATTTTTATCTTTTTTATTGACAAGCATATGTAAATTTTCATTGATTTTGATATGCAGGTTGTTCCTGGACTTGGGCAAGCCGTTTTGCGATCTAATGTTGAATCGCCCTTTCTGAGTACAAAGCGTTGTTTGTTATAATATATAGGTAATCTTAGAAAGTACCTTGTAATGCTAATTAAGTGGTGTTTGTTTCAGACCATACCCTTTTAGCGATCTAATGTTTTACCTTCTTTATTTAGTTGTTTATTTGTTTTTAATGACTTTGTCATATTGGTTTCTTTAGTTATTTATTTGTTCTTTTTTTTGACAGGTAGTTCGACATGTAGGGACTGATTATTATTAGTCATCGTGGTCTAATAGGCCGATTCGAGGCAAACGGCTCACTTATACAAACTACTTTCTTGTGTTGAAAGTTATATTCTGAACAAAATCTTTGATGTTTTTGTACAGGTGTGTCATGTACAGGGCTTTGTCGACATTCCTAATGTTCTAAAGCTGACCATGGGTACAAAACGGGTTGACAAGCTCGGTGTGTTTATCGGGTGAATGGGTCAACATTGATTTTTATGTAAGTTTTAACCAAAACGTCAAATTCAAATATATGGGGAGGCACTGTGGTCTGTGGGTTTCATTCTAACTAAATGCATGAGTATCTGGAAAACCTTAAACAGTGGCAAAGAATGTAATTAGAAGGGTTTTCAGTTTTATTTTTATCTTTTTTATTGACAAGCATATGTAAATTTTCATTGATTTTGATATGCAGGTTGTTCCTGGATTTGGGCAAGCCGTTTTGCGATCTAATGTTGAATCGCCCTTTCTGAGTACAAAGCGTTGTTTGTTATAATATATAGGTAATCTTAGAAAGTACCTTGTAATGCTAATTAAGTGGTGTTTGTTTCAGACCATACCCTTTTAGCGATCTAATGTTTTACCTTCTTTATTTAGTTGTTTATTTGTTTTTTATGACTTTGTCTTAGAGACGCACGTACAATAGAAACCCCCTGATGGCCTCAGAATCGTTTTTTGGGCGTTTCTCTTAGAGACGCGCCTTGAGGCGCGCACCTCAATCTTTTTTTAAAACCTTGATTAGTAGTAATTTTAACACCAAAAATTGTTCGCACATTAAGTTCTAACCTCATGGCTTGGATTTTGAGACCTAAATGCCTTAAAGAAGCTTGTGCTTTCTTAAACCAAGACTTTATGATCAAGTTTAGTTTGGGCCTTCATGAATGTGACATGTCGAACCAGGTTCGGCTTCATGAAATGTTTTCTGTGTTGTGATCAGACGACTTGCTAACCGGACAACCGATATTCTTGCAGGCGAGTTATTTGAAGACAAAGCGACTATAGACGCCATGACTTACCGTGTGATGGCGACCGTAGACTCTGTTTTGGTTAAACAAATGTAAAAGGCATGGCAAAGGTACACAGGCAAACTGGATGAATATTGATGGCGACTTTGGTAAAAAAAACATTGCTGAAGGAAGCCTTTTATCTTGCAATGCAGGAAGGGCTTTTGTATTGGTTAGTCGATACTCAGGTGAGTTGGTCATTGGAATGTGGAAATGTATAGTTTATAAGATACTTTCGGCTTGCATTCAGTATTAGTCAATAGTCATGTCCCTCACTAATCACTGTGTTATATTTTTTGTTTTTCAATTACAAGAGTTGGAATGCAATACCATGCTAGCTTGTGGACTCCACGCTCATTTAATATTTGGAACATAGAGATGAGATCGAGGATGAAATTAAATAGCGGATGTAGATGTGTATTTTTTTATTATATTTGATTTTTCCTGCTGCGTAACGCGGGGAAAAAGAATCATGAATATTGGCTTATGGTTTATTTTTGTGCTTGATTTGTATGAACTTTAAAATGGTGGTCCGAGGAACTTTAAAAAGCATGTTCTATTTCAAAGTTATGTGAGAAAACATTAATTATTTTACATAATATTTATTAAGCCTTTTCATTGATGAAAGATACAAAAAGATGTGGAAGTATATGTGGGTTTAGTTGGTGAAAATGTGTTGGGGTCACATACAGTATATGTAGCTTTAGTTATAACGAGGTGAAAATGTGTTGGGGTTACATACATAGTGTCATTTCCTCAACATTGCAACTAATCAATCATACGTTATGTTCATAATGTATTGGATAATAAGAATTAGAAAAAAAGAAAACAAAAACTACATATTATATAACGTATTAAAAACAGTGAGTTGAGCATATTTATGTAACCAAAGTTTTTACTATTAAAATTAAGTGTCAATAATAGTTTTAAACTTTTATTCTGCAATTAATGATTTACGTAAATATATATCCAAAATATTATAAAATGTTAATAAGCTCATACAACCGGCCAGGTTGTGTGTTTTTCAATCATATCCGTATCGGCTATCGGGGTGTGGATTAGTGTTCCGGGCCCTCATTTCTGCTTTTGTAATTTGCGATTGATAAATGCCCACTCTAACCTTTTCTGAAGATGACATGTTCCCATTCATTGTTGTACTATTCTTGTACAAGATCACGAATAAGAAAACTAACTTAAGTACTATACGATATATCACGAGACGACGGATAAACTAACGGTAAACGAGTATCCTATTGTAAATCGCCACTCCCGCCGCATCGCGCGGGTAAGTGTCTAGTATATATACATACATAAACGTTCACATAATTTAACACCGTAACATGCGAAATCTTGTTAACTTATCTATTTTATCATTTTTAAAACAAATATACATAAAACATCTCATATGTACCAAATTTCATGCTCGACAAACAAGTTACACATTTAACGCAATTTTACCGTTTCTACCGCACAAAACGTACAAGTACACATGCATAGTCTAAATTTCCCACTATCAAGTTAACACTTAACATATTATCACATTTACATGTTTAAAGCACTTAACACATTTTATCACATAAGGTTCACTCCAAAATTTACCCATACTAGTGTTCATCGAAAAATGCGTATTTTAGCGATTCGGTAACGATTTCGGGTGTCGGAAGTCACGTATGACCAACCAAACACCAAGTACACTTAAAACTAGTTAAAATACTTATTTTTAAACTAAAAATATCAGTTTTACAAAAATCACTCGAAAAGCCGATTTTTGACCGTTTTAACGCATAGTTTTGCGATAAACATTTCTATAACCATCTCAACTCGAAATGACTTGATACTTTAACATAATACATGTTATTTACTGATTAAAATAGTGGTTATAATTAGATTAGTGCAGTTTTTGTGTAAGTCACATAAATCATGCGATTTCACGTATTTTACAACTTTTAATGCACCAAGTACAACATGCAAAGCTAGTAAACATTATGACAAAGTTATATGTCACTAAACACTTTAAAATAACTTTATTTTAGTGTTTATAATCTGATTAAAACTTATTTTTACTAAATCATACTCAAATCACCTTTTTATGATCACACATCATCATGCATGTTCAAGTAAATGCATCTAATGCATCCATGTAACATCATCATCATTTTATATGAACTAAAATATATATATCTAGCACATATTTAAATCATGTTCAAGTATTCAAGAACAATCAAATTCTACACATGATTATCATCACATTATTTATCATAAGTGCAAAACATGCACATTCTTACCCATCTAAGACTTTTAATATCAAAAATTCATATGCATGCACACTTACACATACATACACGGCTATATACATATATAATCATGATCAAACATTTACTTTTCACATAAACTCATTTCAAATCAAAAAGCTTCCATATCACATCTTTTAAACATGCATGCATCATCTTTCAAGAATCAATCAAACATGAATCAATAAAAAATTAAAACTCACATTCTAACATACACACATACATGTGTACGGCCCCATGTATACACACACATACATCCATTTTTATTTTATTCAAAAACCCATTTATTTTAGTTTTATGTCTTGTGAAAAACTCAAGAATCAAGAGAAACTTTCCAAGATTTACAACATCACTCAAGAACAAAATTTAGAGAAATGGTTTTTATACCTTCAAGATTCAAGTGGGTTTTGACATGATTTTTTTTTTTTTTTTTGATATTTGAAAGCTTATTTCACCAAGAAAACACCTTTGGATCATCAAAATAGCTTGGAAACACCTTATATTTAATGATGTTCTTGCAAGAACATCAAAAATTTCGAAATTATGGATGTAATAAGGGGGTGTTCGGCTGAAAGTTAGTAGAGAAAGAGTGTTTGATTTGAAAATTTTTCATTCTTGGAGTTGTAAGTGTTTTTGAGATTTAAAAAAGGAGTTAATGAAACATAATCATCAACACCTCCCATGAAAGCCAATAAGAGGTGGTGAGAGAGTGAGAAGTTAATGTGCATGGCTACCAACACACACACATATACACGATTTTATGTGTATGCATATACATATATATCTAAATTTTGGCCAAAACTGGTATTATACTAGATACCGGGTATTTTATCTAGCGTTTTAATCCCGTTTTAGTGCGTTTTAAATTATTTTTAACACTCGATAAAAATAAACTCACCAAAATATTATTAAACAATATTTTGTTTGCCTGGACTGGCTACGTTGTCGGTATTTAGCAGTATGCGCGTTGTGCTACGCGGTACACGCTTAAAATCGCAAAAATAGGAATTTATGCGTTTATTTTTATTTTTATCATTCTAAAGTAATAAAATAATCAAATTATTACTAAAATGATTATCAGTTTCCTTGACAGGCTATGTTGACAGTATTTTGTAGGCACACGTGCCGCATCGCGCGGTACGCGATTAAAGTCGAAAAATAGAGTTTCTTAGCGTTTTAAATTATTTTTCCACACGGATATGATTAAAATAATTATTCTAATCATAACAAACTATTTTTAGGATTTTAACATTTATCGGGTGGTCATCGATGTTCGTTTCGCATTTTAACCGTTACACGATAAGCGTTAATTTTATCGTTGCCAACATAATTTTTTTACCAAAGTTTAAATTTACCAACTCATTAAATTTCACATATAAACATCATAATCAGTCAAATACAACCTTTTTATCTATTCACAACACGTATTACAATTGTACGGTACGGCTTGAAAAGCCGGGTGTCACAGTACCCACCACCTCCTCAACCTCCGCAGCAGCCGCCGCAGCCACCACAGATCTAGCCACCATAGCAGCAGGAAATCCTTCAGAGGTTGAACAAGGTGGAATGAGAGGTACAGGAGGAGCGTGGAAGCCGCCGGGGTATACTTAAGGGCTTGGCAGACCTAATAAAGGGGAAGAAAAAGAGGGATTATTGAAATTCCTTATTTATTTTCTTTTGTAATTTTAAATTTCAATTAAGTCCCTGTGTGGACATCTATTTATGTATTCAATCCCTACGAGGACTTGTATTTCTTCTTTTAGTCCCTATGTGGACAATGTTATTTCTTTAAAGTCCCGTTTAGGGCAATTATGTACTTCTCTTTATTTAATGGAAAGATTTAATTTAAAATTTCATTTTTCATTATATGTAAGAATATATTGTATGAAATAAATCAAAATATTATTCCTTTTTTGCAATTGATCTGCCAATAAATATTAAAAGAAAATCTTGAAGGTATAACCTAGCCTATATGTCATTTTAGACATGGCCCAGATGGTAAAACCTTTTAAAGATTCAAATCCTTGCTAACATCTGAAAACATGTTAGCACTTCTGGCAATGTGATTCGATAAAATCACACTAGTCATCCTTGTATTGGATTTTTCCAATTTCTTATTCTTACCTACATTTAAATATCCATTAGTGACAAAGTGCATGCGGGCCATATTCATTGTCTAATAAGACAAAAGACAGTTGTAGTCTACGACTCCCTGTCAAGAAAAGGTAATGAACTATGTTCATACCTTAAATGCCTCGATCTTATAAGATCATGGTTTATAATTTTAAAATTTTCCTTGTGACTAGGCCTTTTGTGCCACTTTAATATCTTTAGTAATTTATAACTAGGGATAAATTATAATGAAAATGATAAAAAAAAAAAAACCAATACGGTTTGTATTTACCATGGTTAATGACAATTCCATAATAAGATTTCTGAATGAATTATTGCCATCCTTTTATTGTAGCAATCAAGCTACATGGCCGAATCAAATGAGGTTAACAGTCATCCAAGGGAGAGAAATGATACCACCAGAGTTAATGTGGCTGGTGCAGACCTGCAAGCGTTAATAGATAATGCTGTTACTCGAGCCCTTGACAGACAGTTTAAAGAATCAAGCGGCACTCGCACCAGAACACAGTCTGTACCTCATACAAAGCCGCCTTCCAAGACTCATGTATCTCATAAGAATGATTCTCATCATTCGTTGAATCAGAGGAGTGTTCCATCCAAACGAATCGTGCTCAATCAAGAGCCACGTGTTAAAACCTGTTCTTATAAATATTTTGTCTCCTGCAAGCCCAGGGACTTCACAAGGGAGAAATGAGCCATTGATTGTGTGACTTGGCTCGATGAGATGGATACAGTGGTTGATATTAGTGGTTGTGCAGAACAGGACATTGTGAAGTTTGTTTCACAATCTTTTAAAGGAGAAGCTCTAGCTTGGTGGAGGTCACTAATCCAAGCTACAGGGAAGATCCCGTTGTATAACTTGACTTGGGATCAGTTTGTTGCTCTAATCAAAGAAAATTTATGCCCCCAACATGAAGTTGAGAAAATTGAGACTAACTTCTTGACCTTGGTCATGAAGAACTTAGATTGTCAGGCGTATCTTACGAGCTTCAACACCATGTCTCGATTGGTTCCTTACTTGGTCACACCAGAATCGAAGCGCATAGCTCGTTTTATTGGAGGTTTAGCTCCGGAAATTAAGGGAAATGTGAAAGCATCCCGACCTACCACATTTAGGTCAGTAGCAGATCTGTCTCTATCTCTCACATTGGATGCTATCAGAAACAAGTCTGTCAAGGTTTCTGATGAAGGGAAGCAAAAACGGGAGGACGAGAGTTCTCATCACTCCGACAAGAAGAAAAAGGGGAACTCAGATCACAAGAAGAGTTCGGGGTTCAAAAAGGATAACCAACACTCTGGTGAGAAACCCAAATGTAGGACCTGTCAGAAGCATCATTTTGGAAAGTGTAGGTTGGAGTCGAAATCACAATCGCAGTCACAGTCAAAGACTTTTGGATGTGGGATTTGCAAGTCCAAAGAACATAAGACTTTGGATTGCAAGACATTGAAAGATGCAACTTGTTATGGTTGCAACGAAAAGGGGCACATCAAGACCAATTGCCCCAAGAATCCAAAGAAGCCTGAAGAGGCTAAGAAGACCAATGCTCGGGTCTTCCAAATGAATCCGCAAGAGGCTGTGTAGAATGACAACGTGATAACAGGTACCTTTCTTATCAATGATGTTTATGCTAGAGTGTTGTTTGATTCAGATGCAGACAACTCTTTTGTAGACAATAAATTTTGTAAATTGTTAAATCTGCCTGTTAAAACTCTAAGCATAAAATATGACGTAGAATTGGCCGACGGTACTATAGAGACTGCCTCAATAGTTCTAGATGGATGTTTTATATCCATTAGGAATCATTCTTTTCCGCTTTCCTTGCTTCCATTGAAATTGGCAGGATTCGACATAGTGATAGGCATGGATTGGTTATCTCATAACCAAGCCCAAATTGTATGTGATAAGAAGCAAGTGGTTATGAAGACTCCTTATGGTAAACCACTTACAATACAAGGAGATACGCAGTACGGGTTGCCTAAGCAAGTATCCATGCTTAAGGTGTTAAAGTGTTTTAAGAAAGGTTGTATCATTTATATGGCACAGGTAACTAATGATGAACCAAAGCCCAAGATCGAAGACATCCCTGTTATTGTCACACCCCCAAAAATCCACCTGCGGAGTACTACCGCTTGGAGGCGTGACTGACCAGGATCCAGCCACCAATCACATTGAACAAGCATATAAGTAGTTATAAAATCCAACCAATACAATTGGTGTTCAAACAAAACATAGTTTAAGTTGCAAGCGGAAGCATAAGTCTTAAAACCAAAACATGAGTTCAATTGTTTCAGAGTTTAACATGGCACGCAGCTGTCCATGTCCCACAACGACTCTCTTCCATGCAAGCTCCAGCTAAGTACCTATTGTCCTGCAAAGCATGTAGTAAGGAGTCAACAACAAGTTGAGTGAGTTCACGGTTGGGTGTTCGTTTTAAGTTGTTTCGAAAACAGTTTCCTTTATCTGGCATCCTACCGTGGGGGTTACCCCATAGTTAAAAACGTGACTTGGTTATTCCTGGTTACTCTGGCAATCCAGCCGTGGGGGCTACCCCGTGTTAGTTATTTGGCATTTCGGCCGTGGGGGTTACCCCATGTATACACTAGACTCGTTACCATATCGACTGCTGACTGTAGTCATGTTTATGTGCCCTGAAACTGTCAATGTCTATCATCATTGACGTGCCCTAGATCCATTAGTTCACGCCCGTCCTCTGCGGCACGGTGTGAGGTTTGTCAGACCTAAATAGCGCTATCTAACTAATGACCCGCTCGCCATTGGCCCGGCGATTAAGTCGATATAAAAATGAGGGACTTCATGATAGAGTTTTGGTCTAGTACGAGTTATCCATCCATGAGGACGAGGAATTACATTCCTGAACCAATGCTGTCCTACCCAAGGAGGACGAGGAACCCATGTTCCTTAACCCCAATTCCCGACCCCTGGGAATCCCATGCTTTGTAGAGGGTGTGAACTCACCTTGGTTTGCTCGGCAGATACACAGAAAGATCAATCAAGTTGTAAGTGGTCAACTACGTCCTAACATAGATACCATTCAGGTCAGGTTCGTATCCAAGTAGTGCACGTATGTTCTACACGTATACTAGCAAGTTGCATGCAGGTATCATTCATGGCATACACGTATAAACATGGCTGTTTACAATAATACTCACTCTTGTATAGTAGCTTGTATATAAATAAACAAAGCCCAAAAGTCCGGCCCAAATCCTAAGCCCGTAACAAAGCGAGTCCAAACAGTGCACGACATACACAATTAACAGTAGCACATGCGGCCCATGTGTTCGGCCCAATTACTTAGGCCCGTAACAGTGTGAAAGTCCAAACAGCGTGTACATGTGTGTGGTCTCGAGTCGAGACTGTGCGGTCTCTAGTCGAGACTGTGCGGTCTCGAGTTGCAGCTTACAAGTTCTCGAGTCGCAATCTGAGGAGGTCTCGGGTCATGCACGTTCTGGTTTCGAGTCGCAACCGGACTCGTAACCATAGTCTCGAGTCATGATGTTTGTACTGATGAAGCATGGTCTCGAGTTGAGACTAGAGGTTCTCGACTCGCAACCTTGTGTCGAAACCGTGATCTCGAGTTGGCATATGGTGGTTCGGTCTCGACTAGACATCTGCTGATTTCCTGACATATGTACTAAACCAATTGAATTACAATTTCATGAGATAATGTACTATCCAATGGTATTTCATAAACATGTTCCCTTGTCTAACATTGATTCAAATCAGATCAAACAAGCATTTTTAAATGTTCATAACATATTCATATCATCTTCAAGTTGTTCTTCATGTATTCAAATAGTTCAACATCATCATTCGTATAAACCTTAATCAAACAAAATCGTGAACAACAACTTATCAACACAATGAATCACCCTAATGGTGGACATTCGGTTTCTTAACACAAGAGTATACAATCCGATTATATGAACATTATCTAACATACATATGCAAGCCTATTTTCATGAACATTCACAACTAGTGGTTTAAACCTCATACAAGCACAAGATATCATTAACCCATCATGCAATATATCCGAAATCAAGACATGTTAACCGATTATCATCATCATACACATCAAGAACATCATCATGCTATTTCATCAAGGCAAGTAGCATCATTAGTCACATAAACACCTAGTGAGCATCTAGAACACTAACCGATTGTGAAAGGCACCGAGATGGTAAAGAAGATGAATAAAATGGAGTGTCCGAGTGTTGATGGTTAGCTTGACCGAGTCCTTGTTGATGCCGATTTGATCCGAGAGATAGGAGGGGGAAGATGATGCTTGATTCTCTAGGGTTTAAGGTTTTTCTAGAGAGAGAGTGTGTGTAGGAGAAGGTGTGTGCGAGAGTGAGTGTGTTGTCCAAAGAAATGGCAAACATGGCTATCCACCAAGGTTATATATCCGTTCCAAGTAGTGCACCCTAATGGGCTTTCGGTTGGGTTAAATGAGGTGCGTGGCCCATCTGGCTCACTGTTTCATTGTTCACTCGAGACCGCATGATCTCGAGTCGGGTCCTTGGTTCTCGGCTCACTTAAACATATACACATACAAGCATACATATAAACATAACACATAATCGCATAGAATGTTCACATATATCATTAAACCAACAAGTTAACTAATCGCATAACGTTTCAAGCAAGTTACACCAAGATACAACGAAAGGTTCTAAATTTCGATTTGTCACATCATCCCCAAGTTGAAAGAAATTTCGTCCCGAAATTTGGCAAGCACTCACTGAGGAAGCTAGTTAAGTTGTATGGTTTTCCCGGTTTTCCTGGGGTGTCACATCCACCCCCCGTTGATCTGGAATTTCGTCCCGAAATTCCGTAGCTTCAGCCTCAGTAGTGGTCGTACTGTTTGCGAACAGTTGGGGATACTTTTGTTTCATCTGATCTTCGCGCTCCCAGGTGAACTCTGGGCCGCGACGTGAGTTCCAACGAACTCGAACGAGAGGTATTCTAGTGCTCTTGAGGACCTTAACATCCCGGTCCGTGATTTCGACTGGTTCCTCGACGAATCATAACTGCTCGTCGATAGTGAGTTCCTTCAGAGGAACTATGTGGGTCTCATCTGACAGACATTTCTTCAGATTCGACACGTGGAAAACGTTGTGAACTGCACCGAGTTCTGCTGGTAAGTTTAGCCTGTAGGCCACCCTGCCTATTTTCTCGATGATTTCGAAGGGTCCAACGTATCGTGGGTTAAGTTTGCCTCGTTTACCAAAACGAACCACACCCTTCCAGGGTGAAACTTTGAGTAGTACCCGCTCCCTAACCTGGAGCTCTAGTGGTTTCCTGCCCTTATCGGCGTAGACTTTCTGTCGGTCACGAGCTGCCGCCATGCGTTTTCGTATTTGAGCGATTTGTTCGGTTGTGTCTACCACATGTTCTGGACCAGTGATCTGACTATCTCCCACCTCTTCCCAACAAAGAGGTGACCGGCATTTACGTCCATACAATGCCTCAAACGGAGCAGCTTTAATGCTGGTGTGGTAGCTGTTATTGTACGAGAATTCCACAAGTGGCAGATGCTTCTCCCAGCTGTTGCCAAAGTCGATTACACATGCACGAAGCATGTCTTCTAAGGTTTGAATAGTACGCTCGGACTGCCCGTTCATCTGGGGGTGATACGCTGTGCTCATATCTAATCGTGAGCCAAAGGATTTGTGCATTGCTTGCCACAACTCTGAAGTAAAACGTGCATCTCGATCCGAGATAATGGAGGTGGGCACCCCGTGCCTCGAAACAACTTCCTTGAGGTATATTTCTGCAAGAGTGGAGAATTTATCCGTCTCCTTGATAGCCAAGAAGTGAGCAGACTTTGTGAGTCGATCCACGATCACCCAAATAGTATCATTTCCGCGCTGAGATCTAGGTAGGCAAGTAACAAAATCCATGGAAATTTGCTCCCATTTCCATTGAGGTATCTCTGGTTGCTGAAGTAGGCCTGAGGGTTTCTGATATTCTGTAACACCCTTTCTTATAAATCAAGGTTTAGCGTATTATTTACGAAAACAATCATGTAATTAAGATTACATATCCATTGGAAAAACGGGTTTACTAAAACCTTTTTACAATTTAAAAGTTTAGAACATAATGTAATTAAGTTCGTCACTTAAAAGAAACAATGAAACGACATTCGTCATTTAACATAATAACGATACATAGTGCGGAAGCTTATTTCGTGATCGTATTCGGTTCTTGCTCGTCACTTGATCTTCATCCGGGCACTCATGGCAATCACCTATGATCAAAACCAACTTAAAAGTTAGTTTTGATAGTCAAATATGAAGTTCAAACAAGTACAGGGGTTAAATATGTGACAACCCTCGTAATTCCAAGTATCCGTACAATTTATTAATGATAATTAAAGTGCTTAGTGATTGTGTTGAATTAATTAACTGTTTCCTGATTACTGTGTTATACTTACATGTGCGTGTTAGCATGCAGAAAACTTGACTAAATGGTCCTGAATATTTTCCTAGGTGTTAGGAATTAATTGTGTTACAAAAATATATGACGCCTTACGGAACAATTAAACAACTTAATGGAACAGTATCCGACCGAACAACCGGACATTACCCGGGATACCAAATATTTGTCAAACACGTTATTTAATTATTTCTTGGCTAGTTACGATCCCCGTACACCATTACACCCACTAGAAATTTACTAAGTAAAACATGTAACCTTATACTTATTAGAAGTCACCTACTTATCCTCAAATTTACTTATCCTCCTTATGTTGACTAAGTATTTACTTCTCCTCCTTATGTGGACTAAGTATTTACTTCTCCTCCTTATGTGGACTAAGTATTAGAATCCAAGATTTTACCTCTATATTTTAGTTAATCTTGGTTTGCTCATGTTGACTAAACACTAGAAAGAATGACTATAAATATGGTGCATAACTTCACAATCTTCACACCATCTTTCTCATTCTCTATATCTCTCTCTTGGCTCACTCTAAAACCACCACCACCATTCCATTGTTGAGCTTGTTTCAAGTGTTAGAAGGTGATACAAGGAGCTTGAAGGTCTTGAAGAATCCTTCTCATTTTCTTTCATCATCCATCTTTGTCATTTTTTCTCTAGTGATATTCCCAAGCTTTAAGCTAGTTGTAAGACTTCTTTAAACTCTTGTTTACTTCATGTGTTAGTAGTTAAAGATTATATTATGATGAAATAATGCTGGTATGATGTTGTTGTTGATCACTATACATGTTAACGAAACAAATAGAACTTGCGTTAAAGCACTATAAGCTGAAAACAGGAAGCTGTCAAACTGTTACAGCCGCCTTCAGTCGGCTGTAACCAGTTCCTAACTTAACGAAAAATTGATTTCTTGAGTCTATAATGTGTTATTATGAAATACGGTTCAAATGGCACTGGAATCATAATTTTTGAACTTCGTTTACTATTTTTAAAGACCCGTTTTGTAACAGCAACTAAAGCTGAGTTTTTACTGCAATAAATGGGTGTTATATTTTTAATCAAAACTTGAATTCTGTGTAGAGTTAGATCATGAATTTTGTACTGTAGATGACCACCGATGTAATTGTAATTCTCCCACTGGAATTTCGTCAATCGGACTTACGATGAATTTTAAATGAATTTTTCCATGAACTGCAGTCAGAAAGTGACGAATCTGATTGCAGCCCGGTAAATGATTTTTATAAAATATTAGTAATGTATTGGATCCTGATATTTTTACACAGTAATATTTGGATTGTTTAAAACATTCTGTAAAAATTTGGGAATTTTTGGAATAAGTTAACTATTTTATTAAATTACTTGAAAACAGTCCAGTTTTGGATGTTTAAGCTGAAACAATATAACTAGTGATTTGCATGTCTAAATGTCGGTTATGATCTAACTTATTATATGTCAATGAAAGTGTTATGTACAATATCGTATGCTTGCTTTTGAATGGTAATAAATGGGGAAGTTTATATGGGCGTGAATTGTTAAAGTGAGTATATGTTATGTGGTAGATGTGTGTAGGAACTTCTTGCTTATTTGAAGTCACTAATAAACTAAGTGGTAATCATACTAGGACGTGATTGACCAACACCTACTGTTAGCTATATTTGAGAATCTAACCGAGCAAACCAAGGTGAGTTCACACATTTTCTAAGGCATGGGATTCCCGGTGGTTGGGAATGGGTTAAAGAAATTAAAACGGGATCTACATATCCTCCTTGGGTAGGATATGTACGGCCATCCTCCATAGGTAGGATGCCAATAATAAATTCTGCGTATTCTCCTTGGGTAGAATACGTACGTTCGTCCTCCTTGGGTAGGACAACACCCTTAAAACTTACTAGACAAAACTCTATCATTAAGTCCCTCATTATATATCGACTTAATCGCCGAGGCCGATGGCGAGCGGGTCATTAGTTAGTAGCGCTATTAGGTTTAACAAACCTCACACCGTGTCGTCCGAACGGGCGTGTACTAATGGACTATGGCAAACTGTCAATGATGATAGACACTGATGTAGGGCACAACTATTGTTCGTAGCAGTCGATATCATACCGTCTAGTGGTTCACATGGGGAAGCACCCACTGATTATGGATATGGATTGGGTAATAAACGGAACTGGTTAAACATACTTTCAACTACGGGGTAACCCCCACGGCAACATAAGCCAACGAAAGTCAAACCACGTTTTCAGAAACAACTTAAAACTAAACAACCAACCGTGAACTCACTCAACTTTGTTGTTGACTCGTTGTTACATGCCTTACAGGTCGCTAGATGCTTATGGAGCTTGCACGAGGAGGAGGTCGTTGTGGGATATAGACTGTTATGTTCCGTGCTTAACATTTGAACCTTATGAACTTATTACTTATGTTTGGGTTTCATGTTTTATGCTTCCGCTGTTTAAATTGAACTTGGTTAACTTGTTTGTGAACACCTATTATATTGTGTGGTTGAACTTTTATTTAATTTACTATATTGTTCAATATGATTGGTGGCTTGATCCTGGTCATGTCACGCCTCCAAGCGGTGATACTCCGCATGGTGGATTTTGGGGGTGTGACAGATTGGTATCAGAGCCATTGGTTATAGTGAACTTGGTTTTAAAAAGGGGAAAAGCTTTTTGATAAAAACCAGACTATAACCTGTACAGTGCTCAACGATCCACAACGACGCTTCGCTCCACGTGCAAGACTCGACACCATAAGTGGTATGATTTATGTTATATTGTCGGTTAGATAGTTCTCACTGTGCATTAGATAATGTGATAATTGCTATTTGAAACTTGTGTGCTTACTCTCTATTGTCGTCCCACACTTACGCACTTTCGCGACACCTTTCTCACTTACGTTGCTTCATTATGAAGATCATGAACGGACGCGGAGGACGTATCAACCTCACTCAAGCCCAGTTGATGGCTTTGATCAACGAACGAGTCGCTGAGGCACTCGCAGCCAACCCTGCAGGAGGTCAACATGCTCAACCTCCTGTGTGCACGTTCAAGACGTTCATGGACTGCCGACCTACCACTTTCAGTGGCACCGAAGGAGCAGTGGGCCTTCTTCACTGGTTTGAAAAGCTTGAGTCAGTTTTCGAGATGTGCGAATGCCCCGAAGACCGTAGGGTGAAATATGCTACCGGAACACTTGAAGGGGCTGCGTTAACCTGGTGGAAGGCGCAGGTTCAACTACTAGGACTGGCAGTTGCCAATGCCACCCCCTGGAATGGTTTCAAAGAGCTGATCAAGGAGGAATACTGTAGTCGGGATGACATCCACAAGCTAGAGGTGGAATTTTACAATCTGAAAATGACGGGGTCTGAGATTGAGGCGTATACTAAGAGGTCAAACGAATTGGCCATCTTGTGTCCTACCATGGTGGACCCTCCCATCAAACGAATTGAGCTGTATCTCAAGGGCCTTGTACCAGAGATTCAAAGTCACGTAACTTCAGCCAACCTGGGTACCATTCAGCAAATTATCAAGGTGGCTCATCGTCTCACCGACCAGGCGGTGGAGCAAAATAGACTGCCCAAACGAGTCAGTGCCACAGCTACTTCTGATGCACCTACCGACAACAAGAGAAAATGGGATGGGAACTCCGGAAAGGGGTCTACTTCAGTTCAGTCTCAGCAGCGAAAGACTGATGACTACCAGAGTCCTGGTCAGCAATCTTCTGGTAACCAAGGACATGGTGGATACCGAGGGAACCACCCCAAGTGCAACCGGTGCAACAAGCATCACAGCGGGCAGTGCAACAAAGGTCGTTGCCTGAGGTGTAACAAGTTTGGTCATGAAGCAAAGGATTGCAGGAGCATCCGACCAGCAAATCAAAATCGCCAACAACAACAACAAGCTCCACAGAACCACCAGCAGCAACAACAACAACAGGGCAATAAAGGATGCTTTCAGTGTGGCGCTGAAGGCCATTTTAAGAGGAACTGCCCCCAACTGAATCAGAATCGGAACAACAACAACCAAGGAAACGGGAATCACAATGGGAACAACCATGGAGGCAACAACGGGAATAACAATGGGGGTAATAACGACGGCAATGGTGCCAGGGGTCGAGCGTTCGTGATTGGTCAGGGTGACGCAAGGAATGATCCTAACGTAGTGATGGGTAAGTTCCTTCTCGACGACTTTTATGTTACTGTTTTATTTGATTCGGGTGCCGATACTAGTTATGTGTCTCTAAAAGTTAGTCAAATGCTTAAACACACACCAACACTTTTGAACACCAAGCATGTCGTAGAGTTAGCAAATGGTAAAAGCCTAGAAGCCATACACATAGTTAAGGGTTGTAACCTCGTCCTAGCTGGTCAGACCTTCTCCATCGATCTTATTCCTATAGTTTTGGGTAGTTTCGACATCGTAATTGGGATGGATTGGTTATCCCAACAGCAAGCAGAGATCCTTTGCAAAGAGAAGATTGTTCGTATTCCCCGTTCTGGTAAAGAACCTCTCGTGATTCAAGGCGACAAGAGTGGTGCTGTTGTGGGCATCATCTCCTTTCTTAAGGCCCAGAAGTGTTTGCGAAAGGGCCACACTGCTATTTTAGCGCTCGTTACTGACGCATCAACGAAAGAGAAGAAGATAGAGGATATTCCAGTTGTACGCGATTTTCCTGAGGTATTCCCAGAGGAATTACCTGGTCTTCCGCCTCATCGTCAAGTCGAGTTTCAAATTGAGCTAACCCCTGGATCAGCGCCCATAGCTCGTGCACCTTATCGATTAGCTCCATCAGAACTTGAAGAATTGTCCACCCAATTGCAAGACCTCTTAGATAAGGGATTTATTCGCCCCAGCTCTTCGCCTTGGGGAGATCCAGTCTTGTTTGTGAAGAAGAAAGACGGTACTTTCAGAATGTGTATTGACTATCGCGAACTCAACAAGGTGACTGTGAAGAATCGTTATCCTCTCCCACGAATTGATGACCTATTCGACCAGCTGCAAGGGTCAAGCTTCTACTCTAAGATTGACTTAAGATCGGGCTATCATCAGCTGAGAGTCCGAGATGAAGACATCTCCAAGACAGCATTCAGAACTCGCTACGGGCACTATGAGTTTCTGGTCATGCCTTTTGGATTAACAAACGCACCTGCAGTCTTCATGGACCTCATGAACCGAGTGTGCAAACCCTACCTGGATAAGTTCGTTATCGTCTTCATCGACGACATCCTGATCTATTCCAAGAGTCAGGAAGAACACGAGCATCATCTACGACTTATCTTAGAACTTCTTCGAGCAGAGCAGCTGTATGCTAAGTTCTCAAAATGCGACTTTTGGCTTCATGAAGTCCATTTCTTAGGCCACGTGGTAAATGCAGATGGGATTAATGTGGATCCATCCAAGGTTGACTCGATCAAGAACTTGCCTGCACCCCGTACACCAACAGAAATCCGTCAATTCTTGGGTTTGGCGGGCTACTACAGAAGGTTTATCAAGGATTTCTCAAAGATTGCACAACCTCTCACCTCACTAACTCAGAAGGGTGTCACCTATCATTGGGGTGATGCACAGGAATCTGCTTTCCAGCACTTAAAAGATAGACTTTGTAGCGCGCCTATCCTCTCATTGCCTGAAGGCACAGATGATTTTGTGGTTTACTGCGACGCTTTCATCCAAGGACTTGGTTGCGTATTGATGCAACGTGACAAGGTCATTGCCTACGCATCACGCCAACTCAAAGTTCACGAAAGGAATTACACTACTCACGATCTGGAGCTGGGAGCAGTTGTTTTCGCACTTAAGATATGGAGACATTACCTGTACGGTACCAAGTGCACCATTTACACCGATCACAGGAGTCTCGAGCATATATTCAAGCAAAAGGAGTTAAACATGCGACAACGCCGATGGGTCGAACTCTTGAATGATTACGAATGCGCTATCAAGTATCATCCGGGCAAAGCCAATGTTGTGGCCGACGCCCTCAGTCGAAAGGATACCATACCTAGGCGTGTACGTGCTCTACAGCTTACCATCCAATCTAACCTTCCCGCTCAGATTCGTGATGCTCAGGTTGAAGCATTGAAACCAGAAAATGTCAGGGCTGAAGCCTTACGCGGTTCGAGGCAACGATTAGAACAAAAGGAAGACGGCGCCTACTACGTAACAGGGCGTATCTGGGTTCCACTCTATGGAAACTTACGCGAGCTTGTAATGGATGAAGCACATAAGTCTCGTTATTCGGTACACCCTGGTTCGGATAAGATGTACCACGACCTAAAAACTACATATTGGTGGCCTGGTATGAAAGCCAGCATAGCAACCTACGTCAGTAAATGCTTGACTTGTGCTAGGGTCAAGGTCGAATACCAGAAACCATCAGGTCCACTCCAACAACCAGAGATCCCGAGATGGAAATGGGAGCAAATTTCCATGGATTTCGTTACTGGCCTGCCTAGATCTCAGCGCGGAAATGATACCATTTGGGTGATCGTGGATCGACTAACAAAGTCTGCACATTTCTTGGCTATCAAGGAAACCGACAAGTTTTCTACTCTAGCGGACATCTACCTAAAGGAAGTAGTATCAAGGCACGGAGTGCCAACCTCTATTATTTCCGATCGTGATGCACGTTTCACTTCGGAACTTTGGCAAGCGATGCACAAATCTTTTGGCTCTCGGTTAGACATGAGCACAGCTTACCATCCACAAACGGATGGGCAATCTGAGCGCACCATCCAAACCCTTGAAGATATGCTTAGGGCATGTGTAATCGATTTTGGTAATGGCTGGGAAAAGCACCTTCCGCTAGTTGAGTTTTCATATAACAACAGCTACCACACCAGCATCCAGGCCGCTCCGTTCGAGGCATTGTATGGACGTAAATGCCGATCACCTCTTTGTTGGGCAGAGGTTGGCGACAGTCAAATCACAGGCCCAGAACTTGTAGTAGATACAACCGAGAAGATTGCTCAGATACGACAACGAATGGCGGCAGCTCGTGACCGTCAGAAATACTATGCTGATAAGAAAAGAAAGCCACTCGAGTTCCAGGTTGGGGATCGAGTGCTACTCAAAGTCTCACCTTGGAAAGGTGTAGTTCGTTTTGGTAAACGAGGCAAGCTCAATCCGCGATATGTTGGACCATTCGAAATCATTGAGAAAATTGGCAAAGTCGCTTACAGGTTGAATCTACCCGAAGAACTCAATGGAGTTCATAACGTATTCCACGTGTCAAATCTGAAGAAGTGTCTGTCAGACGAGACCCTCATAGTTCCTCTCAAGGAGCTCACAATCGACGACCAGTTGCGATTCGTCGAGGAACCAGTCGAAATCACGGACCAAGATGTTAAGGTCCTCAAGCGCACTAGAATTCCTCTCGTTCGAGTTCGTTGGAACTCCCGTCGTGGCCCAGAGTATACCTGGGAACGAGAAGACCACATGAAACTCAAGTATCCCCAGTTGTTTGAGAAAAGTGCAACCACTACTGAGGCTGAAGCTACTGCGGAATTTCGGGACGAAATTCCAAACCAACGGGGGGATGATGTGACACCCCAGGAAAAACCAGTAAACCACGCAACTTAACTAGCTTTCTCAGTAACTACGCACAAAATTTCGGGAGGAAATTTTCTTAACAGGGGGAGACTGTGACAACCCTCGTAATTCCAAGTATCCGTACAATTTATTAATGATAATTAAAGTGCTTAGTGATTGTGTTGAATTAATTAACTGTTTCCTGATTACTGTGTTATACTTACATGTGCGTGTTAGCATGCAGAAAACTTGACTAAATGGTCCTGAATATTTTCCTAGGTGTTAGGAATTAATTGTGTTACAAAAATATATGACGCCTTATGGAACAATTAAACAACTTAACGGAACAGTATCCGACCGAACAACCGGACATTACCCGGGATACCAAATATTTGTCAAACACATTATTTAATTATTTCTTGGCTAGTTACGATCCCCGTACACCATTACACCCACTAGAAATTTACTAAGTAAAACATGTAACCTTATACTTATTAGAAGTCACCTACTTATCCTCAAATTTACTTATCCTCCTTATGTTGACTAAGTATTTACTTCTCCTCCTTATGTGGACTAAGTATTTACTTCTCCTCCTTATGTGGACTAAGTATTAGAATCCAAGATTTTACCTCTATATTTTAGTTAATCTTGGTTTGCTCATGTTGACTAAACACTAGAAAGAATGACTATAAATATGGTGCATAACTTCACAATCTTCACACCATCTTTCTCATTCTCTATATCTCTCTCTTGGCTCACTCTAAAACCACCACCACCATTCCATTGTTGAGCTTGTTTCAAGTGTTAGAAGGTGATACAAGGAGCTTGAAGGTCTTGAAGAATCCTTCTCATTTTCTTTCATCATCCATCTTTGTCATTTTTTCTCTAGTGATATTCCCAAGCTTTAAGCTAGTTGTAAGACTTCTTTAAACTCTTGTTTACTTCATGTGTTAGTAGTTAAAGATTATATTATGATGAAATAATGCTGGTATGATGTTGTTGTTGATCACTATACATGTTAACGGAACAAATAGAACTTGCGTTAAAGCACTATAAGCTGAAAACAGGAAGCTGTCAAACTGTTACAGCCGCCTTCAGTCGGCTGTAACCAGTTCCTAACTTAACGAAAAATTGATTTCTTGAGTCTATAATGTGTTATTATGAAATACGGTTCAAATGGCACTGGAATCATAATTTTTGAACTTCGTTTACTATTTTTAAAGACCCGTTTTGTAACAGCAACTAAAGCTGAGTTTTTACTGCAATAAATGGGTGTTATATTTTTAATCAAAACTTGAATTCTGTGTAGAGTTAGATCATGAATTTTGTACTGTAGATGACCACCGATGTAATTGTAATTCTCCCACTGGAATTTCGTCAATCGGACTTACGATGAATTTTAAATGAATTTTTCCATGAACTGCAGTCAGAAAGTGACGAATCTGATTGCAGCCCGGTAAATGATTTTTATAAAATATTAGTAATGTATTGGATCCTGATATTTTTACACAGTAATATTTGGATTGTTTAAAACATTCTGTAAAAATTTGGGAATTTTTGGAATAAGTTAACTATTTTATTAAATTACTTGAAAACAGTCCAGTTTTGGATGTTTAAGCTGAAACAATATAACTAGTGATTTGCATGTCTAAATGTCGGTTATGATCTAACTTATTATATGTCAATGAAAGTGTTATGTACAATATCGTATGCTTGCTTTTGAATGGTAATAAATGGGGAAGTTTATATGGGCGTGAATTGTTAAAGTGAGTATATGTTATGTGGTAGATGTGTGTAGGAACTTCTTGCTTATTTGAAGTCACTAATAAACTAAGTGGTAATCATACTAGGACGTGATTGACCAACACCTACTGTTAGCTATATTTGAGAATCTAACCGAGCAAACCAAGGTGAGTTCACACATTTTCTAAGGCATGGGATTCCCGGTGGTTGGGAATGGGTTAAAGAAATTAAAACGGGATCTACATATCCTCCTTGGGTAGGATATGTACGGCCATCCTCCATAGGTAGGATGCCAATAATAAATTCTGCGTATTCTCCTTGGGTAGAATACGTACGTTCGTCCTCCTTGGGTAGGACAACACCCTTAAAACTTACTAGACAAAACTCTATCATTAAGTCCCTCATTATATATCGACTTAATCGCCGAGGCCGATGGCGAGCGGGTCATTAGTTAGTAGCGCTATTAGGTTTAACAAACCTCACACCGTGTCGTCCGAACGGGCGTGTACTAATGGACTATGGCAAACTGTCAATGATGATAGACACTGATGTAGGGCACAACTATTGTTCGTAGCAGTCGATATCATACCGTCTAGTGGTTCACATGGGGAAGCCCCCACTGATTATGGATATGGATTGGGTAATAAAAGGAACTGGTTAAACATACTTTCAACTACGGGGTAACCCCCACGGCAACATAAGCCAACGAAAGTCAAACCACGTTTTCAGAAACAACTTAAAACTAAACAACCAACCGTGAACTCACTCAACTTTGTTGTTGACTCGTTGTTACATGCCTTACAGGTCGCTAGATGCTTATGGAGCTTGCACGAGGAGGAGGTCATTGTGGGATATAGACTGTTATGTTCCGTGCTTAACATTTGAACCTTATGAACTTATTACTTATGTTTGGGTTTCATGTTTTATGCTTCCGCTGTTTAAATTGAACTTGGTTAACTTGTTTGTGAACACCTATTATATTGTGTGGTTGAACTTTTATTTAATTTACTATATTGTTCAATATGATTGGTGGCTTGATCCTGGTCATGTCACGCCTCCAAGCGGTGATACTCCGCATGGTGGATTTTGGGGGTGTGACAAAATATGAAGTCCAAACAAGTACAGGGGTTAAATATGACAAAAAATAACATTTTTCCAAGTTTGGGGGCGTCGCGTGACGCCAAGGGGCGTCGCGTGACGCTAGGCCCCCTTTTCAGCAGAATGTTGCTGCATATTCCCTGCACGATCTGATTTCACGGAAACGGCCATAACTTCTTCGTTATTGATCCGTTTTACCCGATTCTTTTTCCTACGCGTCCGTAATTTAATTCTCCATCTTATGGAGTTAAAATTCAACAACCTTCATAATAAAATTTCAGACTTTTAAGTCTTCGGCTTATCGCCCTTTTACCAAATTTTGACCCGTTTATGCATTTTATCAAACGAACATATTTGTTTGATTCCTACATCACCTACACTTCTCAAATTGTTATTAACTACCATTTAGGTTCTAATCACAAGTTTATTTCACAATTTAAACCCGTTTTCGCTCGTATGATTACTTTGACCCGTTAAGGGTATTTAAGCATTTTCGAGCCTAAAATCGCTCTCGATTGTTTCTAGCATTTCATCACCACATTTCTTAACCTAAAATCTCCCACCACAATTGTGTTTATGGCGGTTTGATGTGGTGATCTATATAAACCAAATTTTACCTCTTGAATCATTATTTTACGGCAAAAACTCAAATAGTACCGTTTGACTAATATAATACTTCTTTCAACCTCTATACTTAATCTAAGTATTTACTTAATCATAAAACTTGTTTCCAAACAACCTTTAAAGGTTTTTTGTTCGAATTAGCCAACAAGGGCGTTTTGGTCACATTTAATCCTTCATTTTTACGATAAAGGACTTCCACTAATATTTGACCAAATTGCACTTCTTACTACAACTTATTTGTGCGTACCTGGCTTGGATCAACGTATAGACCCGTTTATACCTCGCATTTATTAACCAATATTCTATAGCATCGCAATTATCCCAGAATTGCTACTCGTTCCTGTTTACATATGACTTGACAACCAAGATTAGTCATTATTGTCAAATGGTGTTATCATCACCATTTGACCCGTTTGGCTCATATGACCAAACATTTACATATGTAGTAAAACGAGGTTTTAAATTTCAAATTTACACATCCGGCCCACGTCGGATGTTACCACTTGACCCCTCCTTTTCTCTTTAACTCATTTCTTACAAATTTGACCCGTTCGGCTTACGCCATGGGTACCCTTTTTATTGTCAATTTACATTAGTCGACACTTGACTAAATTTCCATTTTTTTTACCCCTTTTTCTCAATATTAGATTACACTACGCGGTAATCTTATCAAAACTCATAATCTCTTAGTCATTACATGACCGATTTACCGATTTATCCTTTTTACCATAAACCATGGTTTTTATCATCTTTATATGTTCCGACTCGTACCAATCGCGTCGGAAACCATATTTTCATTATTATCGTTATCGCATTTATTACTTGTAAAGTAAACAAGTATTCTACAAAAGTGTGTAAGTTTCACTTACCTGTCATCCGAATTACGCTTTCCTTTTCATTCTTGATTCGTTCGACCCGCTTTCTCCTCAAGCTTCACCTAGCTTGTTAAGTGCCAACTATCATTCATTATTCACAAGGTTGTTAGATTAGTCATTCCAAATCATGACTTTCACACCTTACGATTCTTTGACTACTTTTCTTATTTAACTCAATCATAAATCATTGAGTTTAATTCTTGTATCAAGACTCACTTCTAAACAATTATGAACTCTTAACAAAATCCTTATTTTGTTCAAGTAGTTCATTCGTACGAGTTACTACGGTGTTTATAAACACCCATACAACATTAATTTCATCAAATCAACTAAACCCATTTCATGGCAATTATGATCATATACTCAAACTTACAATTTGTTCAAGTATTTTGCTTCTACTATCAACTATGATGATTTTTAAACATGTGTATATCATCATCTTCACTATATAATAAAAACCCACTTGACTAAAAGTGGTAAATCACCAAATTACTCAAATCCTAGCAATTTTACTTCAAATTTCTACTTACGGTTTGTTCCTAAGCAATCATACTTCATTAATTTGGCCATAGCCTCTATGATTCTTGCATAAATCGCATCATGCAAATTTAACAAATTTTCACAACTTCATAAATGTTAGAAATTCGACATACCTTACGATCCCCACGACTAGGTGATCGTTTCTATGTATTAAATTCCGAATTTGGCCTTCATTTGATCTTCCAATTTGAAGATTTTGTTGAAGAACTAGGGTTTGCTCCATGGAGCTCCCTCCTGGCTTCTCACGCACGCACGCACACACACATATGTGTGTGTGTTTGTTTTATTTTTAAGTTTATAAAACCATTTGTAAGTTACCCGGCTTTGGTCCCTCGTGTTTGGTTAGTTATTAATTAGGTCACAACCTAATTATTTTCAACAATACTCTCACTTATTAACTAGGTTTAATATTCCTAGTTAACTTAGCGGGTTCGGGAATATTTATGACTAAGTTTATTTTAGGCCCCGTTAACTCGGGCCTTTTGTCCATTTTATTTCTTTAAAGCTTTTATTCATTTTTATTTATTATTAGGATTAATTATTTAAATCCTAATATTCCACCGGGTAAATTTTACCACTAACGGTACTTTACCCGTCTTTTAGTATTAACGGGGTTTAATTACCAAACCCGTTTTCGGGGTGTTACAAGTCTACCCCCCTTAAAGAGGTTTCGTCCTCGAAACCTTTTCTTACATAATTCATTGAGTTTAAACTCAATGTATTTGAGCCGAGAAATCTTTTAAACATTACTTATACTTTTAACCAATTATTAGTATTATCAGATAAGCATGGTAACATCTTTTTGGTCACTAATTGTCTACGTATCTCATATGACTTAGTGCAACTTAAAATAACGTAATCTCGTTATTTCCACTAGTTTAGTTAACTTAGCGGTATCCATCTCTTTCATATACTATCGAATTCCTTACGAATCCGTTATTTTGACCCGTTTAAAGATCTTTAGTGAAATCTTTCACTTTTAGCAACAAATTCTTTTGTTTTCAAATTTATCTATTCGGTTCAGCTATACCGAATCTACCGCTTACGAGCAAACCAAATTTCTTGATTTGAATTGGTGACCTTAACCGGTCTCATTAACTAGTCTTATTAGTTCAGTTACTTTTATCACTCGCTTGGTTATAATGTGATTTTACTTCACATTACATTTCCTAACCGTGATCGTGTCACCTCATGTTTAATTTGTATCAACCTTTCATTTTTGAAAATATCACTTTTCGAATATATCATCTTGCGCCTATCAGTGTCAAGACTTGTATCTTTCATGCTTACTATTTAAATTCCTATCATAATTTATGTTTGTAAAAACATTATTTCTTACTAAAACCAAAGTTTTAGTTTTAGGATCTTTTCTTTAACTTGTGTCAATCATCCATACCGGGATATTGACAGTTCGTAATTTAATCCTTTACAGTCTTAGTTTTATGCGGGGATTCTTAACTGATTTCCTCGCTTTATCCAATCTAACCCGTAGGTTTTATCACTTAGCCTTATGGGCTTTTTTTTTTATTAGACATTCACCTCTTTAGGGCGAAGTCCTTATAACTTCTTTCTAATCATGACCCATGGGTCATTTTAGTCCGTAGATCTCTCATTTGTTTATAACCCTAAAGGTTATGTTGATCCCGTAGATCACTCTTTTTACTCGTGTCTTATTAAAATATATATTTGGTGTCAAAGCACTCTTTTTACGTTTGAAATTCATTTGTCTCAAGCTTACCGTTATCCGGCTTGCGCTTACTTATGCCTTCAAGCATTATACTTTATTCAACCCGTTCAATCTCAAAATAGTTGAATATAATTATCAAAATTTCTGTTTACGAAATTTTATGGTCTTTTAGTCATAACTCATAATCCGAGTCTTTTGACTTTAAATTCGTGTTCTCGTTTCTCGGTTTACGCATGTGTTTAAATCCTTACCCATCAACCGGGTACTTTACCAAAGTCATTATTAGTGCAAGCATTCCGGTATACATCAAGTTTTCATTTTAATTTGTTTTGTTGTCTTAGCGGAAGCCCTCGCTTTTATTCAACCACACCTTTATTCTTTATTTGACCATCCTTGACAGTCTTTTAAACTATGAATGATGATTATCATCATCATCATTTCTTTACTACGACCAAAGTCAACGATTTTGATCGTTTTTTTTTCTCGTGTGGGCAATACCTTTGTTTCTATGACCCCGCGGGTCATTTATACTTTGGTTTTACAATGCCCTTTTTGTCTACCATGGTTTTTGATCGTTTTTCCCCATGTGGGCAATACCTTTGTTTCTATGACCCCGCGGGTCATTTATACTTTGGTTTTACAATGCCCTTTTTGTCTACCATGGTTGTTTCATCAAAAATGACTTATGTCACGAATTTCCTTGGGTCTTTTATTTCTATGTGCGCCATACATCGTTTTTATGGTTCCCACGAAAACCATTTATACGAGTATGCCCATAAGATTTTTTTGACCCTAAGGATCCTTTAAATTTCATTCATCTTGACCTTACTACATCGGACATAACTGCGCTCATTATAAGAAGCTCATGCTATCATGTGTTCACTACTTACTTGGCCAGAGTAAGCGATCAACACGTGGTACGCGTGACCTTATTATAATTACCACATCACGTCCCATGTAAGTAACTCCTCAAATTATCTCCATGTTTATGGTTTCATTTGGTAAAACTTTATTTAATTGTTAGTTAACAATTATTAGTTTTAGTCGTTTATCCTTGAACATGTACAATGTCCCTTTTTATAAACATTTATTCACATTCATTGATGTGGTCATTACTTTTCTCAATAGGATTTATATTGAGAATACTTACTTGGATGATCACTCTCGTCCAAGTTTCTATATAAACAAGTCTTGTTATTCATTTGTTATTCATCATTGTGAATAACACATTTCCTATTAAATTTCTCTTGGAAATCAGGTTTTCCAAGTTCTATCATATGTGTATGCAACCGTTATTACTTACGTGTTTGTTGCATATAACGACTCGTGCGATTAAATTTAAAAGTGTGCACCTGGTAATGCTTTCCCTAACGGGCTTCTCTTGTCATTAGTCTTGTTCGCGACCGTTACGCGATTTTGGTCCTTGATGAGTATGCTCTTCCTGTCATACATCGGACCGTTCCATCATCATATCCATAATTCGTTCAACTCCCGTCATCTTCAGACGCGAGTGTCCTTCAATTAAAACATTCACAAGAGTTAGTAATGTCAACTTCAATAATCGCCCGTATTATAATACAAGGCTTTTTCTACTATACGCGTCAACGCGCGTATTTTCGTCAACAATATCAATCATTTAAATTGGGGTAACATATACCACACGATAGCCCTATGTGTTGTTTACAACACTTTAGCATACTAACTATTAACGTACTTGTACTTACTGGATTTGCGATCAAGCCTCGAACCGAACACCAATCTTTATTAAGAGCATAAGGTTTAAGTCCAAGCACGGTTTTCCCCACCATACTTGAATCTCTTAAACCAAGGCTCTGATACCAACTTGTAACACCCGTTCTTATAAATCAAGGTTTAGCGTATTATTTACGAAAACAATCATGTAATTAAGATTACATATCCATTGGAAAAACGGGTTTACTAAAACCTTTTTACAATTTAAAAGTTTAGAACATAATGTAATTAAGTTCGTCACTTAAAAGAAACAATGAAACGACATTCGTCATTTAACATAATAACGATACATAGTGCGGAAGCTTATTTCGTGATCGTATTCGGTTCTTGCTCGTCACTTGATCTTCATCCGGGCACTCATGGCAATCACCTATGATCAAAACCAACTTAAAAGTTAGTTTTGATAGTCAAATATGAAGTTCAAACAAGTACAGGGGTTAAATATGAAGTCCAAACAAGTACAGGGGTTAAATATGACAAAAAATAACATTTTTCCAAGTTTGGGGGCGTCGCGTGACGCCAAGGGGCGTCGCGTGACGCTAGGCCCCCTTTTCAGCAGAATGTTGCTGCATATTCCCTGCACGATCTGATTTCACGGAAACGGCCATAACTTCTTCGTTATTGATCCGTTTTACCCGATTCTTTTTCCTACGCGTCCGTAATTTAATTCTCCATCTTATGGAGTTAAAATTCAACAACCTTCATAATAAAATTTCAGACTTTTAAGTCTTCGGCTTATCGCCCTTTTACCAAATTTTGACCCGTTTATGCATTTTATCAAACGAACATATTTGTTTGATTCCTACATCACCTACACTTCTCAAATTGTTATTAACTACCATTTAGGTTCTAATCACAAGTTTATTTCACAATTTAAACCCGTTTTCGCTCGTATGCTTACTTTGACCCGTTAAGGGTATTTAAGCATTTTCGAGCCTAAAATCGCTCTCGATTGTTTCTAGCATTTCATCACCACATTTCTTAACCTAAAATCTCCCACCACAATTGTGTTTATGGCGGTTTGATGTGGTGATCTATATAAACCAAATTTTACCTCTTGAATCATTATTTTACGGCAAAAACTCAAATAGTACCGTTTGACTAATATAATACTTCTTTCAACCTCTATACTTAATCTAAGTATTTACTTAATCATAAAACTTGTTTCCAAACAACCTTTAAAGGTTGTTTGTTCGAATTAGCCAACAAGGGCGTTTTGGTCACATTTAATCCTTCATTTTTACGATAAAGGACTTCCACTAATATTTGACCAAATTGAACTTCTTACTACAACTTATTTGTGCGTACCTGGCTCGGATCAACGTATAGACCCGTTTATACCTCGCATTTATTAACCAATATTCTATAGCATCGCAATTATCCCAGAATTGCTACTCGTTCCTGTTTACATATGACTTGACAACCAAGGTTAGTCATTATTGTCAAATGGTGTTATCATCACCATTTGACCCGTTTGGCTCATATGACCAAACATTTACATATGTAGTAAAACGAGGTTTTAAATTTCAAATTTACACATCCGGCCCACGTCGGATGTTACCACTTGACCCCTCCTTTTCTCTTTAACTCATTTCTTACAAATTTGACCCGTTCGGCTTACGCCATGGGTACCCTTTTTATTGTCAATTTACATTAGTCGACACTTGACTAAATTTCCATTTTTTTACCCCTTTTTCTCAATATTAGATTACACTACGCGGTAATCTTATCAAAACTCATAATCTCTTAGTCATTACATGACCGATTTACCGATTTATCCTTTTTACCATAAACCATGGTTTTTATTATCTTTATATGTTCCGACTCGTACCAATCGCGTCGGAAACCATATTTTCATTATCATCGTTATCGCATTTATTACTTGTAAAGTAAACAAGTATTCTACAAAAGTGTGTACGTTTCACTTACCTTTCATCCGAATTACGCTTTCCTTTTCATTCTTGATTCGTTCGACCCGCTTTCTCCTCAAGCTTCACCTAGCTTGTTAAGTGCCAACTATCATTCATTATTCACAAGGTTGTTAGATTAGTCATTCCAAATCATGACTTTCACACCTTACGATTCTTTGACTACTTTTCTTATTTAACTCAATCATAAATCATTGAGTTTAATTCTTGTATCAAGACTCACTTCTAAACAATTATGAACTCTTAACAAAATCCTTATTTTGTTCAAGTAGTTCATTCGTACGAGTTACTACGGTGTTTATAAACACCCATACAACATTAATTTCATCAAATCAACTAAACCCATTTCATGGCAATTATGATCATATACTCAAACTTACAATTTGTTCAAGTATTTTGCTTCTACTATCAACTATGATGATTTTTAAACATGTGTATATCATCATCTTCACTATATAATAAAAACCCACTTGACTAAAAGTGGTAAATCACCAAATTACTCAAATCCTAGCAATTTTACTTCAAATTTCTACTTAGGGTTTGTTCCTAAGCAATCATACTTCATTAATTTGGCCATAGCCTCTATGATTCTTGCATAAATCGCATCATGCAAATTTAACAAATTTTCACAACTTCATAAATGTTAGAAATTCGACATACCTTACGATCCCCACGACTAGGTGATCGTTTCTATGTATTAAATTCCGAATTTGGCCTTCATTTGATCTTCCAATTTGAAGATTTTGTTGAAGAACTAGGGTTTGCTCCATGGAGCTGCCTCCTGGCTTCTCACGCACGCACGCACACATATGTGTGTGTGTTTGTTTTATTTTTAAGTTTATAAAACCATTTGTAAGTTACCCGGCTTTGGTCCCTCGTGTTTGGTTAGTTATTAATTAGGTCACAACCTAATTATTTTCAACAATACTCTCACTTATTAACTAGGTTTAATATTCCTAGTTAACTTAGCGGGTTCGGGAATATTTATGACTAAGTTTATTTTAGGCCCCGTTAACTCGGGCCTTTTGTCCATTTTATTTCTTTAAAGCTTTTATTCATTTTTATTTATTATTAGGATTAATTATTTAAATCCTAATATTCCACCGGGTAAATTTTACCACTAACGGTACTTTACCCGTCTTTTAGTATTAACGGGGTTTAATTACCAAACCCGTTTTCGGGGTGTTACAAGTCTACCCCCCTTAAAGAGGTTTCGTCCTCGAAACCTTTTCTTACATAATTCATTGAGTTTAAACTCAATGTATTTGAGCCGAGAAATCTTTTAAACATTACTTATACTTTTAACCAATTATTAGTATTACCAGATAAGCATGGTAACATCTTTTTGGTCACTAATTGTCTACGTATCTCATATGACTTAGTGCAACTTAAAATAACGTAATCTCGTTATTTCCACTAGTTTAGTTAACTTAGCGGTATCCATCTCTTTCATATACTATCGAATTCCTTACGAATCCGTTATTTTGACCCGTTTAAAGATCTTTAATGAAATCTTTCACTTTTAGCAACAAATTCTTTTGTTTTCAAATTTATCTATTCGGTTCAGCTATACCGAATCTACCGCTTACAAGCAAACCAAATTTCTTGATTTGAATTGGTGACCTTAACCGGTCTCATTAACTAGTCTTATTAGTTCAGTTACTTTTATCACTCGCTTGGTTATAATGTGATTTTACTTCACATTACATTTCCTAACCGTGATCGTGTCACCTCATGTTTAATTTGTATCAACCTTTCATTTTTGAAAATATCACTTTTCGAATATATCATCTTGCGCCTATCAGTGTCAAGACTTGTATCTTTCATGCTTACTATTTAAATTCCTATCATAATTTATGTTTGTAAAAACATTATTTCTTACTAAAACCAAAGTTTTAGTTTTAGGATCTTTTCTTTAACTTGTGTCAATCATCCATACCGGGATATTGACAGTTCGTAATTTAATCCTTTACAGTCTTAGTTTTATGCGGGGATTCTTAACTGATTTCCTCGCTTTATCCAATCTAACCCGTAGGTTTTATCACTTAGCCTTATGGGCTTTTTTTTTATTAGACATTCACCTCTTTAGGGCGAAGTCCTTATAACTTCTTTCTAATCATGACCCATGGGTCATTTTAGTCCGTAGATCTCTCATTTGTTTATAACCCTAAAGGTTATGTTGATCCCGTAGATCACTCTTTTTACTCGTGTCTTATTAAAATATATATTTGGTGTCAAAGCACTCTTTTTACGTTTGAAATTCATTTGTCTCAAGCTTACCGTTATCCGGCTTGCGCTTACTTATGCCTTCAAGCATTATACTTTATTCGACCCGTTCAATCTCAAAATAGTTGAATATAATTATCAAAATTTCTGTTTACGAAATTTTATGGTCTTTTAGTCATAACTCATAATCCGAGTCTTTTGACTTTAAATTCGTGTTCTCGTTTCTCGGTTTACGCATGTGTTTAAATCCTTACCCATCAACCGGGTACTTTACCAAAGTCATTATTAGTGCAAGCATTCCGGTATACATCAAGTTTTCATTTTAATTTGTTTTGTTGTCTTAGCGGAAGCCCTCGCTTTTATTCAACCACACCTTTATTCTTTATTTGACCATCCTTGACAGTCTTTTAAACTATGAATGATGATTATCATCATCATCATTTCTTTACTACGACCAAAGTCAACGATTTTGATCGTTTTTTTTTCTCGTGTGGGCAATACCTTTGTTTCTATGACCCCGCGGGTCATTTATACTTTGGTTTTACAATGCCCTTTTTGTCTACCATGGTTTTTGATCGTTTTTCCCCATGTGGGCAATACCTTTGTTTCTATGACCCCGCGGGTCATTTATACTTTGGTTTTACAATGCCCTTTTTGTCTACCATGGTTGTTTCATCAAAAATGACTTATGTCACGAATTTCCTTGGGTCTTTTATTTCTATGTGCGCCATACATCGTTTTTATGGTTCCCACGAAAACCATTTATACGAGTATGCCCATAAGATTTTTTTGACCCTAAGGATCCTTTAAATTTCATTCATCTTGACCTTACTACATCGGACATAACTGCGCTCATTATAAGAAGCTCATGCTATCATGTGTTCACTACTTATTTGGCCAGAGTAAGCGATCAACACGTGGTACGCGTGACCTTATTATAATTACCACATCACGTCCCATGTAAGTAACTCCTCAAATTATCTCCATGTTTATGGTTTCATTTGGTAAAACTTTATTTAATTGTTAGTTAACAATTATTAGTTTTAGTCGTTTATCCTTGAACATGTACAATGTCCCTTTTTATAAACATTTATTCACATTCATTGATGTGGTCATTACTTTTCTCAATAGGATTTATATTGAGAATACTTACTTGGATGATCACTCTCGTCCAAGTTTCTATATAAACAAGTCTTGTTATTCATTTGTTATTCATCATTGTGAATAACACATTTCCTATTAAATTTCTCTTGGAAATCAGGTTTTCCAAGTTCTATCATATGTGTATGCAACCGTTATTACTTACGTGTTTGTTGCATATAACGACTCGTGCGATTAAATTTAAAAGTGTGCACCTGGTAATGCTTGCCCTAACGGGCTTCTCTTGTCATTAGTCTTGTTCGCGACCGTTACGCGATTTTGGTCCTTGATGAGTATGCTCTTCCTGTCATACCTCGGACCGTTCCATCATCATATCCATAATTCGTTCAACTCCCGTCATCTTCAGACGCGAGTGTCCTTCAATTAAAACATTCACAAGAGTTAGTAATGTCAACTTCAATAATCGCCCGTATTATAATACAAGGCTTTTTCTACTATACGCGTCAACGCGCGTATTTTCGTCAACCATATCAATCATTTAAATTGGGGTAACATATACCACACGATAGCCCTATGTGTTGTTTACAACACTTTAGCATACTAACTATTAACGTACTTGTACTTACCGGATTTGCGATCAAGCCTCGAACCGAACACCAATCTTTATTAAGAGCATAAGGTTTAAGTCCAAGCACGGTTTTCCCCACCATACTTGAATCTCTTAAACCAAGGCTCTGATACCAACTTGTAACACCCGTTCTTATAAATCAAGGTTTAGCGTATTATTTACGAAAACAATCATGTAATTAAGATTACATATCCATTGGAAAAACGGGTTTACTAAAACCTTTTTACAATTTAAAAGTTTAGAACATAATGTAATTAAGTTCGTCACTTAAAAGAAACAATGAAACGACATTCGTCATTTAACATAATAACGATACATAGTGCGGAAGCTTATTTCGTGATCGTATTCGGTTCTTGCTCGTCACTTGATCTTCATCCGGGCACTCATGGCAATCACCTATGATCAAAACCAACTTAAAAGTTAGTTTTGATAGTCAAATATGAAGTTCAAACAAGTACAGGGGTTAAATATGAAGTCCAAACAAGTACAGGGGTTAAATATGACAAAAAATAACATTTTTCCAAGTTTGGGGGCGTCGCGTGACGCCAAGGGGCGTCGCGTGACGCTAGGCCCCCTTTTCAGCAGAATGTTGCTGCATATTCCCTGCACGATCTGATTTCACGGAAACGGCCATAACTTCTTCGTTATTGATCCGTTTTACCCGATTCTTTTTCCTACGCGTCCGTAATTTAATTCTCCATCTTATGGAGTTAAAATTCAACAACCTTCATAATAAAATTTCAGACTTTTAAGTCTTCGGCTTATCGCCCTTTTACCAAATTTTGACCCGTTTATGCATTTTATCAAACGAACATATTTGTTTGAATCATACATCACCTACACTTCTCAAATTGTTATTAACTACCATTTAGGTTCTAATCACAAGTTTATTTCACAATTTAAACCCGTTTTCGCTCGTATGCTTACTTTGACCCGTTAAGGGTATTTAAGCATTTTCGAGCCTAAAATCGCTCTCGATTGTTTCTAGCATTTCATCACCACATTTCTTAACCTAAAATCTCCCACCACAATTGTGTTTATGGCGGTTTGATGTGGTGATCTATATAAACCAAATTTTACCTCTTGAATCATTATTTTACGGCAAAAACTCAAATAGTACCGTTTGACTAATATAATACTTCTTTCAACCTCTATACTTAATCTAAGTATTTACTTAATCATAAAACTTGTTTCCAAACAACCTTTAAAGGTTGTTTGTTCGAATTAGCCAACAAGGGCGTTTTGGTCACATTTAATCCTTCATTTTTACGATAAAGGACTTCCACTAATATTTGACCAAATTGAACTTCTTACTACAACTTATTTGTGCGTACCTGGCTCGGATCAACGTATAGACCCGTTTATACCTCGCATTTATTAACCAATATTCTATAGCATCGCAATTATCCCAGAATTGCTACTCGTTCCTGTTTACATATGACTTGACAACCAAGGTTAGTCATTATTGTCAAATGGTGTTATCATCACCATTTGACCCGTTTGGCTCATATGACCAAACATTTACATATGTAGTAAAACGAGGTTTTAAATTTCAAATTTACACATCCGGCCCACGTCGGATGTTACCACTTGACCCCTCCTTTTCTCTTTAACTCATTTCTTACAAATTTGACCCGTTCGGCTTACGCCATGGGTACCCTTTTTATTATCAATTTACATTAGTCGACACTTGACTAAATTTCCATTTTTTTTACCCCTTTTTCTCAGTATTAGATTACACTACGCGGTAATCTTATCAAAACTCATAATCTCTTAGTCATTACATGACCGATTTACCGATTTATCCTTTTTACCATAAACCATGATTTTTATCATCTTTATATGTTCCGACTCGTACCAATCGCGTCGGAAACCATATTTTCATTATTATCGTTATCGCATTTATTACATGTAAAGTAAACAAGTATTCTACAAAAGTGTGTAAGTTTCGCTTACCTTTCATCTGAATTACGCTTTCCTTTTCATTCTTGATTCGTTCGACCCGCTTTCTCCTCAAGCTTCACCTAGCTTGTTAAGTGCCAACTATCATTCATTATTCACAAGGTTGTTAGATTAGTCATTCCAAATCATGACTTTCACACCTTATGATTCTTTGACTACTTTTCTTATGAAACTCAATCATAAATCTTTGAGTTTAATTCTTGTATCAAGACTCACTTCTAAACAATTATGAACTCTTAACAAAATCCTTATTTTGTTCAAGTAGTTCATTCGTACGAGTTACTACGGTGTTTATAAACACCCATACAACATTAATTTCATCAAATCAACTAAACCCATTTCATGGCAATTATGATCATATACTCAAACTTACAATTTGTTCAAGTATTTTGCTTCTACTATCAACTATGATGATTTTTAAACATGTGTATATCATCATCTTCACTATATAATAAAAACCCACTTGACTAAAAGTGGTAAATCACCAAATTACTCAAATCCTAGCAATTTTACTTCAAATTTCTACTTACGGTTTGTTCCTAAGCAATCATACTTCATTAATTTGGCCATAGCCTCTATGATTCTTGCATAAATCGCATCATGCAAATTTAACAAATTTTCACAACTTCATAAATGTTAGAAATTCGACATACCTTACGATCCCCACGACTAGGTGATCGTTTCTATGTATTAAATTCCGAATTTGGCCTTCATTTGATCTTCCAATTTGAAGATTTTGTTGAAGAACTAGGGTTTGCTCCATGGAGCTCCCTCCTGGCTTCTCACGCACGCACGCACACACACATATGTGTGTGTGTTTGTTTTATTTTTAAGTTTATAAAACCATTTGTAAGTTACCCGGCTTTGGTCCCTCGTGTTTGGTTAGTTATTAATTAGGTCACAACCTAATTATTTTCAACAATACTCTCACTTATTAACTAGGTTTAATATTCCTAGGTAACTTAGCGGGTTCGGGAATATTTATGACTAAGTTTATTTTAGGCCCCGTTAACTCGGGCCTTTTCTCCATTTTATTTCTTTAAAGCTTTTATTCATTTTTATTTATTATTAGGATTAATTATTTAAATCCTAATATTCCACCGGGTAAATTTTACCACTAACGGTACTTTACCCGTCTTTTAGTATTAACGAGGTTTAATTACCAAACCCGTTTTCGGGGTGTTACATATTCAGACTTGACTCTCGCACAAGTCAAACACTTACTGACGTAGGTTGCTATGTGGGCCTTCATGCTAGGCCACCAATACGTAGCTTTGATGTCGTGGTACATCTTATCCGAACCAGGGTGTACCGAGTAGCGAGACTTGTGTGCTTCCTCCATTACGAGTTCTCGCAAGTTGCCATAGAGTGGGACCCAGATGCGTCCCGTCACGTAGTAAGCTCCGTCTTCCTTCTGTTCTAAGCGTTGCCTTGATCCGCGTAGGGCTTCAGCCCTGACGTTTTCTGGTTTCAGTGCTTCTATCTGAGCAGCTCGTATTTGGGAAGGAAGACTAGAATGAATCGTGAGTTGTAAAGCTCGCACGCGCTTAGGTGTAGTGTCCTTTCGACTGAGGGCATCAGCCACAACATTGGCCTTGCCTGGGTGATACCTGATTGAGCACTCGTAGTCATTCAGTAGCTCGATCCACCGTCGTTGTCGCATATTCAGTTCCTTCTGCTTGAAGATATGTTCGAGGCTCCTGTGGTCGGTGTAGATGGCGCACTTGGTACCGTACAGGTAATGCCGCCATAACTTAAGTGCAAAAACGACAGCTCCCAGTTCTAAGTCGTGTGTAGTGTAGTTTCTTTCATGAACCTTGAGTTGGCATGAGGCGTAGGCTATAACTTTATCTCGTTGCATCAATACACAACCAAGACCCTGAATTGATGCGTCACAGTAAACCACAAAATCGTCTGTGCCCTCGGGCAAGGAAAGGATAGGTGCGCTGCAAAGTCTATCCTTTAAGTGCTGAAATGCTACCTCCTATGCGTTTTCCCATCGATAAACAACGCCTTTCTGCGTTAGTGAGGTGAGAGGCTGTGCAATCTTGGAAAAAATCCTTAATGAATCTCCTGTAGTAACCTGCCAAACCCAAGAATTGGCGAATTTCCTTTGGTGTACGAGGTGCAGGCCAGTTCTTAATCGAGTCCACCTTGGATGGATCAACATGAATCCCATCCTTGTTTACCACATGGCCTAGGAAATGGATCTCACGAAGCCAGAAGTCGCATTTCGAGAACTTTGCGTAAAGCTGTTCTGTTCGAAGGAGTTCCAGGATGAGTCGTAGATGATGCTCGTGTTCCTCCTGACTCTTAGAATAGATCAGGATGTCGTCGATGAAGACTATAACAAACTTGTCCAGATAAGGCTTGCACACTCGGTTCATCAAGTCCATGAAAACCGCAGGGGCGTTTGTCAGCCCAAAAGGCATGACCAAAAACTCATAATGTCCATAACGGGTTCTAAAAGCTGTTTTGGAGACGTCCTCTTCTCGGACTCTCAGCTGGTGATATCCCGATCTCAAATCAATCTTTGAATGGTAGCTTGACCCTTACAGCTGGTCGAACAAGTCGTCAATACGCGGTAGAGGGTAGCGGTTCTTCACTGTCACCTTGTTGAGTTCCCGGTAGTCGATGCACATTCTGAAGGTACCGTCCTTCTTCTTCACAAATAGTACTGGAGCTCCCCAAGGCGATGAGCTAGGACGAATGAAACCCTTATCCAAGAGTTCTTGCAGTTGCGTAGAGAGTTCTTCCAACTCGGATGGAGCTAAACGATAAGGTGCACGAGCTATAGGTGCAGCTCCAGGAGCTAATTCGATCTGAAACTCGACCTGGTGATGAGGCGGAAGACCAGGTAATTTCTCAGGAAATACCTCCGGATAGTCGCGTACAATTGGAAAATCTTCTATTTTCCTCTCTTTCTCCGAGGTGTCAGAAACAAGAGCCAAAATGGCAGTGTGGCCCTTTCGCAAGCACTTCTGGGCCTTAAGGAGAGAGATGACGTTCTCAACGGCACTCCTCTTGTCGCCATGAATCATGAGAGGTTCACCACCGGAACCTGGAATACGGACAACCTTCTCGTTGCAAAGGATCTCTGCTCGGTGTTGGGATAACCAATCGATCCCAATGATAACGTCGAAACTACCCAAGACGATAGGAATAAGGTCGATAGAGAAGGTCTGGTCAGCGAGAATAAGTTTACAACCCTTGACTACGTGTGTGGCTTCTAAACTCTTACCATTTGCTAGCTCTACAGTGTGCTTGTTGTTCAATGGTGTTGGGATACGCTTAAGCATTCGGCTAACTTCTAGTGACATGTAGCTAGTATCGGCACCCGAGTCAAATAATACTGAAACATAAAAATCGTCGAGAAGGAACTTACCCGCCACAACATTGGGGTCATTCCTTGCTTCACCTTGGCCAATCACGAACGCTCGCCCCCTGGCTCCATTGTTGTTGTTGTTCCCATTGTTACCATGCCCCTGATTGTTGTTGTTGTTGTTGTTGTTCTGGTTCCTGTTCAGTTGGGGACAATCTCTCTTGAAGTGGCCCTCAGCTCCACACTGAAAGCACCCTTTGTTATCACCCTGCTGCGGCTGCTGGCGTTGGTTCTGTTGAGCTTGTTGACGATTCTGATTGGCGGGGTATAAGCTCCTGCAATCCTTCGCAGCGTGACCTGGCTTGTTGCACCGATGACAGTTGCCCCTGGTGCATGGCCCGCTGTGGTGCAGGCTGCAGCGATTGCATTTGGGGTGATTCCCTTTGTACCCACCATGACTTTGACCACCAGATGATTGCTGACTAGGGCTCTTGTAGTCATCAGTCTTTCTCTGATGAGACTGAGACTGAACAGAAGTCGACCCCTTACTTGAAGTTCCATCCCATTTCCGTTTGTTGTCGCTAAGAGTACCTGAAGTAGTTGTCGCACCTATGCGCTTTGGCAACTTGTTCTGTTCTACAGCCTGGTCCGTGAGACGGTGAGCCAATTGCACAACTTGCTGGATGGTGGCGAGGTTTGCTGAAGTCACATGACTTTGGATTTCCGGCGCCAAGCCCTTGAGAAAGAGTTCAATTCGCTTAATTGGAGGGTCCACCATAGTAGGACACAGTAAGGCAAGCTCATTCGACCTCTTGGTATACGCCTCAATTTCTGACCCCGTCATTTTGAGGTTGAAGAACTCGACTTCCAGCTTATGAATGTCATCACGACTGCAGTATTCCTCCTTGATCATTTCCTTAAAAGTTTCCCATGGGGTGGCGTTGGCAGTAACCAACCCCAGCATCTGAACCTGAGCGTTCCACCACGTGAGGGCTAGACCCTCGAGAGTACCGGTAGCATACTTCACCCTGCGCGCCTCAGGGCATTCACACATTTCGAAGACAGATTCTAGTTTCTCAAACCAGTGGAGGAGACCTACTGCTCCTTCAGTGCCGCTAAAAGTGGTTGGTCGGCAGTCCATAAAAGTCTTAAAAGTGCACACGGGTGGCTGAGCATGCTGACCTATTGTGGGCGAAAGAAAGACAGAGTTTAACACAAAGGTTGGTTCACGAGAGTAGGATCTAAAGATCCTGGAATGAGTTTGGACTGCAGGTTATACCTCCTGCGTGTGCGGCTGCAAGTGCCGCAGCAACCCGTTCGTTAATCACGGCCGTCAACTGGGCTTGTGTCATGTTAATGCGTCCAGACATGATCTTCATATCAAGAGGAACGTGAGTGAGAGGGGTTCGCGAAAATCCGATGACAGAAGTGAGTAAGTACACACGTGTTCAAGCAACAGTAGTTATACTAACCAAACATACCATGAGCAATGTACTATGTAACTAACAAGTAGGCAATATATACACAGATCATATCACCTAGAATGTCGAGCCTTGCATGTGGAGTGAAGCGTCGTTGTGGACCGTTGAGCACTGTACAGGTTATAGTCTGGTTTTAACAAAAACGTTTTCCCCTTTATTAAAACCAAGTTCACTATAACCAATGGCTCTGATACCAATCTGTCACACCCCCAAAAATCCACCTGCGGAGTACTACCGCTTGGAGGCGTGACTGACCAGGATCCAGCCACCAATCATATTGAACAAGCATATAAGTAGTTATAAAATCCAACCAATACAATTGGTGTTCAAACAAAACATAGTTTAAGTTGCAAGCGGAAGCATAAGTCTTAAAACCAAAACATGAGTTCAATTGTTTCAGAGTTTAACATGGCACGCAGCTGTCCAAGTCCCACAATGACTCTCTTCCATGCAAGCTCCAGCTAAGTACCTATTGTCCTGCAAAGCATGTAGTAACGAGTTAACAACAAGTTGAGTGAGTTCACGGTTGGGTGTTCGTTTTAAGTTGTTTCGAAAACAGTTTCCTTTATCTGGCATCCTACCGTGGGGGTTACCCCATAGTTAAAAACGTGACTTGGTTATTCCCGGTTACTCTGGCAATCCAGCCGTGGGGGCTACCCCGTGTTAGTTATCTGGCATTTCGGCCGTGGGGGTTACCCCATGTATACACTAGACTCGTTACCATATCGACTGCTGACTGTAGTCATGTTTATGTGCCCTGAAACTGTCAATGTCTATCATCATTGACGTGCCCCAGATCCATTAGTTCACGCCCGTCCTCTGCGGCACGGTGTGAGGTTTGTCAGACCTAAATAGCGCTATCTAACTAATGACCCGCTCGCCATTGGCCCGGCGATTAAGTCGATATAAAAATGAGGGACTTCATGATAGAGTTTTGGTCTAGTACGAGTTATCCGTCCATGAGGACGAGGAATTACATTCCTGAACCAATGCTGTCCTACCCAAGGAGGACGAGGAACCCATGTTCCTTAACCCCAATTCCCGACCCCTGGGAATCCCATGCTTTGTAGAGGGTGTGAACTCACCTTGGTTTGCTCGGCAGATACACAGAAAGATCAATCAAGTTGTAAGTGGTCAACTAATTCCTAACATAGATACCATTCTGGTCAGGTTCGTATCCAAGTAGTGCACGTATGTTCTACACGTATACTAGCAAGTTGCATGCAGGTATCATTCATGACATACACGTATAAACATGGCTGTTTACAATAATACTCACTCTTGAATAGTAGCATGTATATAAATAAACAAAGCCCAAAATTCCGGCCCAAATCCTAAGCCCGTAACAAAGCGAGTCCAAACAGTGCACGACATACACAATTAACAGTAGCACATGCGGCCCATGTGTTCTGCCCAATTACTTAGGCCCGTAACAGTGTGAAAGTCCAAACAGAGTGTACATGTGTGTGGTCTCGAGTCGAGACTGTGCGGTCTCGAGTTGCAGCTTACAATTTCTCGAGTCGCAATCTGAGGAGGTCTCGGGTCATGCACGTTCTGGTTTCGAGTTGCAACCGGACTCGTAACCATAGTCTCGAGTCATGATGTTTGTGCTGATGAAGCATGGTCTCGAGTTGAGACTAGAGGTTCTCGACTCGCAACCTTGTGTCGAAACCGTGATCTCGAGTTGGCATATGGTGGTCTCGAGTCGAGACCGAAGGTCTCGGCTGGACATCTGCTGATTTCCTGACATATGTACTAAACCAATAGAATTACAATTTCATGAGATAATGTACTATCCAATGGTATTTCATAAACATGTTCCCTTGTCTAACATTGATTCAAATCAGATCAAACAAGCATTTTTAAATGTACATAACATATTCATATCATCTTCAAGTTGTTCTTCATGTATTCAAATAGTTCAACATCATCATTCGTATAAACCTTAATCAAACAAAATCGTGAACAACAACTTATTAACACAATGAATCACCCTAATGGTGGACATTCGGTTTCTTAACACAAGAGTATACAATCCGATTATATGAACATTATCTAACATACATATGCAAGCCTATTTTCATGAACATTAACAACTAGTGGTTTAAACCTCATACAAGCACAAGATATCATTAACCCATCATGCAATATATCCGAAATCAAGACATGTTAACCAATTATCATCATCATACACATCAAGAACATCATCATGCTATTTCATCAAGGCAAGTAGCATCATTAGTCACATAAACACCTAGTGAGCATCTAGAACACTAACCGATTGTGAAAGGCACCGAGATGGTAAAGAAGATGAATAAAATGGAGTGTCCGAGTGTTGATGGTTAGCTTGACCGAGTCCTTGTTGATACCGATTTGATCCGAGAGATAGGAGGGGGAAGATGATGCTTGATTCTCTAGGGTTTAAGGTTTTTCTAGAGAGAGAGAGTGTGTAGGAGAAGGTGTGTGTGAGAGTGAGTGTGTTGTCCAAAGAAATGGCAAACATGGCTATCCACCAAGGTTATATATCCGTTCCAAGTAGTGCACCCTAATGGGCTTTCGGTTGGGTTAAATGAGGTGCGTGGCCCATCCGGCTCACTGTTTCATTGTTCACTCGAGACCGCATGATCTCGAGTCGGGTCCTTGGTTCTCGGCTCACTTAAACATATACACATACAAGCATACATATAAACATAACACATAATCGTATAGAATGTTCACATATATCATTAAACCAACAAGTTAACTAATCGCATAACGTTTCAAGCGAGTTACACCAAGATACAACGAAAGGTTCTAAATTTCGAGTTGTCACAGTTATTTCTGAATACCCAGATGTATTCCCTGAAGAACTACCTGGTTTACCTCCAGATAGGCAAGTGGAGTTCAGAATCGATATTATCCCTGGAGCAGCACCAATTGCAAGAGCACCTTATCGGTTGGCACCAACTGAGATGAAAGAATTAAGAAAACAGTTGGATGACCTGTTGGCAAACGGATTTATTCAACCTAGCTCATCCCCTTGGGGAGCACCGATTCTGTTTGTAAAGAAAAAGGATGGATCAATGCGCTTATG
The DNA here is from genome assembly GCA_030545235.1 of Helianthus tuberosus. Classification (NCBI taxonomy): domain Eukaryota; kingdom Viridiplantae; phylum Streptophyta; class Magnoliopsida; order Asterales; family Asteraceae; genus Helianthus; species Helianthus tuberosus. Next base: position 266,034 of record JARYGA010023249.1, read on the forward strand.
CATTGGTTATCGTGAGCTGAACAAGGTTACAATCAAGAACATATATCCGTTACCCAGGATAGATCATCTATTCGATCAGCTTCAAGGAGTAAGTTACTTTTCAAAGATAGATCTAAGGTCAGGTTATCACCAGTTGAAGGTCAGAGACGAAGATGTGCACAAGACCGCATTTAGAACTCGCTATGGTCATTATGAGTTCTTAGTGATGCCTTTCGGGCTCACTAATGCACCAGCAGCGTTCATGGATCTCATGAATCGCGTTTGCAAGCCATATTTAGACAAGTTTGTCATTGTCTTCATTGATGACATTCTTATTTATTCAAAGAATCAAGCCGATCATGAAAGACATCTCCGGTGCATCCTTAAACTTCTTCAGCAAGAGAAGCTCTACGCCAAGTTTTCTAAATGTGAGTTTTGGCTTCGGGAAGTCCAATTTCTTGGACATGTGGTGAGTGAGCGTGGTATCCAGGTGGATCCCGCTAAGATTGAAGCGATCATGAATTAGCAAGAGCCTAAGACTCCTACAGAGATACGCAGTTTCTTGGGTCTAGCAGGATACTACAGGCGTTTCATCGAAAACTTTTCAAGGATTGCAGCACCTCTAACTTCGTTGACTTGCAAGAATGTCAAATTTGATTGGGGTCCCAAGCAGCAAGAATCCTTTGATATTCTCAAGCAAAAATTAAGCAATGCACCTGTGTTAACATTGCCAGAAGGGATTGAAGAATTTGTGTTTTATTGTGATGCATCGCACACCGGCATGGGTTGTGTGCTTACGCAGAAGGGAAAGGTTATTGTACATGCTTCACGTCAATTAAAGGTGCACGAGAAAAATTACACCACCCATGATTTGGAATCGGGTGCCGTTGTATTTGCACTGAAGCTAGGGAGGCATTATCTTTATGGGACTAAGTGCGTGATTTATTCTGATCATAAGAGCCTTCAGCATCTGTTTAATCAGAAAGATCTTAACATGAGACAATGCGGATGGATGGAAACATTAAACGACTATGATTGTGAAATCCGTTATCATCCAGGAAAAGCGAATGTAGTCGCTGATGCTTTGAGCAGGAAGGAAAGGGTTAAACCCATTAGTATCAATGCCAAGAGCATTGAATTGAAGAACAACTTGAATGAAAGGTTGTTAGCCGCTCAAAGGGAAGCCGTATTAGAAACTAACTATCCGAATGAGAAGTTAGGCGTAACTGCTGAACAGTTATCATATGGCAAGGATGGAATCCTAAGATTGAATGGTCGAATATGGGTTCTAATTCATGGAGGACTTTGAGATGTGATTCTTCAAGAAGCTCATAGCTCCAAATATTCAGTTCATCCTGGCAGTGATAAGATGTACCAGGATTTAAAGGCAAATTATAGGTGGATAGGTTTGAAGAAATCTATAGCCACTTATGTGGCAAAATGTCTGACGTGCGCACAAGTTAAAGAAAAACACCAAAAGCCGCCAGGTTTGCTGCAACAGCCTGAACTTCCCACATGGAAATGGGAAATGGTAACTATGGATTTTATCATCAAGTTACCAAGAACAAAGCGTGGAAATGATACTATTTGGGTTATAGTCGACAAGTTGACCAAGTCAGCCCACTTCTTGCCGATTAAAGAAACTCACAGCTCCGACAAGCTAGCTTAGTTGTACGTGGATGAGATTATATCTCTTCACAGAGTGCCAGTGTCTATTATCTCTGATAGGGATACAAGATACACATCACATTTTTGGAAAAGCTTTCAGCAATCTTTAGGCACTCGATTAAACTTCAGCACTGCTTATCATCCTCAGACAGATGGTCAAAGCAAGCATACAATTCAAACACTCGAGGATATGCTCAGGGATTGTGTTATTGATCTAGGAGGAAGTTGGGATGATCATCTTCCTTTAAATGATTTTTCGTACAATAATAGTTATCATTCAAGCATTCAAGCAGCGCCTTTTGAGGCCTTGTACGGAAGGAAGTGCAGAACGCCAGTTTGTTGGGCGGAAGTTGGAGATGTCCAACTATCAGGACCAGATATAGTCCTGGAGACGACGGACATGATTGTTCAGATTTGTGATCGTCTAAAAGCTGCCAGGGATAGGCAGAAAAGGTACGCGAATAAAAGGCGTAAACCTTTGAAATTCGAAGTAGGAGATAAAGTGCTACTCAAGGTATCACCCTGGAAGGGGATGATGCGTTTTGGCAAAAAGGGCAAGCTTAGTCAAAGATATATAGGACCATTCGAGATCATCGAATGTGTCGGAAATGTGGCTTACAAGCTAAATCTGCCAGAAGAGCTTAGTGGAATTCATAATGTATTCCACAACCGCAGCCTAAAGAAATGTCTAGCCGATGAGTCGCTAGCAAGGTCGCACAAGGATGTGCAGATTGACGAAAGTTTGAAGTTCGTTGAAAGACCTTTGTCAATCGAGGATCGACAGGTCAAGAAGCTTCGAAGAAAGCATGTGCCGATCGTAAAGGTAAAGTAGGATGCCCGTAGAGGCCCAGAATATACGTGGGAGGTTGAATCCACAATGAAACAGAAGTACCCTCATTTATTTCAGTAAATCTCGAGGTCGAGATTTCTTTTAAGGGGGTGAGGATGTAACACCTTGCAAAAATTATGTCCAATATAATAAAGACATGTGTCATGGACTTTAAAAGTGTACTGAATTGATTTTGAGGGACTAAAACCGTCAAACAATGCAAATATGTAAGTAGGAGGATCCAAACTGTCAACATGCCATTCTTATGCCTCTGATTGACCTCACACAACGTTTGTATTCTTTAACGAATAATTTGTCGGACATGGAAAGTCGTTTGTGCTTAAAATAAGGATTTTACGGAGCATAGGGGTTAAAAGTGTCAACATGTTAAAAGCTACCTCTGAGTGACCTTTTAACGATCCCAAAAACATTGTACTATTTGTATATTTTGCTCTCAAGAATATTGGATAGTAATTTTATGGAGTTTCTATGAAAACAAGACTTTTCGGGTGATCTCATAACTAACCGGGAGCTTAACGGAGTTAATATATGACCCAAGGTCCTTAATAGTTAACTATGGGGGTCATAAGTGCAATAAATGGAAGTTATTTAAACTTAAAATGGACCAGAGACTGAAAATGCAAAGTTTGGAAAGTTTTTACATGAGAAGCCCATTGTCGTGGCCCGCGTAGACTCTCTTTGAGTCTTACGCGGCCCGCGTAAAAGTGCCAGAGACAGAAACTTTGGACAGCTGCATGTTGCAGCTCTTACACCGCCATTGCATGGCTGATTTCGATACCAGGGACTGAGCAAATGATTTTTATGCACTAGGGACACCTGGAAACATCTAATAACAACATAGGGACATATGGATTGATCTTGGAGACTCAAATTTCCTATATAAGGGCCTTGTAGTTCTTGAGTTCTTTTTCACACTTTCATTTTCACTCAAAGCTTTCTCTTTGAAGCCTCCTGGAGCTAAAGGAAGCTTTCTCAAGTTCAATATTCGTGCTAAGGACCATAGTAAGTGTTCTTAGCTTCCTAAGTTTAAGTTTTATTAGCTTAATGACCGAAAGTCAAAGTCAAAGTTATCGTAATTAAGCTTTGACTTTGTGATTAATCACAAACGGTCCATCCATTATTCGAATTGAAAGTGGCTATGTGTTGGTAATTATGTAGGTAATGAACCCTTAAAAGGGCACCTTCTAATTATCACATTATCTTAGTCAATTGTCAGGTCAAACTTATTAATAAAAAGTCAACCGGGTCAGTTTTTACAAATTAATTTATAACTAATAATGAAGAGGTTATGGAACATGTTTTAACACTAAAATAACTTGGTAAATAATATAAGAAAATGTTTAGGCATGTTCAACCCGACAATTATGAGTTTAGGCTCGGTTCGGAACCGAAAGTCACAAGAGTATACTTTTGCTTTGACTTTCAGTTCTGACTCAATTTAGCTTAGTTTAGATATGCCTTAGGGTTCCCTTAGGACCATATTACATGTTAGTATAACCCTCTGAGATTATACTATATGGTTCCTTTGAAATTTGAATCATTTGCATGTTTTTATTAAATGCTTAAAAATTGACCATTATGCCCTTTTGTTATAAAAACGAGATTTTTGAAAATGTGAGAGGACAAAAACCTTTATTACTGATATTTTAGTATGTCCTAAAAATTTGACATCAGTTTATGGTCTGAAATAAGAGTTATGCTCGATATCGTAAAACAAAAGCTTTTTATTAATTAAATGGTATTTTTGACAGAAATCCTATTTAAACCCAATTTTTGGCATCAAACTTGCCACCTACTTTTAAGATATAATATTTAAGGATTTTTGGAAATTTTTGTTAAATTTTAAACTGATCATAACATAGAGTTCTTGCATAGGCTCGGTAATTGACGATAATGTCGTTTTCACTAATAAAATGAGTTTTACACATCCTTTACATGTCAAACCTTTTCCTACTGATTTTATACATTAAATAAATTATTTTAAATAGTAGAGGCTGTTCAAAATCTCAGATTCCCTTAAACAACCCAAATATCTAAATACCGACTTTTATGCGATTTTAGCGCATAGTATGGTTTAAAACTATATTTAACACCTAAGACTTATTTCCTACTGATATTTTAAGAAAATTTTTATACTTTAACAGTAAGTAAAAATTTTGAACTCAGATTTCCAAATTTGACCCTTATAGCATATGTGAAATAACCAAAATGCCCCTACGGTGCATAGTTTGGCCATAAATGATAAAATTCACATATGTGTAATATCTTACTGATGTAACTTATTAAAATAAATATTTTTACTGATTGTTATAGACCAGAACCTCAAATTATCATTTCATCTCTTTTATGAACTTTAAAATGACCAAAATACCCCTACGGGGCATAAATTGTTTTTAAATTCGTTTTGGATATAATGGAAGATATCCTACTGATATCATAACTTATTTAAAGCATATTAACTTGTGGAACCTATACATGATTCATTTGGTTACCCGTTATGCATATTCGCGTTCGGTACAGTTTATGTAACTAGTTTTGCATAAATTGACCGAAACGGGTCAAACCTTATCATTTTTACTTCAAAATCCAGAATGTGTTTAGTTTACCCATTTTATACAAGTCTCCATACTTGTCGAGTCTAAATCACATTCTAATCCGGTCTTCGCTTAATCTTCAGTTTTGAACCGTAAACCTTTCTTTAAAACTAACTAGTCTATGTTAAGACTTAAATAAGACCCGTTAGGAATCTAATAGGTTATTAAAACCTTCGTTCCAGATTAGGAGCCCAGTAAAAGATACTTGTACTTGCTGATTGTTATACGGCTGAGGATAAAATTATATTTTAAGCTCAGGTAAATACTTTTAACTTATTTTCCGTTATACGGGCTTGGGATACGGTATTATAATAATACCGCTTGGTCGGGTATTGAATGTTTAATCGATTAGTGTTTAATCCTTGTACATTTTATCAGCACCAGGATGGATAGAATATCGAGACTTATGAGATTCGTCCATCACTAAAGTGCGAAGATCGTCTTGTTTTGGGATCCACAAACGATCCTTGAAATAGAGTAAACTATCGTCTTTCCTTTCGAGTTTAAGCTCGAGTTGAAGCGGTAGTTCATATTTCAATAGGCCTTTGATCACACAAGACCGTTGATGTCACACCCTGACTTTTGCGGAAGCGTGATTATTGGTGTGACTTCTTAATACCATTGCATACGATCATAACAACACTATATGATAAAACCAGTAGATGTACATCCACTAATTTTTAGTTTGAAAGTAGTACAACATAATTGTTTGAAACGTCGATGCCAAATTCAAGTTACAAATCATGACATATTTTAATGAGTTCAAAAAGACTCAACAAAAGACTTTAAAAAAAACCCGAGTTTAGGGACACATATCTCGTCCAGGAGTAAGATACGTCTCCTAAGCCCTAATGACTTGGATGACATCTTTATTCACGACGCAGCTTAAAAACTCCAACGCCCGCCAGATCCATTTACTAATTACCTGAAATACATGTAGTTTGAAAAATCAACATAAAGTTGAGCGAGTTCATGTAAAAGTGAGTATGTATAAACCGTGTAATATGTCTGTATGTATGAAAATCCCTGGTATGTAGCAAATAAGGAAAAAGAGATCACCATTGGGTTGCAAAGCCAATGATATGTGTGAAGTGCTGTAGGAAGACTCAAACCTAGAAGATTTTTGCGTCGGGTTCAAAGTCACCCCAAGGTCCGTACAGTGGGCCTGGAGTTGGGCTCGCTACACCCAGATAGATCTACCGCTAATGACCCTCGGTCCTACAATGAGGATTAATGGCCTCAGTTACACACCTACCCACTCACATGATCTAAGTAGGAAACCCTCCTTAAGCTAACCATACCATGTATAAAAGTGTCTGTAATAATGTAACAAGTATTCCACCCCCGAAGTATAAAAACTGAAAACAGTTAAGAGAAAAAGGGGGACATGAACTCACTGTATTGCGTCTTCAGTATGTGTAACCCAAGTCTCCTTAGCCAACACGACTACCTACGGTGTACTAACGTCTATTAGACGAACGGGTCGTGCCCTGTCTTAGTATGTATATTTTGAGTTACGATTCTGGTATTATTCCAAGTTGTAATAATTGTATTTAGTTTTGGAATAATTGTTTATACGATATTTCTGTATTAATACTTCTCGAGTAATCGTATTCGTATTTCCTTCCCAAGGATGGGGGTTTTAATACATGTTTGCTTTATAATTCCGAGAATATATTTTTAAGTCTCACTTGAAAATATATTTAATCACTTTGTCTAAAATGTCTTAATTCCCAAAAATATACATACTTTTCCCAAAAATATTATATTTTACTTCATACCATTTCCAAAATAATACTTTATCAAAATACACATTTAAAAGTATTTTCCAAAAATACATAAGTTACATTTTAAAGTTCGCGTTGTAATAATAATACCGGTGTAACTTAAATATTAATTTGTGATTTCGTTGGTATTATTTTGGAGTCGTGATTTCATAATATTCCCAGGTTATATTAATTTTACCCTAAAAATAATATATCTATTTCACAAAATAATCATATAATCACACAAGCGTTTTATTATGAAATATATATTCTAAATATATATTTAACAAGTTTTATTTACGAAAACCCACCTCCGAATACTTGGTAATTTTGTAATAAAAATCATGGCGAAGTTTATTTTGAAAACCAAGTTAAAAACATATTTATGATCAAAAATATTTCTAAGCGTTATATTTCTAGAAAAATTTCGCCAGAGTTACTTCTGTAACTGGAGGTGGCCACGCTTTCAAGCGTATCATTTTCTTTTCAAAATTCAATCGAGCAATTTTACAATCATCAGCATACAATATTTAAACATCACACTTGACAAAACAAGCCTAAATCACAAACTCATGAACTTGAAAGTTATGTAAAAATACGTAGTAAGTTGCTAGCGTATTTAGTAGGTTTTGTTAACTTTAAAAACATGTTTAGTTTCTTAAAAAAATTTATTTTTATAGAACTTGAAGTTTAACAACTTCTTGTCATAATTCACAAAAATATTTCTTTATGAAATTTCATTGTTACACAAGTGTTTACACACGAGTTTAGTTACTAAAATGTTTTTAGTTTATGTAAGATCCGGGTTTTTAACAAGACTTGCATCTTTCACTTGGTTCTTCCGAAAAACCACTTGTAGATCTTTAGACCTACTAGTTTAGAACCTTATTTTACAAGAAAAATTACATTTACTCAAGTTCATGTTTCATGAGTGGAAGGGTTCATCATCTTTTATAATTTTAACACTAACATACTACTAGTTCATGTTCTTGAACATGATCTAGTATGGTTAGATGATGATCCATACCCCTTTTAACAACGAACAACATGAAATAATCACAACTAAACAAGATTTACAAGATTTACACCACTAGCTTTTCTTTATCCAACTTGTTCATCTTATATTCAAGACTTTATGTTATGTTCTTTAGAGTTTTTAATTTTTAACCATTAAATCAACTATTAACCATCATACACAAGATCAAGATGATGTTTAGAAGCACTTACTACTAGCACAAGGCTAGGGAAGAAACAAGGTGTAAATGTGGTGGATAAAAGAATTCTAGAGAGGTTCTTGCACTTCCAAAGTTAAGAGGCTATTTTAACTAATTCGCCGACTGATCAGCGAATTTGACACTTGATACCTCGGTGACCGGCGAAGTTAAATCCAAAGGCGACTTTGGTAACCGTATAATTTTCCTCAGCGAAATTATTACGGTTTTCGGCGACTTTACCAGTCGTCGTAATCGCGAAATAAACCAGCGAATTTGTCTAGCGAACTTGAACAGCGAATTTGACCTGCGAACCTTTGAACTTTGATCAGCGAAATTAAACAAGTATAAGACCAGCGAATTTAAGTGATTACCCAGCGAATTTAATAGCATAATTAAGTGGTGGAATTTTGTTTGGCAAGCGTCGATAAAATTTCACAGTTTTGCAAATAGAAATTGATCCGTAACTCATCTGGAAAATCCCGAATCCGGATTTCGACATTAGATATCATTGGATTCGTCTTTTCGAGACGATTCTAACGGTGTAATTTGGTAACCACTGTTTTCGGAAAAATTTTGTACGGTTTTATCAGTCTGTTACGTTAAAAAGGTCGAACATGTCTAGTTTGAATGAGTTGTTGAGAATGGAGCATGAGGTTGGCACTACCAACAAACCGCCTAAGATAATGAAGGTGGAGAATTATTTGACTTGGGAGGATCGTTTCCAATCCTTCATTGAATATCAAGACATGCGCATGTGGATATGTATTGAAGATGGGTACACAAACCCTACTCACGACTTTGAGGGCAGACCACGTAGAACAGCCTATGTGAACATGGAAGAGAATGATAAAAAGATGTATGAGGCTGAAACGAGAGCATTGGCTGCAATTAAAATGTCGTTACCTGATAGCATCAAGCATACATTCACAAAGTACACAAATTTAAAACATATGTGGGACGCATTAGAAAAATGATATGCAGGAAATGCAGAGGTTAAGAAAAACAAGATTGATCTACTGAAGAAGCAGTTTGCTATTTTCAAGCACATGAAGCATGAGTCACTTGAGGACATCATCACTCGTTACTATCATCTGATGTCAGAAATGGAAAACTATAAGATTGATTGCTATTCTGATGTAGAAAAGAATGACAAGCTGCTCGATGCCTTACCTACCAAGTGGGATATCTACACTCTCATGATTAAGGGAGAGGCAGATTATGAGACAAAGGAGCTGGAAGAAGTAGTTGGCAAGCTGAGAGCTTATGAGCTCAGTATGAAGAAGAAAGATACTGGATATGATCAGGTTCAAGATCCAGCGATTTACAATGGGCTTACATCTTCTTCATCTCACAACGCTTCTAGCGACTCTGCTACTGCGTTTCTATCGTGTGAGAATGAGCAGGTCACAGTGAATGAGGATGGCGATGTGTGTTTTGTAGCTGCTTTAGGAGGATCAACAGGAGCTAAGAAAACATCAGCTTCTAAGCAGAGTAGTGGTGTTAAGTTGATGCCTATGAATGTGAAGTCTGTTGAAGAACATCTTGCTCTACTTACTTCATTCGTTGCTTCCTATGAGAACTACATTCAGGGGAAGATATCTGATCCTGCCACGTTGGATGAAGATTATGATCAGATTGACCCTGATGACTTGGAAGAGATGGATTTGCAATGGCAAATGGCCATGATTTCTAGACGAGTGAAGAGATTCATGAACAGAACAGGACGGAAGTTTGTAGGGAGGAGTGTTGGTTTTGACAAGACCAAAGTGAGGTGCTTTAACTGTCAAAGTTATGGGCATTTTGCCAGAGAGTGTCAAAAACAGAAGCAGGAGACTTCGAGTCAGAGTTCAAACAATAGGAATGCATCAAACAATTCTAGCTCAAAGGCTTTGATCTCTACAGCACGAGAAGGTTCTTACGATTGGAGTATTCATCTTGAAGACAAAGAGAATGCCACTCAGGCATTCATGGCAGAGATAACTCCAGTTGATGATAGTGAAGCTACTGTGGGAGATGCTGAAGCAAAAGTGGATGCTGAGGCTGAAGTGAAGATAGAGAATAAAGCTGAAGAAAAGAAGGTTGATCAGACACCAGTTGCTGAAGAAGATAAGCAAAAGTCTGACCAGGAACGGGAAGCTGAAGAAAAGGATGCTAAGTATAAAAGAATGGAAGCTCAACTTGCGGCTCTAATGGCCAACCTTGATAAACAAACAGGAGAGGTAAAGTCTAATTCTGTGTGTTTAAAATGTCGTGAATTACAGGGTGAGGTTGACAGGTTGTCAACACAAAACCAAAGTCTGGTGAGCGAAATGTCTAACATAAAAGAAGCAAACTTTTTTGCTAAAAGAAACGAATCGTCATACTTGAAGAAAATAAAAGGTTATGAAAGTAAAATTGAAGCTGTAACCTGTAAATTAAGTGAAAAACTTCAAGTCATAGACTTAGCTCATGAAATGATGGCTGAGAAAACAAACGAGATTTCTGATAAATGCGAAGAGTTGTCAGATGCACAACTCAAAATTGTTGAACTTGAAAAGAAATTAGGTCAATTCAGGGACTCTACTTTTGTTATGAAACACATGATGGGTGGCTTGAAGAAAAGTAATGACAAAACCAGTGTGGGATTTCATGGTTTCAATGAAGTTCCACCTCCTGTTAGTCATGACTATTCTTTCTTGCCTAATGAAGATGAGCTCATGGACTTTGGGTCAACATTGCCAAGTAGTTCCACGTCACGTCAAGGAAATGTGTTTGAGAGTGCTGATGCTAAGAAGGATAATAACGGCAAACCTGTTTTCAAAAAGAACACATCACATCCTAAGAATAAAAATCCAACTTTTGTTAAAAGTGTTAACTTTGTTCAAGGAAGTGACATGAAAGATGAAACAGCTGTTATTGAAAACGAATCTAATGTAGAGTTTGCTAAAAATAAGAACATAGAAAATTCTGAAACTAAGCAAACTGAACCAAATCCTTCTAAGGCATCATCAGAAAAACCCGAATCTAGTTCAAAGGCTTCAGAAAAGAAGTTTTCGAAAAACAGATCGTGCTTCAAATGTCACACCAAAGGACATGTAGCTAGCTGCTGTCCTAACAAAAAGAATGAAGCACAAGTGAGTGAAAAAAAGAGAGAAAAATCACCTGAGAAGAAAGGTGATAATGAGGAGAAAGTTGCAAATTCTCCAAAGAAATCTGCTCCTAAGCAACCAGAAAATGTTGCTGTTGGTGAAGATAAGGCTGAAAAAGGAACTCCAGAAGTTCCTCGTTTTCAAAGAAATCAACCTAGATTTCAGCCTAGATCTCCTCCAGGCAGATTTGACAGACCTAGAAGCAGTTCACCAAGAATGAACAATTATAATGCTAATAATTTCAGAAGTCAAGGTCAATATCAAAATCGATACCAAAATGATGGTAGTCGAACTTTTTATAACAATGGCTTTAGAAATTACAACAATAATGCTTCTTGGAATCAAAATTCAAGGTACCAAAATCAAAATTTCCAAAGGTCAAATAGTCCAAATACATTTAGGAACCCTCAGGACCATAGACCTAGTGGAAATCAAAATCAAATTCCATCAACAGGTCTAAGATCCAAGACTCCAGTTAGGAGTAATGGATATTGGATGGATGTTCCAGTAGTTGGTGAATTTGGACGACCCAAGACCATTAAGGCTTGGGTCCCCCAATCTAACTAACTTCTTGGTTGGTGTGTGCAGGAGCTGCTAAGGAGGATTATCAACTTGTGGTATGTTGATAGTGGCTGCTCTAGGCACATGACGGGGGATGCGAGATTGTTAACTGAATTTGAAGATTATGATGGTGGAAAGGTGAATTTTGCGGGTGCTAAAGGTGGTAGAATTACAGGACGAGGGAAAGTGACCAATGGGAAGATTACACTGGACAAAGTGAATTATGTTGAGCAGCTTAAACACAATCTGATGAGCGTGTCTCAAGTCTGCGACAAGGGTCACTCGGTCCATTTTACCAAGAATGAAGCATTAGTGTTGAAACCAGGTTTGAAGATTCCGGATGATTGGATAGTGATGAGAGCGCCAAGGAGAAATGACACTTATGTCATGGACATGGGTGCTAAGGATCCAACTGCTGTGGTGGCGTGTTTACTATCAAAAGCATCTAAAGCTGAATCGATGTTGTGGCACAGACGCATGGCCCATATTCACTATCGAAAAATGAATTACCTTGTTAAGAATGAGCTAGTGAAAGGGGTTCCAATGCAGAGGTTTCAAGTGGAAGACAAATGTCTACCATGTCAAAAGGGAAAACAACACAAGAAACCTCATAAGTCTAAAACAGTAAATTCCATAGATGCCCCTTATGAATTACTTCACATGGATTTATTCGGTCCAGTGAACGTGAGGAGCATAGGTGGAAAGTACTATTGTTTAGTTGTCACTGATGATTACTCACGTTATTCATGGGTTTTCTTTTTAGGTACAAAAGATGAGACGGCGGAGATGCTGATAGATCTTTTTACGAAATTGGAAAATGTCCATGATGCAAGGATCAAGAGGATAAGGAGTGATAATGGCACGGAGTTCAAGAATCGAATTCTGGATCTCTACTGTCTTCGAAAGGGAATTGAACATCAATATTCTGCTCCTTACACACCTCAACAAAATGGAGTCGCTGAGAGAAGAAACAGGACGTTGATTGAAGCCGCTAGGACGATGCTTTCAGATTCAAAGCTACCAGTTCTTTTCTGGGGAGAAGCTGTGAATACAGCTAGCTACGTCCTAAACAAAGTTTTGACTGTTAAACGTTTTAATAAAACTTGTCATGAATTGATGTTTAACAAGAAACCAAACTTAGAAGGCTTTGAACCATTTGGATTACCCTGCACCATTGTGCGCAATAAAGATAAACAAAAATTCGGTGAGGTGGCTGATGAAGGCTACTTTCTAGGTTACGTACCTGGCGCACCGAATAAAAGGGTTTTTAATCTAAAAACTGGTAAAATTGAGGTTGTTTACAATGTTGAAATTACTACATACAAACCTCAACAATCAACGAGTGGTCCTGCTATATTATATAATTATGAAAGCACTTTTAAATCATTTAATATTCCTGAGTTTCCAAATGCAGATGATTCTCAGCTGATTCAGACAATAATATACTAAAGCTTTTGACAGGGCTCGCTTTGAACATTTAGTCGAACTCAACGGGATGAGGAATCCTGAATAACTGGTTTTTCATAAGAATTTTGTAAATAGTTTACTGCTTTTCTTAAAAATAAAAAATACAAAAACATTGAAAAATCAAAAACATAAAAAAATAGAAAATTAAAAATGAGTATCACTGTGTGAAAAAGGAGAAATGATAGTACATCAGCAAGTTAGACTGTCACACTGTAACTAAAATTAAATTGTTTAAGTGTTATAGCAGCTTCATCATACGATGTACCAGTAGGCAAAAAGCATGAAATAATCAACTTACCAATGTGATATAAACATAAATGAACTGTGTATGAGTGGGGAACACATCAGTGGTGTATGGTTTAATGACCTTAAATCTTGCGTTGATAGATTGCCAAAATCTGATGTTTTGGGTCTTTATACTGTTATTTCATCTGGGGATATCAGGGGTGTCCTTCTACTGCATCCAGATATATGCTGACCTAGACACACCCAGGATATCTTAAAAGAGTTAAAAATGCCAAAACCTTGAAAATGAAGAAGCTCTCAAAGAGAGTCATTCAAAAAGTGCAAAAAGCACAAATCGTACCAAAAATGGTATTTGTCTTAGCCCTCGTTAGATATTTTGGTCTCTCTGCTGTACGGAAGTACTGACCTGTTCACCAATTATCTAAACGTTGAAAAATAAAACGGATGAATTCAGTATATTCACCTACTACGATGAATCTTTGTGCATACCTTGATCGCGGGGGTATATCCTGAAGTGGGACACACTAATATATCAGAAATAAAATTACCTTAACGTATCATATGGTAATGGTACTTGAAATGTTCATGCATTTTGTTTAAGTGGACAAACATACTGGTAATCGTCTTGGACTGCTTTTCACGAAAAATTAAATAAAGAATTATCTAATTGTGTGAAACAGTTTGATTGTGCTGATATGATCTTCTTACCAGTGATTCTCACAAAAATAGAGTGTTTATTGCTTTTCGTATTTTTTTACTTGCTTTCAGAAAAATATAAAAATACAAAAATAGTGTCTTTTTCTGTTTAAAATTTTTAACGTACGGAAAACTGTTATTCTTGGAGGAATTGTTACTGATAGGGGGAGACGGTGTTGGAAAGTGAGTTCAAAATTTTAAATCATGCGGGTTATAGAGTGTGTGATTAAAAATTTTTACGTGTTGGTGATAAGTTGAAAATGCTTAATCTGTAATACAGTTTAACTATCTCTTGAATAATAATAATTTATTTAACTGTGTTGAAAAATTCTTATGGTTTCTCGAGATGTTTGTTTTATAGTATACAGATTGAAGCAGTTTGTTGCTGAGAAGTTAAAGTGATGAGTTGTTGTGAAGATGAGAGTTTGATTGGATGCATGGTAGAACCTCCTTTCTACATTGCAGACAAAGATGAAGAGTTTGAAGATTGCTATACAAATGCTGAACTGGAGTTTACTCAAACGCTAAAGGTTTTGAAGATTTGGTGATTGGATGCATCAGCTTAGGGGGAGTCTGTTGCTGACAGAAGCTATTGAAGCTGAAGCTATCCAAAGACCAAAGACAGTGCAAGATTACATGAAGATTGCAAGAAGACTGAAGACAAAGTTATTTTATGAAGCTATTGTCAAGGGGGAGTTTGTTGGTGCATGTTTGTGACAACAGCTTAGATTTGGTCTTTGGATATCTTGTAATTAGTTAAACGATAAACAGTTAGCGGGTTTAGCTTTGTAATAGTTAGTTGTAATGTTTGGGCTAACCAAACCCAATGAATTGGGTGTGTGGGGGCGAATTGGGCCTGTCCAATTCGCAGTCCATGATGTTTAACCAAGCCCAAGTAGCAAACCTTGTGTTATATAAACAAGGTTAGGCTTTAGGGTTTAGGTTAATCAGCCAAAAACAGTTTGTGTGAGAATTTCGTGAGAGTGCTTAGGGCTTGGACGAAATTAGTGTAGTTAGGGTTTGATTGATTGTAATTCTTGAGTGATTGATAATCAATAGAAACCCAGTTTGAAAGTGAATTGCTGTTTCTGTTCCTACATGTTTTCTGCATATTCTGATCAAGAGGATTCCGCACTCTTGATTGGATTGACAATTCTGTGAAGATCCATACGAATAGGGGACCTACAAGTGCAGGTACTACGCCTAATGGGCTGGTTACTCCTTGTATCAATTAAAGAGTCTTGCGAGCCTTTGATGCTTAAATCTGTTGAACAATATTTCTTTTTATTTTAGATCCGCATGTGGATCCACTTACAATCCGTTGTGTAATATTTTATGTTACTTTCAACTCGATTTGTATAAATTACTTTTAGACTTCCGCTGTGTATTAAACTGTGATTAATTGACTATGATGATATCAACTACGTCACGATACTCCCCACCGGGCCCATCGGTAATACGTGGAAATATTGGGGTGTGACAAAATCTCAGTTAATTCTTGTCACGTGCAATGCACATGAGGGTACAATGGTCTTTTCCCTCAACCCTTACTATCCCCCCTCCTTTATAACCCTCACAAACCCTCAATTCATCTCTGTCATCAAATTAGGGTTACAACACACCATAGAATTAGGGATCAAATTCACAAATATAGTTCTTCATCTTGCAATCGATCATGGTTTTCTGCCGTTGTGGAAAACAGGCCATAATTCAGACTTCATGGACAAGCAAGAATCCTGGTCGTTGTTTTTATGGTTGTCAAGTCCAGATAATATCGAATACCATGGTGCCTTTATAACTGGTCTTCTGAAATGTCGTTTTTTGTATTCTAGGGCTCAACTTGTGCTTTTATTGGATGGTACGATCAAGAAAGGTGTCAAAGGTGTGTCGATAGCATACCTGGATTGCTTAGGGCTAAGAACAACTTGGAAGTAGATAAGCAGAACCTGGAACAAGCGAATATAAATCTGGAACATTCAAACCGGTTACTTGAAGGCAAACTGCGAAAGTCTGAAGCTAATTCAAGAAAATTCAAAATGTATTTGGTTATTAGCTGGGTTTGTTTTGCTATGTATGTGATGTTGTCTTAGTGTATCTATTCGTAGTAGGTGTAGGATTTTTGTGTAATGCAACTGATGTAATGTGTAGGTTTAAAGTGCTAATGAAATGTGGAACTTTTGTATTAATCAATTGTGTAAGTGTAAAAGAAGTGTATTTGTATTGTACACGTGCAAAACAACCAAAACTTCAAAATTTCCAAAAGAAGTGTATTT
This sequence comes from Helianthus tuberosus, assembly GCA_030545235.1. Taxonomy (NCBI): domain Eukaryota; kingdom Viridiplantae; phylum Streptophyta; class Magnoliopsida; order Asterales; family Asteraceae; genus Helianthus; species Helianthus tuberosus. The sequence goes on from JARYGA010023249.1 coordinate 282,476, forward strand.
GTATTGTGCACGTGCAAAACGACCAAAATTTCAAAATGACCAAAACATCAACTTCAATCTGACCTAAACTTACAAACGACCAAAAGGTCACTACAATCTGACCTAAACTTCAAAACGACCATAACATAACATAAATAGATCACTTATAAACCATACCATATCGAAGTTGTTCGAAAGACAACATAATAACAAGCTCAAAAGAAATTAGCACAAGTTCAAAAGATAAGTTTCAGCCAACATGTTCAAAGTACAAAATAAGCAGCAGACATCACAGTGTTTGTTCTTTTTCCACCCTTCCCAGGTTTCCCAACCATCCCTACTTTTCCACCTTTCCTTGCGTTTCCACCTTTTCTAACTTTTGCACCATTACCCGTTTGATGTTGACCTTTGCATATCCTGGAATTATGCCATCTTTTCTTACATTTTGTGCATGCAGCCTTAGTGTGACTTTTGGACAGCCTACCAGATTGGGTCAACTCTTCAAGTTCAACTGCAGATTTTTTCCTCAACTTCTTTGGTTGTCACACCCCCAAAATCCACCTGCGGAGTATCACCGCTTGGGAGCGTGACTGACCAGGATCAAGCCACCAATCATATAGAATAATGTATAAAGTAAAAGTAATTGCAATTTAATCAAACCAATCCATATGAAAGGTGTTCCAAAACATAAGTATGTTATCATTGAATAGCGGAAGCGTATAATTAAACCCAACATAATAAAGTATGAAATGTCATAAAGTCTAAACAAGTATTCAAGATCCTTGCCCACAACGACTACGCCTCCCGTGCAGGCTCCATAAGTACCTAAGGTCCTGCAAGGCATGTAACAGAGGATCAACAACTAGTTGAGCGAGTTCACAGAAAGTAAATGCATAATAGTAAGTTCGTATGTAACATGTGGCTCTACTGGGCCGACAGTAGTTCTATTGGTGGGGGCTTCCCATGGTATATATCCCCTAGACTATTCGTACTCATAAGTATCCTTCCCAATCCGAGGATAGTAGTAAGTATAGGTTTACGCAGGTTTTATGTAAGTGCCCTTCCCAACCGAGGACAGTACGTAGCGAGTACGTAGATTTAGCGCTGGCGTCCTTCCCAATCCGAGGACGGTAGTACGTAGGTTTAGCACTGGCGTCCTTCCCAATCCGAGGACGGTAGTACGTAGGTTTTACGTAGGTTTAGTGCTGGTGTCCTTCCCAATCCGAGGACAGTACGTAGGCTTTGCGTAGAATTTGGCACAGGCATCCTTCCCAACCGAGGACCGTGGTAAATAGTCTAGTGTTAATGTAAGTGCAGGTAATCATTCAATCCCATTCCCAACCCAACTGGGGAATCCCATGCCTTGGTAAGAGTGTGAACTCACCTTGGTTTGCTCGGTATGCTAAGTATATGCTCGCAAGTAATCACTCACGTCCTAAAGTATGCACGTATGTGAAATCAGTTTGCGTTCAAGTTGTGCACGTATAAACATGTAACACGTAATCACAATCATATACCAGATGGTTACACTTAACAGCAGTTAAATATTCCAGTTAACACTTAGCAGGATTAATCCAAGTTACTGTGCAGACTAACTGTTCGACGAAACACACATAATGGCGAAACACAAACTGGCGAAACACAACATCGGCGAAACACAACATCTGACGAAACACAACATCTGACGAAACAAGCTTCTATTTCGTCAACAGTCCTTGGCGAATCACATATTGTGTTTCGTCGTGGTCACCTCGACGAAACACACTCAGTTTCGTCGTATTCAGTTTCGCCGAGGATAACAGTTCATCATCAAGTCAGTTACGTATGTAAACCCTAATCATCATGTTCTGCCGTTTCTTAATATCATGTAATCATCATCCAGCACAGAATTCATCATTCACAATATACATAATCATCACAGGACTTCACATCTAGCAGAAACCCTAATTTACGTATATAATACTCATATCATCAACAACCACGTATATCATGCATAAACCTGATCTCAACAGTTTATCAGATTCTGATTCGGTTTCATATGAGATTCGTATATACATTTATCAATTTAAACAGCGGATTATATTACAACATCAAACTCCAATCATCATCATATCAAGAACCCTAACATTTAACATGTATCAGTTACAATTATACATCAACATAGCAGAATCACATGGCACAGGAACACATACATGGATGAAAGATCAATCAAGACACATAGGATTACTAACCGAGATGATGGTTTGATCGCACAAGAGTTTCTAGTGGGTTCTAGCTTGCCGTCACAGTAAGAGAGCTCTAGGGTTTCGGTTGTGTTGATAGAAAATGAAAAATGATGATGTTTTACGTAAATAAACTCAGAATAACGTTCTGGGCCCAAACTGGGCTTCGTGAATTACTGGGCCGGCGAAACAGATTTCTGTTTCGTCGGAATGTTCATGGCGAAATAGTCTGTTTCGTCGGAATGGGTTATGGCGAAACAGCCTTGTGTTTCGTCGGGTTCTTAACAGTTTAAGCTCTACAGACAGTACACATGTTATACAATCACACATAACCATGCAAACACACTAGGTTTTATCATAACACATCCATATAGTCAAAGTCAACGTGCATTAAATGCGAATAAAGAATGTCGGAAATTCGAGTTGTCACATTATCCCTAACTTGAAAGAAATTTCGTCCCGAAATTTAGCATGCGGTTACTGAGGAAAGCGAATGGTGTGACGTTGTTTACCTGAATTGTATCGCGGCTCCCCGAGCATGTTTGCGAAGATTACTGGTTTTCTTGGGGTGTCACATTATCCCCCCGTTGATTTGGAATTTCGTCCCGAAATTCTGCATTGGTGGCTTCAGCCTCAGTAGTAGTTGCATTGGTTCCGAATAACTGGGGATATTTGAGTTCCATTTGATCTTCGCGCTCCCAGGTGAACTCTGGGCCGCGGCGGGAGTTCCAACGAACTCGTACAAGAGGGATTCTCGTGTTCTTGAGGACCTTAACATCCCGGTCCGTGATTTCAACAGGTTCCTCGACGAAGTTCAACCGTTCGTCGATAGTGAGTTCCTTCAAGGGAACTACGTGGGTCTCATCTGACGTACATTTCTTCAGATTCGACACGTGAAAGACATTGTGAACTGCACTGAGTTCAGGTGGTAAGTTCAATCTGTAGGCCACTTTGCCTATTTTCTCAATAACTTCGAAAGGTCCGACGTATCGTGGATTGAGTTTGCCGCGTTTGCCAAAACGAACCACACCCTTCCAGGGTGAAACTTTAAGTAGCGCTCGATCCCCAACCTGGAATTCGAGTAGTTTCCTGTCTTTATCAACGTATACCTTCTGACGGTCCCGAGCTGCCGCCATGCGTTGTCGTATTTGAGCAATCTTTTCAGTAGTATCAACTACCATTTCTGGACCTGTGATTTGACTTTCTCCCACCTCTGCCCAACAGAGAGGTGACCGGCACTTACGCCCGTACAGTGCCTCGAATGGTGCAGCTTTAATGCTGGTGTGGTAGCTGTTATTGTATGAAAATTCCATGAGTGGCAAATGTTTCTCCCAACCATTGCCAAAATCAATTACGCACGCCCGAAGCATGTCTTCTAAAGTTTGAATAGTGCGCTCAGATTGCCCATCGGTCTGAGGATGATACGCCGTGCTCATGTCTAAACGAGAGCCAAAAGATTTATGCATTGCTTGCCACAGCTCTGAAGTAAAACGTGCGTCACGATCAGAAATGATGGAGGTGGGCACTCCGTGCCTCGAGACCACTTCTTTTAAGTAGATGTCTGCTAAGGTAGAGAACTTGTCTGTTTCTTTGATAGCCAAGAAGTGAGCAGACTTTGTGAGTCGATCCACGATCACCCAAATAGTATCATTTCCGCGCTGGGATCTAGGTAGGCCAGTAACAAAATCCATGGAAATTTGCTCCCATTTCCATTGTGGTATCTCAGGTTGCTGGAGTGGTCCTGACGGTTTCTGATATTCTGCCTTGACTCTCGCACAAGTCAAGCATTTACTAACGTATGTGGCTATGTGGGCCTTCATGCTAGGCCACCAGTATGTAGTCTTAATATCGTGGTACATTTTATCCGAACCAGGATGTACCGAGTAGCGAGACTTGTGAGCTTCATCCATTACCAGCTCGCGTAAGTTGCCGTACAGTGGGACCCAAATGCGTCCTGTTACGTAATAAGCTCCATCTTCCTTCTGTTCTAAGCGTTGCCTTGAGCCGCGTAAGGCTTCTGCCCTGACGTTTTCTGGTTTCAATGCTTCCACCTGAGCATTTCTTATCTGGGAAGGAAGACTAGACTGTATAGTGAGTTGTAGAGCTCGTACGCGCTTAGGCGCGGTATCCTTTCGACTGAGGGCGTCAGCCACAACATTGGCTTTGCCTGGGTGGTACCTGATTGAGCATTCATAGTCGTTTAGCAGTTCGACCCATCGTCGCTGTCGCATATTCAGTTCCTTCTGCTTGAATATATGTTCAAGGCTTCTGTGATCAGTGTAGATTGCACATTTGGTACCGTACAAGTAGTGTCGCCATATCTTAAGTGCAAAAACAACCGCTCCCAGCTCTAAATCATGCGTAGTGTAGTTTCGTTCGTGAATCTTAAGCTGGCGCGAAGCATAAGCAATAACTTTATCCCGATGCATCAATACACATCCAAGACCTTGGATAGATGCGTCGCAGTAGACTACGAAATCGTCCGTGCCTTCAGGCAGTGAAAGGATAGGTGCGCTACAGAGTCTATCCTTTAAGTGTTGGAATGCTGTTTCCTGTGCGTTACCCCAACGATAAACAACACCCTTCTGCGTCAACAGTGTAAGCGGCTGAGCGATCTTTGAGAAGTCTTTGATGAACCTTCTGTAGTAACCCGCCAAACCCAAGAATTGGCGTATTTCTGTCGGTGTGCGAGGTGCAAGCCAGTTCTTGATCGAATCCACCTTAGATGGATCTACATGAATCCCATCCTTGTTCACCACGTGGCCTAAGAAGTGGACTTCACGAAGCCAGAAGTCACATTTGGAAAACTTAGCGTATAGCTGTTCTGTTCGTAAAAGTTCCAGTATAAGTCGTAGGTGCTGCTCGTGTTCCTCCTGACTTTTCGAATAAATCAGAATGTCGTCGATGAAAACAATGACGAACTTGTCGAGATAGGGTTTGCACACCCTGTTCATAAGATCCATAAATACGGCAGGCGCGTTCGTTAGCCCGAATGGCATGACCATAAACTCGTAGTGGCCGTAGCGTGTTCTAAACGCTGTCTTGGAGACGTCCTCATCCCGGACTCTCAGCTGGTGATATCCTGACCTTAAGTCTATTTTGGAGTAGTAACTCGACCCTTGCAGCTGGTCGAATAAATCATCTATGCGCGGAAGAGGATAACGATTCTTGGTCGTCACCTTGTTGAGTTCGCGGTAGTCTATACACATCCTGAACGTACCGTCTTTCTTCTTTACGAATAACACTGGGGCTCCCCAAGGCGAAGAGCTAGGACGTATAAAACCCTTTTCCAAGAGTTCTTGTAGCTGCTTTGACAGTTCTTCCAATTCAGTTGGAGCCAAACGATAAGGCGCTCGAGCTATGGGTGCTGCTCCTGGAGCGAGCTCGATCTGAAATTCAACTTGACGATGAGGCGGTAACCCAGGTAATTCCTCAGGGAACACTTGAGGAAAGTCACGTACTACAGGAATATCTTCAATCTTTTTCTCTTTCTTCGAGGTATCTGTAACGAGTGCTAATATAGCAGTGTGCCCCTTGCGTAAACACTTCTGAGCCTTCAAAAAGGAGATGATGCCACTCACGACACCACTCTTGTCGCCTTGAACTTCGAGAGGTTCCTTGCCCGACCGAGGAATACGAATAACTTTTTCTTTGCATAAAATCTCCGCTTGTTGTTGAGATAACCAATCCATACCAATGACGACGTCAAAACTACCCAAGGTTATAGGAATGAGATCTATGGAGAAAGTCTGACCAGCGAGGATAAGATTACACCCTTTAACTATGTGTGTGGCCTCTAGGCTTTTACCGTTAGCTAATTCTACAACATGTTTGGTGTTTAAGAGAGTTGGTGCACGTTTTAACATTTCACTAGCTTTTAGAGACATGTAACTTGTATCCGCACCAGAATCAAATAGTACTGTAACATAAAAGTCATCAAGAAGAAACTTACCCATAACTACGTTGGGATCATTCCTCGCATCACCCTGACCGATCACAAACATACGGCCTCTAGCACCATTGTTGTTATTGTCCCCACCGTTGTTGTTGTTCCCATTGCCCTGGTTGTTGTTGTTCTGGTTTCGGTTTAGCTGAGGGCAGTGTCTTTTGAAATGACCTTCGGCGCCACACTGGAAACATCCTTTGTTACCCTGTTGCTGATTTTGTCGTGCTTGCTGCTGCGGCTGATTCTGATTTACAGGCTGTGGGCTCCTACAATCCTTGGCCTCATGGCCCGTCCTGAAACACCTTTGACAACGACCCCGGTTACACTGGCCATTGTGGTGCTTGTTGCAGATGTTGCACTTTGGGAGGTTCCCTCGATAACCACCCTGCTTGTGACTGCCCGAAGAGTGCTGACTAGGGCTCTGGTAGTTGTCAGTCTTTCGTTGCTGAACTTGGGGCTGAACTGAAGCTGATCCCTTGCTGGAGTCCCCCTCCCATTTTCGCTTGCTGTCACTGGGAGTAGCAGGAGTAACCGAAGTAGTAGCTGTAGGGGTAGCGTTGATGCGTTTGGGCAACCGGTTCTGCTCCACCGCTTGATCAGTGAGACGGTGAGCCAACTGAACAACCTGCTGGTAAGTGGCATGATTTGCTGAAGTCACATGACTCTGGATCTCTGGCACCAGACCCTTAAGATAAAGTTCAATACGCTTGTCCACCAGAGTAGGACACAGTAATGCAAGCTCATTCGATCTCTTTGTATACGCCTCAATTTCCGACCCTGTCATCTTGAGGTTGAAAAACTCGACCTCCAGCTTATGAATATCATCTCGACTGCAGTATTCTTCCTTGATCATCTCTTTGAAATTGTTCCATGGGGTGGCGTTAGCAGCAACCAACCCCAGTATTTGGACTTGAGCGTTCCACCATGTGAGGGCTAAACCCTCGAGGGTACCGGTAGCATATTTCACCCTGCGTACCTCAGGGCATTCACACATCTCAAACACAGACTCTATCTTTTCAAACCAGTGCAGGAGACCTACGGCTCCTTCAGTGCCGCTGAAAGTGGATGGACGACAGTCCATGAAAGTCTTGAAAGTGCATACAGGTGCTTGACCTGTTGTGTAAAAGAATTAGGACAAGTTTAAACACGAGAGTTGATTTAGGAATGTAGGATCTAAGGATCCTAGTGTGAGTTGTAACTGCAGGGTATACCTCCTGCTTGTGCGGCTGCAACTGCCGCGGCAACTCGTTCGTTAATGAGGGCCGTCAACTGGTCCTGAGTCATGTTGATACGTCCAGACATGATCTTCATAGGAAAGATAACGTAAGTGAGATAGGTTCGCGAATAGTGCGATAACAGAAGAGAGTGAGCACACAAGTGTTCTCATGCAACAACAAATAGTGAGCAATGTAATCTAAGCATACCACGAGCACAGTTCTATGTAATTCTAGTATGTAGGCAATAAACATAAACCTTATTACCTAGGATGTCGAGTCTTGCACGTGGAGCGAAGCGTCGTTGTGGATCGTTGAGAGCACAGTTCTGGTTATAGTCTGGTTTTAATAAAATCGTTTTCCCCATATTAAAACCGAGTTCTCTATAACCAATGGCTCTGATACCAATCTGTCACACCCCCAAAATCCACCTGCGGAGTATCACCGTTTGGGAGCGTGACTGACCAGGATCAAGCCACCAATCATATAGAACAATGTATAAAGTAAAAGTAATTGCAATTTAATCAAACCAATCCATATGAAAGGTGTTCCAAAACATAAGTATGTTATCACTGAATAGCGGAAGCGTATAATTAAACCCAACATAATAAAGTATGAAATGTCATAAAGTCTAAACAAGTATTCAAGATCCTTGCCCACAACGACTACGCCTCCCGTGCAGGCTCCATAAGTACCTAAGGTCCTGCAAGGCATGTAACAGAGGATCAACAACTAGTTGAGCGAGTTCACAGAAAGTAAATGCATAATAGTAAGTTCGTATGTAACATGTGGCTCTACTGGGCCGACAGTAGTTCTATTGGTGGGGGCTTCCCATGGTATATATCCCCTAGACTATTCGTACTCATAAGTATCCTTCCCAATCCGAGGATAGTAGTAAGTATAGGTTTACGCAGGTTTTATGTAAGTGCCCTTCCCAACCGAGGACAGTACGTAGCGAGTACGTAGATTTAGCGCTGGCGTCCTTCCCAATCCGAGGACGGTAGTACGTAGGTTTAGCACTGGCGTCCTTCCCAATCCGAGGACGGTAGTACGTAGGTTTTACGTAGGTTTAGTGCTGGTGTCCTTCCCAATCCGAGGACAGTACGTAGGCTTTGCGTAGAATTTGGCACAGGCATCCTTCCCAACCGAGGACTGTGGTAAATAGTCTAGTGTTAATGTAAGTGCAGGTAATCATTCAATCCCATTCCCAACCCAACTGGGGAATCCCATGCCTTGGTAAGAGTGTGAACTCACCTTGGTTTGCTCGGTATGCTAAGTATATGCTCGCAAGTAATCACTCACGTCCTAAAGTATGCACGTATGTGAAATCAGTTTGCGTTCAAGTTGTGCACGTATAAACATGTAACACGTAATCACAATCATATACCAGATGGTTACACTTAACAGCAGTTAAATATTCCAGTTAACACTTAGCAGGATTAATCCAAGTTACTGTGCAGACTAACTGTTCGACGAAACACACATAATGGCGAAACACAAACTGGCGAAACACAACATCGGCGAAACACAACATCTGACGAAACAAGCTTCTATTTCGTCGACAGTCCTTGGCGAATCACATATTGTGTTTCGTCGTGGTCACCTCGACGAAACACACTCAGTTTCGTCGTATTCAGTTTCGCCGAGGATAACAGTTCATCATCAAGTCAGTTACGTATGTAAACCCTAATCATCATGTTCTGCCGTTTCTTAATATCATGTAATCATCATCCAGCACAGAATTCATCATTCACAATATACATAATCATCACAGGACTTCACATCTAGCAGAAACCCTAATTTACGTATATAATACTCATATCATCAACAACCACGTATATCATGCATAAACCTGATCTCAACAGTTTATCAGATTCTGATTCGGTTTCATATGAGATTCGTATATACATTTATCAATTTAAACAGCGGATTATATTACAACATCAAACTCCAATCATCATCATATCAAGAACCCTAACATTTAACATGTATCAGTTACAATTATACATCAACATAGCAGAATCACATGGCACAGGAACACATACATGGATGAAAGATCAATCAAGACACATAGGATTACTAACCGAGATGATGGTTTGATCGCACAAGAGTTTCTAGTGGGTTCTAGCTTGCCGTCACAGTAAGAGAGCTCTAGGGTTTCGGTTGTGTTGATAGAAAATGAAAAATGATGATGTTTTACGTAAATAAACTCAGAATAACGTTCTGTGCCCAAACTGGGCTTCGTGAATTACTGGGCCGGCGAAACAGATTTCTGTTTCGTCGGAATGTTCATGGCGAAATAGTCTGTTTCGTCGGAATGGGTTATGGCGAAACAGCCTTGTGTTTCGTCGGGTTCTTAACAGTTTAAGCTCTACAGACAGTACACATGTTATACAATCACACATAACCATGCAAACACACTAGGTTTTATCATAACACATCCATATAGTCAAAGTCAACGTGCATTAAATGCGAATAAAGAATGTCGGAAATTCGAGTTGTCACATTGGTCTTCCTACTTGTGTATTGTGCTTTGGAGGTACAATAGTTGTAGGAAGTTGAATCTTTGTCCATAAAGTACGACCATTAAATGGATTAACCTTGAAAGAATACACCAGCTTCCACCTTTCCATGGTGTAAACTGGATGAACCCAACTCTCTAAAGCACCCACCCTTCCACCAGTAGCAGCCTTCTCCCATAATGCAGCCACAACATGTCTGCATGGCATACCTGCAGTGGTACCAACATTCAATAAGTATGTTTGTCAGCAACACTTAATAAGTATGTTTGTTAACTATTATTTCCCAGCCCCTACAGGTACAAGTCCTTGTAGCCAAGTTCACCACGCGAGCACTGTTCGGTTTTCTACTGACCGGGTAGTAATCCCCTCCATTCCACTGAACATGGTAGTGAGTTGCATCCTACTTGATCCTATAGTCACTCATGTCTATTTCATGGTTACTCATATTGTTCTCTTCATCAACTATATAATCACTGTCACTAGTATCCTCACTATTACTTTCATTATGAATCCTATCCTCACTATCATCATCAAGACCTTCCATGTCATCACATATAGTCACTTCACTCTCAACAGCTTGATTTTCAACCAAATTGTTACCTTATACGGCCCCACTAGATTGTCCCACGTCCTTATCATCTATATCACCTAACACACCATCCTTATCACACAACACAGAACCACTTGATTGCCCAACATCCATATTCATATTAACTTGATCAGCCCTACTTGATTGCACAAACCCACTGTATTGCCTAGTATCTGGATTTAGGTTAAGAGGAACATGAGCATGTGGTCCAGGTTCATCTACCTCTTCAATGGTGATAGTAGGATTGGTAGGTTTAATAGGTGAGGAAAACAGTTCCTTCATGTTTTTTAAACCATGTATGGTATATACATTGATGACCTTGTGTTCTTCAACGTACTTAGCCAAGTTTAGACAGTCTTGATCACTGCTTAGGTGTTCAAGACCGTCATCTAGGTTTTTTCTAGGATTTAAAAACTGGTAATACATTGGGTTAGTGCTATTATAGCCCAACTGATCCAACATAAGATCAACTTCAAGAACAGGGAACTTATCTATATCTATTAAGTTAACATAATCAATCTTCCCTCCTACATATGTTCTTTCAGGACATGTTGTTAGCCTACCACCATGATGAAAGTATATGCTGAAGAAATTAGGAAACCCAGCTGCAAAATTTCAATCACCATTGCCATTAATCAACTGTTGATCATCATTTACATCCCATAATTTCACAAAAAGTAAACTAGGGTACGAAATCGAAAATTTTAACTTACCATAAAGTTCAACGACCTGACCACTGTCAAGATTGTTTCGAATATACCATCCTTCTTCGTCTTGAGACATTGCTTCTTTTGATCGTCTTAGAATTGTGCCAAAAAACCCTAAGTCTAAAAGATGAGGGACAGCGTATGTGATACAAAGATGAATTGAGGGTTTCTGAGGGTTATAAAGGGGGGGAAATAGAAAGGGTTGAGGGAAAAAGATCATTGTACCCTCATGTGCATTGCACGTGACAAGAATTAACTGAGGTTTCTAACCAGGTTTGGCCTAAAGGATATAACGTGCACGATAGGTCCGTACGATCCGATTTCAGTCTTGGTTCGATAAAAGATAATAAGACGGGCGATTTTATGCCATAAACTAAAATAATAAACAAGAAATATAAAAACATAAAGGATATGAACAAAGATATTTTCATTGAATGTGATAAAGAAATACAAAAGATAATCATCCACCCCGGGTGAGCTCCCCCGTGGTGGTGGCTCCAAAATGCACACCTTACAAATGAGGTTTAGTATTCTATTTATAGACCTTGTACCTTGTCCTCCAAGAAACCCTCCCCTTGCTTGGAAAACCTCCTAAACACGCTAAAACATACAACTATAACAAACAAACTTGTTACATTACCCAAACAATAACATCACCAATTAATGTCGCCTTAATTGATAACAATAATCTCCATTTTAACCCAACAATATTCCCCCGAGAATGATGCTATCAATTCTTCATATGATCTTCCAAAGTATATTCGACATTATCTCCGAATCTTCACAAATCGATGAATACCCAAAATCTTTCATTTTTGTTTTCCCCCGCAAATGTAGACCCTCCTAAATCTCTCCAATCAAAGCTCCGTATCTTATTAAAGATAATATGGTAATAGACATATGATAGGGTTCAAACTCCATTGATAAAAGTTAAATAATCAGCTCCATTGTAAGGATCTTCAATTATGTCAGATTGCATTTAGCTCCTTATCCACCGATAAAATCGCCAAAATTCCTTTTCAACTTTCGTTCTGATATATAACCAAAATCCCCAAAAAGAAACATAAAGTTACTGGCCCCTAAAAATAATCTTGTACTCCCGGCCCAAAATTGATCAACACTCTATGCCCCACAACATCCCAATAATACCAAGCAAGAAAGAGCCCAATGTTTCGATGCTTAAAGCTGCTAAAATCGCAAGCCTTCATGTGTGGCTCTTAAATAAAGTGGGCCAAACATAAGCCATCATTTCATGCACATATGCTCCTCCCAGTTGTCATAAAAAAATATCTACATCGTAAATTAATGAAATCAGTAGGCATATGTATTCATCACCTCATGTGGGCCCAAAACCAAAATAAAGCCATTATCCAAATATCCATCAGCAACAAAAACCCAAAGGACCATGCATAATGATTACCCAATCATTGGGCCTAACATACGTAAGCCCATATAAGCAATCATGTAACAAACCCTAGACGTACAACATCCGGACTAGCTGAGCACCACCCTTCTACCACCATATCGTCAACCTCGTCGGCGATTTAATTCATTACCATCACATTACCGTCAGCCACCGTCACTACATCACCAAAGATTTTCGTTGTAGACAGCAATCAACACTAACTCTGTTTCTCCATCTTTAAATCCAAACCGTCACCTTCTACCATTGTAAATCCCAGCCGTTAACTTTAGCAGCAAGCACACATCACCTTTATTCACCATGTGTCACCGCCTAGTTCACCGGAGACATGAACAACCATCGGAACAGACAAGCATCGTTTGTACCGCCGACCAACGTCACCGGTGAACCTCCTTTCGATCTAAAATCACAGACACCAAATGCACCTTGAAACGCTGGCGAGATCTCATGTTAACGCAGAGCCGCCGGAAAGTGGACTGAAAAAGACTAATGCTAGCCACCAAACCTAGCAACCACTATAACCTTCGACCATCGTTTACCCATCACCGTTACGAATCTAGAAACCCAGCACCATTATCGAAATGAACAACAATGTGATCATCGTAATTCTTTCATCATCGCCTTTACACCACTGCGCACCTCATTCAAAATCATAACCTCCGCCGACCACTTCTGAAAGACCATCACAGCACCTCCGTATCTCAACAAGAAACCATAAAGTCCCTGTGAGTATCCGCCGGAAAAAAATTATCTCTCTTTCCGATCTCAACATCTTTCCCTCTTTAAACTCTGTTGCACGCACTACAAAAAAACCCACACACATAAGTGTGTTTTTTTGAACAACATCCACATCACTAAGATAACAAAATTGTTGTTATCTTTCTCTAAACCTTGAAGAACAAAAAATGCAGGATGAACAACTAGTTTTACATCTTTGATGGGTTTTCTGGTGTAGATCCGACCAAATCGAGACTGAAACGAGCCACCGAGGCTCTCATACCAAATTATAGGTCCTTACGATCTGATTTTAGTCTCGGTTCGATAAAAGATAATAAGACGGGTGATTTTGAGCCATAAACTTACAATAATAAACAAGAAGTACAGAAACATAAAGGATCTATACAAAGATATTTTCATTGATTGTGATAAAGAAATACAAAAGATAATCATTCACCCCAGGGTGGTGGCTCCAAAATGTACACCTTACAAGTGAGGTTTAGTATTCTATTTATAGACCCTGACCCTTGTCCTCCAAGCAACCCGCCCCTTGCTTGGAAAACCTCCTAAACACGCTAAAACATACAACTATAACAAACAAAGTCATTACATTACCCAAACAATAACATTGCCAATTAATGTTGCCTTAATTGATAACATCGTTCTCCATTTTGACCCAACAGTGCAAGATTTAGGAAGGTTAAGGACACCGCCTGCAAACTTTTAGCCAAAAGGACAGCGCATGCAATTTGATGTAAACATAAAGGACAAAGCTTGTAATTTACTCTTAAAACTAAAGAAAACTAAACTATGATAAACTAAAACTACTAAACTTCGAATTGATTACTTAAAAGAATTCAAGGATGGGAAAAGCGCTAACTAGCTTAGGAATCCTAATTGTGAATCTTGAACTTCTCTCGGTTAGGAAAACTACGATGGAACCAGGATCATAGAATACGACACCCTAAGACAACCTAGTGGATCTCTAACCATTCTCCGGGTGTGACCTAAAAGGAAACCCTAAGGGGTGTTGAAACTTACCGGTTGGTTGGATTACCCGTTATTCTCCCCAACAATACTAAAGTATCCAAAAGATAGATTACTTATCAGTCTCACTCTCTCAATACACCCTAAAGTGCAAGGGGAAGCTAAGAATAATCGATAACACATAGACTGCAAAGATACTAGGGAATCTAGGGAAACTTCCTGTTAGAGCCTTAACACCTAACACCCAAGGCTAACCGACTATCTATCACCTCTCACCTATCAAGATAAGTAGAATACTAAGATCCACTAAACCCTCAATAAATGTTCCTATGGATACTAACGTCTAGCTACCATAAACTAATCATAAACACACAATAGGTGACCTAGCATGCATCTATAACTGAAAGACATTCAATAAGAAACAAATGGAACAAAGATTAATCATATATCAAATCAAAGTATGCAAACACGCCAGATCAATCATATATAATTTATTTACAGAAAGGGTTAATCCATCCATGTCAACAATTATTCATCCATAACCTAAGTAGAATCAAGATCTAGTCAACAATCATGGTGAAAAACACAAAACAAGTCCCAAAAGTCATCAACATTGTGACAACCCGAGTTTTCAAGGTCTTTCCTCGACACATTACTTGTTTCACACTGTCTTTTCATAATTGTTGGTGTTGTAACTTATGCATACTTGGTGAATAATGGAACTATTATGGTAGAGTTGTTTAGTGAATAATTTAAGAATTAATTATATTTGATAACCTCTCAAAAAAATTCTTCCTTGACTGTTCTTGGTTACCAATAGTTCATGACGAACCACGTCGACGAACTATGTTCTTCGTCAAAGTGTACACCTCCCCAAGAAGGCTTCGGCCCAAACAACTTCTTGAGCACTTTCTTTCTTGTTGGCTAAACCGTACTCGGCCCATACCCCTCTAAGCCCAAACCGCAAACCCCATGAGTAGTATACAAAGGAGTAACAGTTACCATTGGTTGCAAAAGTTCACAAAACAAGAAACCCTAGTCCTCTCTACCAATGGACGGCGATTCCCTCTTCCTCTCAGCTTGAAGTTGACGGCAATTCATCTTCACCAAAGTATCACCTCTCCTTCATTGTTGTTCGTAATCTAAGCTCCTCTGGTTAGTATGATTCTATCTTTTATTGATCGGTGCTAAATGGTTATGTGTATATATATGTTGTATGATATTGGAAGGCATAGCCTCTAAATGGTTTAAGGTTTGGTTAGCAAGACAAAATTTGTATGATCGATCATGAGTATGTAGTCCACAGTAATATAAGTGATGAATAAAGGTTTTGTGGTGCCTAAATATGATAAGACAAGATGACCTTGATAAATCTAATTTTTGTGCATGATAATGCGAACAGTGGCTTTGGTGATTACATAAAACAGTGTAAATATTGGGCATGTGTTAGTGCTTCAACATGTATTATATATGATGTAGTGATAAATCGAGTATGAGGAACTGTGGTTCAATTTATGATGATTTTGTAAGTTTTAATGATAAATTGTCTTTACGATCCGGATGTGCTTGTGATGTGTTGTGACACCTGTGTCACTTCAACCATCAAACAAATTCCAAACCAATGAAATATTGTATTTCATACTTGGGATTTGTAAAAATATGTGTATCATTTACACATATCAAGTCTTGTTCGATTTCAGGCTCTAAATCGCTTTCTGGAAGGTTATACGCGCACTGATGCGTAAATATAACCAGTTTAATGCAACGAACACTCCGGAATAGTGAAATAGTCTTAACATACCTTAAATAACCTCTACATAACTTAGAAATAAGTTTTGGAAGGTTTGGTATGCCAAAATCAAGTTATATCGCTTACAGGGACTAAAGTTGACAAACTGCGAAAGTATGCCAATTTGAACTGTAACAGACATTCCGGAACATGACCATAAGTTAAACATACCATAAATATCCTTTACATAGCTTAGAAATAGGCTTTAAGGTGTTCGGTGTGCTAAAATAAACTTTTGGGTCATTCAGGGACTAAAAGCGTCAAAAAGTGCACAAGTTTGCATTTTCGCGCATAACTTACGTTCTGAATACATCCGGACATCCAAAAATTTATGTAAGCACTAAAATACTTAATTTTAGTGTTTGGCATAAGAAAAATCCATTCGTCGCGTCATTTGGATCGTTTTTCGCGCTTGTGCGCATTCCGTCTTAATTAAGCGAACATCGCGATCGTACGGCCAAACGAACCATCATCCGACATATTTTTGAGCATGTTTCATGTCCACAATGTTTAGGAAACATTTTAGGGCCTTAAAGTTGGCTTTACGGGCCTTAGAAGTGTCGAAAATGGCTTAAAATAACAACAAGGACTGAAACTGGAATTTCTGGAACTTGTTTCTGATCTGTGCAGGCCAGGCGGCCCGCGTAAGATCCTTGTATCCTCTACGCGGCCCGCGTCCGACTCTCTGATCAGATAATATCGAACAGTCAGCAGATTCCAGCTGTTTAATCCTCACCCACACATTCTCAATTGCCCTTTCAGCTGATAAGAAGTCATTTTTAGTCACCATGAGTTTCCGACAAGTGTACGCATGAGATTCAAGCACGGTTTCCATGAAACGATCTTAACGGTTACCCGAAAACTATAAATACCCCACCCCCATTGCTTCAAAACCCACAAGAATCTGATCAAAAAGACTCTAACTTGGAACCATTGTTTCATACCTGAGTTATTTTGATCAAGATTAGCATTCAGGGACCCTTCGTAAGTATTCTTTCGTTCTTTTATTGCTTTTCGAGTCCGAAAGTCAAACTTTGTTTGACTTTCAGCGTTGACCAGTTATGGTCAATGCGAAGTTCGTTTGAACTTCGCAACGTGAGTGTAATCACGTTGGTTATAGTCCCTTGGGACTATGCCTACTGATTACCACGTTGTCTAGGGTCGTAGGGTAAGCGATCTAATAAATCGCTTATACCTTCGAACCCGACCCATTTGGTCGATCATTAGGATCCGACCAAATACTTTAGGTGACCATAGTAGATAGGGAATAACCTTCCGAGGTTATACCCTATGGTCACATCGTTTGAGTAGTTGTATGATAGGTAGTTTATATGCCTTAGGTAAATTACCAGAATACCCTTTTCATGTATAATTGGTAATTAAGCATATGTAACCTAAACTTTTGTCACATAACTGATTATATAACATGTTTAGGCATATAACACTTGTCATAGGACTAGTTACGCGGTTCGAAGGCGTTTCACGCGAACGACGTGTTAAAGTAGCATAAGCTACCTAAACGGTTCGTAATGGGTCGAAAACACTTAGGTTAGGTTTCATTTAGTATGTAGGCTTTGTTAAACCATATGACACGAGTCTCTATACTCGTTTGGTTTACAAACCCTCATTCTATCAAAATCATCCGATTTAGGTCCGGTTATTAACATAGTTACCTATATTAGGTTCCGTTTGATATCCGCGATCTCTAACATTGTTTGGTTGTTACTCAAGGACTACTAAGCAATCTCAAGTGAGTACATAGACCCCTCTTTTACTGTTTTTCAAACTGTTTTGGGGTGAAACACATGTGCCTACTTGTTACTTTCATGCTTTCCTGTTTTCACATCATATACCGGCTATGTTTGTTAGTACATTATAAGTACATGATTTCATTACATTTCATGCTATGTATGTCCATTGTGTGCATACTTAGTACATTGTTTTACATTACATTTTTGTTGCATATGCTCATTTCAGCATGTGAACACATTATACTGCATTTTGAACCGTTGTAATCATTTGACTATGTGAACCGTTTGTATCTGGGAACCGTTTGTATCTATGAACCGTTTGTATCTGTGAACCGTTTGTATCTGTGAACCGTTTGTATCTGTGAACCGTTTGTATCTGTGAACCGTTTGTATCTGTGAACCGTTAGTATCTGTGAACCGTTTGTATCTGTGAACCGTGTGAACCGTATTTGACCATACATAAACATTTCTACAATTGTTAAACATTACTTTGGTGGTTTGGTTTGATTAAGTGATTAAGTAACGATGCGTGTGTAATATGATACAAGCATGGTGGATACGCCGCTGGTACTTCCTATATATAAGTGTTTGTATGGTATTACATATCGTAGCGTTATTTAAATCATTTCAGTTTGAGACATATAACATTTTATACAAATAACATACTTTTCACAATACATTGTTTTATAAGCAACTTATCGTATACAAACTCATTTTTACAATGGTTATTCATTTAACCATACATTATTCTCTTATTTATACATATCATCTGATTTTATCGTTTTTCAAATGATTTATAAAACAAAGCAAATTACAAGGTTCATGACTAAACATTTTCTCAAACATAAGTCATGAAACCTATTTTCACAAAACCTATGTATCTCACAGGCATTTTTATGCTGACGTACCTATTTTCACATGTGTTTTTCAGGAGCTGTTGCATAAGATGATCAAGATACACATAGGCAGACTTGGGCTTTAGTGACAATAAAAGATGCAAGACTAGTTAATTATGTTGTATTTCTTTGTTTGTTAAGACATTGTAACACTTTTAATCAATAAAACGAAACTTCAATTGCCATGGATTTGAAACAATTAATTATGTTACAACACTCCCTGACATTTCCGCCACGTTTTGTATGTTCTACGTGGTCGGGATGTGACAGAAAAGATGGTATCAGAGCCAATTGTTATAGGGAATTAGGTTATTAGTAACGCTTTGACCTAGTCTATAACCTTCTTAGGACCCTAACGCGAGTTTACTTGCGTTTAGTCATAAAACAATACCTTCACCTATCCTTAGGCGACTACCACAACAAGAACATAAATTTCAAAACCGCTTTGAAAACTAATCATCTGTTCTAGGATGATTGATTACAAGGTTTTGAAACCTCTATTGTAAGGTTTTGAACCCTCTGTTGTAAGGTTTTGAACCCTCTGTTATATGGTTTTGAACCCCTTTGAGTTTTCAAAATCTCGTCAAGGTTTTGGGTTTTAAATAATGTGAACACGTGCAAACTGGAAGGGTGAATGCCTGTATCCTGGGTTTTCTCTCTAGGCAAGCACTTCGTATACATCTCATCAGACGCGAGACCAGTTGTGCTTACCTGGGAATTCTTGGGATGAGTGTTCACTTATAGGCGAGCATGTCTTCGCGATACATTATTTTTGACCTATTTACTTTGATTAATCACCGAGGTCGTTTGTTGCTTTGTAGTAACAAACAAATGACCACTATCCTTGCTTTCATCAGATTTGTTTCATCTCATTCTTTTCGTCTAATTCTCTCACTCGTTTCCTTTCATGTTTCCTCTTTTAGAATGCCTCCTCGGCACGAGAACCAGATAGCGACTGCCGAGCTGGCAGAAATCATTGCGCAGCAAATGGCTGCCCAATTCCCAAACCTCTTTGCTCAATGGAACCAAGCCAACAACAACAACAATGGTCCATGCAATTTCAAGAGTTTTAACTTGGCGAAACCACTCAAGTTTAGTGGTTCTGAGGGAGCGACTGGGCTTCTGCAACGGTTCGAGAGCATTGAGAATACTTTCCGCCACGTGCAGTGTCCTGACAATCGCAAGGTCGAGTTTGCTTCGAGTGTGTTCCAGAAGAGAGCCCTTACGTGGTGGAACGGGGTTATGAGAGATCGAGGTGCAGAAGTTGCTCTAGCACAGACATGGGCTGAACTTAGGGCCCTTATGATGAAGGAATTCTGTCCTCGTCACGAGATCAGGGCATTGGAAAGGGAATTCGACAATCTTGAGCAAGACAGCGGTGAGCATCGAGCCTACACGGACCGTTATGAGGAGTTGAGTCTGTTATGCCCAAACATGGTCACGCCTTTGGATAAGGCAATAGAAAAGTACATTGATGGCCTCCTTGACTCAATACAAGACATTGTGACTGGAAGCAACCCTACTACAGTTAGACAGGCCATTGAGCTATCTGCAACCTTGACTGAATCAAAGATCAGGAAAGGTAAACTTTTCCGAAAAGGTGACAAGAAACCGGTCGAGGAAACGAACCCAATCGAGGAATCAAAGACCATGGATGAACAGACTGGAACCCCTAAGAAGTCAAAGAAGCGAAAGGCTTCTCAGAACTTCGCCATGGTTACTCACAATGATCAAGCCGTCCCCAACCAACCAGCTCAACCCCCTGCTAGGAAGCCATACAATGGAACTGCACCCTTGTGCAACCAATGTAGCCTCCATCATCATGCCAATGTAAAGTGCCGCAAATGCCAAACTTGTGGACTTATAGGCCATACAGCAAGAGTTTGCCCAGCTGTAGCTGCACCAAACCAAGCTGGCAACAATATCGCTCAAGGTCGTTTTCTACCAGGTTCTTGCTTCAACTGTGGCGAGATGGGTCATTTCCGAAGAAATTGCCCAAAGCTTGCTAATGCAAATCCAGCACAGGGATGAGCATCTGACCGACTAGAAGACAACACCGTTTAGAAATAATCATGTCTTATGTATTATTTTCTTTTGTTGTCAAGGTCCATGAAACAGTTGTTATCATTGTTTATAAATAAATCTTTTATTTACATTTGCAATGTATTTATGTGGTTGTATGTATAAACAACATATCTCTTACAGTACCGACAATCAAGGAACCGTATTCCTTAAAGGACAGACTACCCCCAAACTTTCTTCCACTTTATGATCTCTTGCATTTTCCACGAAATTCCTAAGTACCCGTTTATTCTAAAGAAACGAAGTACAAGGCGCAAGTTACAACACTGGATGAATACCCAAAGTACCACTATAAATTCTTAATAGGGTACCCAAGGGTATTTCTGTAAATCCAAAAATTGTTGTGTTCCTTAATTCGAATATTACATTTCTTTGAAAACAAAATCAAATTTTTGGGAGATCTTCCTATCTCTTCAGATAGATCCCAGAGGACATTGAAGTCCATTGACTGGTTTCCATATCTGTTCTCAATCGATAACAAATTAATAACAAATTAATAACCAAGTTAAACAACTGTGTGATTATGTGCTTATGAACATTACAAGACAAACTGTGCGGACTATGCAAGGAATTACGTAATTATGGATGCATACATAATTATGGAATTTAGTGCACAGAAACCACAGCGAGCCTTGTCATGTGCCTAGAAGTTAATTCTATTCATTTCCGTTTCTGAGGGAGCACCCGTTGAAAATGACTCCGTTTGTTCATTTTCGTTTCTAAAGATTTGTCCGTTGGGGAAATGAATATCCGTTTGTCTATCATTTTCATTTCCATTTCTGAGTAAGCGCCCGTTGAAAATGACTCCGTTTGTTCATTTTCGTTTCTGAATATTTGTCCGTTGAGGAAATGAATATCCGTTTGCTTCTCCTTTTTCATTTCCATTTCTGATGGAGCAACCGTTGAAAATGACTCTGTTTGTTCATTTTCGTTTCTGAAGATTTGTCCGTTGAGGAAACGAATATCCGTTTGTTTCTCCTTTTTCATTTCCATTTCTGAGGAAGCAACCGTTGAAAATGACTCTGTTTGTTCATTTTTGTTTCTGAATATTTGTCCGTTGAGGAAATGAATATCCGTTTGTTTCTCCTTTTCATTTCCATTTCTGATGAAGCAACCGTTGAAAATGACTCCGTTTGTTCATTTTTGTTTCTGAAGATTTGTCCGTTGAGGAAATGAATATCCGTTTGTTTCTCCTTTTCATTTCCATTTCTGATGAAGCAACCGTTGAAAATGACTCTGTTTGTTCATTTTTGTTTCTGAAGATTTGTCCGTTGAGGAAATGAATATCCGTTTGTTTCTCCTTTTCATTTCCATTTCTGATGAAGCAACCGTTGAAAATGACTCCGTTTGTTCATTTTTGTTTCTGAAGATTTGTCCGTTGAGGAAATGAATATCCGTTTGTTTCTCCTTTTCATTTCCATTTCTGATGAAGCAACCGTTGAAAATGACTCTGTTTGTTCATTTTTGTTTCTGAAGATTTGTCCGTTGAGGAAATGAATATCCGTTTGTTTCTCCTTTTCATTTCCATTTCTGATGAAGCAACCGTTGAAAATGACTCCGTTTGTTCATTTTTGTTTCTGAAGATTTGTCCGTTGAGGAAATGAATATCCGTTTGTTTCTCCTTTTCATTTCCATTTCTGATGAAGCAACCGTTGAAAATGACTCCGTAAGTTCATTTTCGTTTCTGAAGATTTGTCCGTTGAAGAAATGAATATCCGTTTGTTTCTCCTTTTCATTTCCATTTCTGATGAAGCACCCGTTGAAAATGACTCCGTAAGTTCATTTTACATTTCTGAAGATTGCCGTTGAGGAAATGAATTCCCGTTTGTTTATTCCTTCATTTCCGCTTCTGAAGAATACTCGTTGAGGAAAATGACTCCGTCTGTTCATTTTCGTTCTAAAGAATGTCCGTTAAGGAAATGACAGGATTATGCCTTACATATCTCTGGTGGTTATTTGACACAAAGTCACAAATAGACTCCTACGAATCAATTTCGGGACGAAATTTCCTAAAGTAGGGGAGACTGTGACACCTGTGTCACTTCAACCATCAAACAATTGCCAAACCAATGAAATATTGTATTTCATACTTGGGATTTGTAAAAATATGTGTATCATTTACACATATCAAGTCTTGTTCGATTTCAAGCTCTAAATCGCTTTCTGGAAGGTTATACTCGCATTGATGCGTAAATATAACCAGTTTAATGCAACGAACACTCCGGAATAGTGAAATAGTCTTAACATACCTTAAATAACCTCTACATAACTTAGAAATAAGTTTTGGAAGGTTTGGTATGCCGAAATCAAGTTATATCGCTTACAGGGACTAAAGTTGACAAACTGCGAAAGTATGCCAATTTGAACTGTAACAGACATTCCGGAACATGACCATAAGTTAAACATACCATAAATATCCTTTACATAGCTTAGAAATAGGCTTTAAGGTGTTCGGTGTGCTAAAATAAACTTTTGGGTCATAAACTTTTGGGTCATTCAGGGACTAAACGCGTCAAAAAGTGCTCAAGTTTGCATTTTCGCGCATAACTTACGTTCTGAATACATCCGGACATCCAAAAATTTATGTAAGCACTAAAATACTTTATTTTAGTGTTTGGCATAAGAAAAATCCATTCGTCGCGTCATTTGGATCGTTTTTTGCGCTTGTGCGCATTCCGTCGTAATTAAGCGAACATCGCGATCGTACGGCCAAACGAACCATCATCCGACATATTTTTGAGCATGTTTCATGTCCACAATGTTTAGGCAACATTTTAGGGCCTTAAAGTTGGCTTTACGGGCCTTAGAAGTGTCGAAAATGGCTTAAAACAACAACAGGGACTGAAACTGTAATTTCTGGAACTTGTTTCTGATCTGTGCAGGCCAGGCGGCCCGCGTAAGATCCTTGTATCATCTACGCGGCCCGCGTCCGACTCTCTGATCAGATAATATCGAACACTCAGCAGATTCCAGCTATTTAATCCTCACCCACACATTCTCAATTGCCCTTTCAGCTGATAAGAAGTCATTTTTAGTCACCATGAGTTTCCGACAAGTGTACGCATGAGATTCAAGCACGGTTTCCATGAAATGATCTTAACGGTTACCCGAAAACTATAAATACCCCACCCCCATTGCTTCAAAACCCACAAGAATCTGATCAAAAAGACTCTAAGTTGGAACCATTGTTTCATACCTGAGTTATTTTGATCAAGATTAGCATTCGGGGACCCTTCGTAAGTATTCTTTCGTTCTTTTATTGCTTTTCGAGTCCGAAAGTCAAACTTTGTTTGACTTTCAGCGTTGACCAGTTATGGTCAATGCGAAGTTCGTTTGAACTTCGCAACGTGAGTGTAATCACGTTGGTTATAGTCCCTTGGGACTATGCCTACTGATTACCACGTTGTCTAGGGTCGTAGGGTAAGCGATCTAATAAATCGCTTATACCTTCGAACCCGACCCATTTGGTCGATCATTAGGATCCGACCAAATACTTTAGGTGACCATAGTAGATAGGGAATAACCTTCCGAGGTTATACCCTATGGTCACATCGTTTGAGTAGTTGTATGATAGGTAGTTTATATGCCTTAGGTAAATTACCAGAATACCCTTTTCATGTATAATTGGTAATTAAGCATATGTAACCTAAACTTTTGTCACATAACTGATTATATAACATGTTTAGGCATATAACACTTGTCATAGGACTAGTTACGCGGTTCGAACGCGTTTCACGCGAACGACGCGTTAAAGTAGCATAAGCTACCTAAACGGGTCGTAATGGGTCGAAAACACTTAGGTTAGGTTTCATTTAGTATGTAGGCTTTGTTAAACCATATGACACGAGTCTCTATACTCGTTTGGTTTACAAACCCTCATTCTATCTAAATCATCCGATTTAGGTCCGGTTATTAACATAGTTACCTATATTAGGTGCCGTTTGATATCCGCGATCTCTAGCATTGTTTGGTTGTTACTCAAGGACTACTAAGCAATCTCAAGTGAGTACATAGACCCCTCTTTTACTGTTTTTCAAACTATTTTGGGGTGAAACACATGTGCCTACTTGTTACTTTCATGCTTTCCTGTTTTCACATCATATACCGGCTATTTTTGTTAGTACATTATAAGTACATGATTTCATTACATTTCATGCTATGTATGTCCATTGTGTGCATACTTAGTACATTGTTTTACATTACATTTCTGTTGCATATGCTCATTTCAGCATGTGAACACATTATACTGCATTTTGAACCGTTGTAATCATTTGACTATGTGAACCGTTTGTATCTGGGAACCGTTTGTATCTGTGAACCGTTTGTATCTGTGAACCGTTTGTATCTGTGAACCGTTTGTATCTGTGAACCGTTTGTATCTGTGAACCGTGTGAACCGTATTTGACCAAACATAAACATTTCTACAATTGTTAAACATTACTTTGGTGGTTTGGTTTGATTAAGTGATTAAGTAACGATGCGTGTGTAATATGATACAAGCATGGTGGATACGCCGCTGGTACTTCCTATATATAAGTGTTTGTATGGTATTACATATCGTAGCGTTATTTAAATCATTTCAGTTTGAGACATATAACATTTTATACAAATAACATACTTTTCACAATACATTGTTTTATAAGCAACTTATCTTATACAAACTCATTTTTACAATGGTTATTCATTTAACCATACATTATTCTCTTATTTATACATATCATCTGATCTTATCGTTTTTCAAATGATTTATAAAACAAAGCAAATTACAAGGTTCACGACTAAACATTTTCTCAAACATAAGTCATGAAACCTATTTTCACAAAACCTATGTATCTCACAGGCATTTTTATGCTGACGTACCTATTTTCACATGTGTTTTTCAGGAGCTGTTGCATAAGATGAGCAAGATACACATAGGTAGACTTGGGCTTTAGTGACAATAAAAGATGCAAGACTAGTTAATTATGTTGTATTTCTTTGTTTGTTAAGACATTGTAACACTTTTAATCAATAAAACGAAACTTCAATTGCCATGGATTTGAAACAATTAATTTTGTTACAACACTCCCCGACATTTCCGCCACGTTTTGTATGTTCTACGTGGTCGGGGTGTGACATGTGTATTGAAGTTGATTAGAATAATTATGTGTGATAGACAATGCCATGATTAGGGTTTGCAGAAGATCATCAGCGGCGGTTAAGGAACAACGATGAAAGACCCCTCAACGAAGAATGATACTTCGTCAAGAAAGGGTTCTTCATCGACTGGCCTCTTTGAGGAACTATGGTTCTTCGTCGCGTAGTACCTGACGAACCATTGGATTCTTCGTCGTCTGGGGTGACGAACTATAGAACTTTCGTCGAAGTCATTCTTGACGAACAATGAACCTTCGTCGCTGGATACTTCGTTGTGTAAGAAAATGAGTTGAACAGTAGGTACTTATGATGTTGATGATAACAGGTACTTGTGTGTGTATATAAACCTTGTTGCATGTCGATGAGAATAAGAAACTTGGTTCGATTAGTATGTATAGCAAACTCACCTGTTATGTTGTGTGTTACTTTGAGACATTCACATGACATGTGAACTTGCTTTGGAAATGTGTATTTGCTATCTGATATACTCTGATCTTGTGAGAAATGTAAACTGTGTGATAGTAATGATTGGTTAATTATGAAATTGATGTTGATTGGTAACCACGGTAGGGTTTGGTTGGCCAACTTGGAACGGGTAAAGTAACTTAACAATCCGAGCAAACCTAAGGTGAGTTCACTGCTCGTTTTCCAAGCATGCGTCCCGGGGAGGGACAACTGGTAAACGTTCCGGGGAGGAATGTCGGGTAATTGGGTTTGACTGGAATGTTAAACCTGGGATGTTGGTTAAAACACTCATATCTATCAATTAAGTCCCTTCTACCGATTTGTTGCCGGGGAGGCAACGGGGTATTAGTTAATAGCGCTATTTGTTTTGAATTAATGACCCCAGTCTTGACCATTGCTTTGATAGAGGCATTGGGGAATAGGGCAAATAATCTGGAGCCATCGGCGGTAATCGAGTTATTAACGACTTCAAATCTCTGAAATGTTTTATACTTATATCTGGTAACTAAAACGTGTTAACAAACTGTGAACTCACCAGAGTCGTCTGACACACTTATTTGCGTGCTTGCAGGTCGTTAGATTCACGGATGGAACTTGCTATCTGGGAGTGCTGGAGTGGTCATGGGTTGTAGCTCTTGGATGCTTGTTTATTGATCTTGCACATTTGTTTTGAATTACCTGAATAACTATTTACTTTATGCTTCCGTTGAACGTACTTGTTTAAGTTATGATTTGGAATTGTTAATGAAATAAATGTGAACTTTTATTTATATCGTGTATAGTTCAAAGTGATTGGTGGCTTGGATCCTGGTACATCACACGTCCCGCGGTGTTTCCGCATGTGGTATTTTGGGGGTGCGACAGTTTGGTATCAGAGCCACTGGTTATAGTGAACTTGGTTTTAAAGATGTTTTTATAAAACCAGACTATAACCGAACAGTTTTGAAAAACGTGAATACGACCATGACACTCAGCTCCAGATTACAAGGTTTGTCTTTTTCACATGTTGCATACATTACATGACTAGTACACATTTGTTTATGATGTAGCGTACGGACACACACACTCGTCACTATAGCATGAATACATGGATTGTTGTTCACATTAGGATGCGTTGATGGTATGTCATAGTTCTTGGATTCCTGTGGTTTTACCATTTAGATAACCTCCGTTTGACATCTAAGTTTGAAGAACCATTTGACATGAGTTAAGAGGAAGTGAGATGAGCAAGCAAATCACAATATTATTGTGGGTGCACACATAATAATAATGTGGGGGTGCATGTGAGTCCCAGTGAGGCTTAACAAGTGAAAAAGGGGTTCTGTTCTGTTATTCGATCAATGAGAAACATAGCAAACCTATAGGGGTCATAGCAGTGATTGACTCCTACTCGAACGTGATCTTTTCATTCCCCTCTGAATCCTTATGAACCTCGATGTTATCGAGTATCACCCGAACACTCATCTGAACGTCCCTGGATTGGGTGTCGCAGCATTGAATGATTGGTCCATACTTTTATGACTTCTCTTCGTTTACTGGAACTTAACGTATTGACACCCTAGATTCTGAAGTGCGATCATTTCAGTAACATGCCGTGTATTACTCAATCAACTTGCAATATCGATGGACAAGAGGATGAGCGTATTACCGTACCGACTTCAGTATTAGGACGACCCTGACTACCGACAACGAGCATCAGCAAAATTGACTTCAATCGAATCCTTAACCCTAAGCAGCGACTTATGGGAGTCAACTCTTACGAATCAATCAGGACATAAACGATGACAATTGACTATAGAGTGGAATGTTTAATTGCCCGCACAGTGAGTAGTTCTTAGGACGCAACACGGAATGTGAAAAGATGGACCCTGATAGTGAACGGTCGCAGGACTCCTATAAAAGCAACGGCATTAGGGACAACAGTCATGGCAACATTAAGATAATCATAATTGTAACCAATAGTATGGAAATGGAGGTGCCTACGACATGGATTTGCCCTTGTTAAATCAAGACGGCAACAACCAAGGGAACGACGGCAGTACTGGAAATTCTCGTAACGAAAACAACAACACTAAAAGTGATGCTCATGGAAGGACATTCGGAATTGGCGTAGACGACGCCAGGCATGATAACAACCTGGCGGCTTGTATGTAATTGGGTAACTAATCGCTTCGTCTTTGCTCTGTTTAACCCTGATGCTTCTTGAAACGGAACCTGTTGTGGAATCGGCTGATGGCAAGTCAATTGAAGTCCCATGTGTTCGTTGGGATGCAAACTCGACCTTGTGGGATACGTGTTCGATATCGGCCTTCCTTCTGCTATCCTTAATAGTTTCGATGTAGTAGTAAGTATGGATTGGTTATTCAGATATTGTGCAGATATACCCTGGGAGAAGGAAATTATGCGTATCCCTCTCCATAGAGGAGAATCGTCGCCTGTCCTAAAGTATCAGCGTGGTGTAAAGGTTAACATCATTTCAGCAATGAAGGCCTAGAAGTGTCTACGGAGGGATTACACCGCTATGTTAGCAACCGTTACTGATGTTAAGGTTAAGGGAAAGAGGATCGAGGATCCATCAATTGTTCGTGATTCCTCTCGGTGTGCTACCCAAGGGACTTTCAGGTTTACTTCGACAACTGTTAGGAAGAATCTCAGTTTGACCTCACGCCAGAGGCAGCCCTGATTACTCATACTCCTTACAGTTTTGCACCAGGAGGGTTGCAAGAACCGTCTAATCAACTACAGGAACTGTTGGACAGGAGTTTTATCAGACCTAGTTTTTCGCTTTGGGGAGCCCCAGTTATATCCGTGAAGATAAGCCTTTTGTAGATGTACTGATTATCGAGAACTCAATAAGGTGACAGTCAAGAACCGTTTGCCTCGACCATGTATTGACAACCTGTCTACCAGCTGCGAGGGTCAAGCTCCCATTCGAGGATTGACTAATGAACAAATTATCACCAGATGGAAGCCCAAGGGGAGAATGTTCCTATAAAGGCATATCAAACGCAATGCGGCCATTATTACTTTGTATTCCATGACCTTTGGGTTAATCAACACACCAGCAGCTTTATGGATCACATGAATCGACCGTGTTATTTGATGACATTTTGAATCGTTTCCAGGAGAAAGGGACATCATGGGTGGTATTGGTATCTTATTTTAGAGCTCCTGAGGGAGGAGCCACCCCGCGCGAAGCCTAGTTAAATGTAACTACTGGATTCGAGAGGTACATTTTTGGTCATGTAATCAACGGAGTGGGAATACACGTTGATTTCGCTAAGATCCATTTTGTTAGAAACTAATCGACACCAAAGATTCCTTCGGGGATACAGCCATTCCTTGATTTCGCTAGATACTATCAAGGATTCATAGTGGGATTTCCAAAGATTGCGCAGTTTCAACCTCTTTGGCACAGCAGGGTGCTGTGCATTCGTGAAATACAAGGCAGGAGAACGTCTTTTCAGCTTTTAGAAATCCCACTCTACAATGCACTGGGCATCGTCTTTACCCGAGAGTGCGGGTGATCTAGTGGTATACCATGATGGTTCGAAGAAGAGTCCCGGTCACGCGCCGATACAACACGAGAAGGTGATGGCTTACGTAGTGGCTTTACAAGAAGAATTGCACGAATCACAACCTGCGATGGAAGCCATGGCCTTTGGACTTAAGTTGGAGGCATTACTTGGACGATACCAAATGCACTACTTAGACCGATCACAAGGGCCTCCCGTGTATCCTTGTTTCGAAAGAGCTAAACATGTGATGGCATCGCTGGATGGAACCTTTGAATGACTTCGACTGTGAAGCCTAGACGCGTATGAGCCTCGCAGCACACCATCGACTCTAGCCTACCTGATCAGATCCGCCCTGTTCAAACCGAAGCGCTGAAACAAGAAAATTTTTCCAAGTTGAGACCATGCTTGGCATGGTGAGGTAACTTTTGGCAAGTCGGACGATATTCGCTACTTAATGAAACGAATATGGATCCCACTATACGGAGATTGGTGTTGAGTGAAGCACACCGGCCCTGATATTCTAGTCGTCTAGGTTTTGATAGGAGATATTAGGATCTATAAATCTTGTACTGGCAACCAGGCATGCAGGCCCACATAGCAATGTATGTGAACAGTGTTTGACTTGTGCGAAAGTCAAGGTAGGATATCAGAAACCCTCTGGTCCGGGTCAGCAACAAGAAACACCCATTTGGAAATAAGAATATACTGCCATGGATTTTGGTCATTGGACTGCCAAAAAATCAGAACGGAAACAATATCACCGGGATAGTCGTTGATCGTCTCATGTAACCTGTACATTTTCTTGCAATCAAGGAAATTTGACAAGTCTTCGTATCCTGTGAGTAGTTACCTGTGACGGGCGGTTTCTAGGCACGGAGTGTCAACTCCTGTTACCTCTGATTTTGATCTATACCTGATTTATGTCAGGCAATATACAACACCTTAGGTTAAAGTCTGGACAAGGGCATCGCTTATCACCGTAGGACAAACGGGGGCAGAGTAACGAACCATCCTGACACTCGAAGACATGCTGCGAGCATGTGTGTGATTGACTTTAGTAAAGATTGGAAGGACACTTAACTTGGTTGCGTTCTACTGCAGCCATTACCGTTCTAGTATTCAGACAGCTCTGTTTCAGGCATTGCATGGAAGATAATGCCAATCTCCTTGTTGGACTAAGGTGTCTGAGGAGATTGTTTAGATCGGAAATCGTTTGGCGGCAATGCGTGGCCGTCAGGAAAGCTGATAAGCTTAGGGAACGCTGGGATTTCGCTGTAGGCAATAGTTTCAAGTTGAAAGTCTCACCCTGGAGGGTGTGGTACACTTGGGAAGTGTGTCGAGTTTAAATTACGTTACGGTGGGCCATTCAAAACCCTGGAAAGAGTCGATAGCATGGTCTACAAACTCGAGTTACCTGACGAAGTTGGTAACGTTCACGATGTCATTTATGTCTCGAACCTAATGAAACGTTTGCTTGATGAAACACTTGTGATACCCTTATTAGAACCTAAGATTAACGACAAGTTGCAGTTTGTTGAGGAACCCATTGAAAACATGGACCAGAAAGTCAAGGTTCGTTGACACAGTCGAATTCCAATCGCGAAAGTTTGTTGGAACTCAAGACATGGACCGAAGTTCACGTGGGAACGCAAAGAATAGACGAAGCTTTAGTATCTTAGATTGTTCAAACGGTTGAAGCAACTCCTGTTGCCACTAACAAATTTCGGGACGAAATTCCCTTTCAAGTTAGGGATGATGTGGTACCCACGGAAAAATTCACTGTCATCCTGATCTAACACCTCGCCACTTTTGGACTACTTATCAAATTTCAGGACGAAATTTCTTTCAAGTTGGGGATGATGTGACAACCTGAGTTTTCAAGGTCTATCCTCGACACGTTACTTGTTTCACACTGTCTTTTCATAATTGTTGGTGTTGTAACTTGTGCATACTTGGTGAATAATGGAACTATTATGGTAGAGTTGTTTAGTGAATAATTTAAGAATTAATTATGTTTGGTAACCTCTCAAACAAAGTTCTTCGTCGACTATTCTTGGTTAACAATAGTTCATGATGAACCACGTCGACGAACTATGTTCTTCGCCGATGTGTGCACCTCGCCAAGAAGGCTTCAACCCAAACAACTTCTTAAGCACTTTCTTTCTTGTTGGCTAAAACGTACTCGGCCCACACCCCTCTAAGCCCAAACCGCAAACCCCATGAGTAGTATACAACGGAGTAACAGTTACCATTGGTTGCAAAATTTCACAAAATAAGAAACCCTAGTCCTCTCTACCAATGGACGGCGATTCCCTCTTCCTCTCTGCTTGAAGTTTACGGCAATTCATCTTCACCAAAGCATCACCTCTCCTTCATTGCTGTTCGTAATCTAAGCTCCTCCGGTTAGTATGATTCTATCTTTGATTGATCGGTGCTAAATGGTTATGTGTATATATATGTTGTATGATATTGGAAGGCATAGGCTGTAAATGGTTTAAGGTTTGGTTAGCAAGACAAAATTTGTATGATCGATCATGACTATGTAGTCCACAGTAATATAAGTGATGAAAAAAGGTTTTGTGGTGGCTAACTATGATAAGACAAGGTGACCTTGTTAGATCTAATTTTTGTGCGTGATAATGCGAATAGTGGTTTTGGTGATTACATAAAACAGTGTAAATATTGGGCATGTGTTAGTGCTTCAACATGTATTGTATATGATGTAGTGATAAATCGAGTATGAGGAACTGCGGTTCAATTTATGATGATTCTATAAGTTTTAATGATAAATTGTCTTTAAGATCTGGATGTGCTTGTGATGTGTATTGAAGTTAATTAGAATAATTATGTGTGATAGACAATGCCATGATTAGGGTTCGCAGAAGATCATCCGCGGTGGTTAAGGAACAACGACGAAAGACCCCTCGACGAAGAATTTTACTTCGTCGAGAAGGGGTTCTTCATCGACTGGTCTCTTTGATGAACTATGGTTCTTCGTCGCGTACTACCTGACAAACCATTGGATTCTTCGTCGTCTGGGGTGACGAACTATAGAACTTTCGTCGAAGTCATTCTTGACGAAGAATGAACCTTCGTCGCTGGATAATTCGTCGTGTAAGAAAATGAGTTGAACAGTAGGTACTTATGATGTTGATGATAACAGGTACTTGTGTGTGTATATGATCCTTGTTGCATGTCGATGATAATAAGAAACTTGGTTCGATTAGTATGTATAGCAAACTCACCTGTTATGTTATGTGTTACTTTGAGACATTCACATGAGATGTGAACTTGCGTTGGAAATGTGTATTTGCTATCTGATATACTGTGATCTTTTGAGAAATGTAAACTGCGTGAAAGTAATGATTAGTTAATTATGAAACTGATGTTGATTGGTAACCACGGTAGGGTTTGGTTGGCCAACTTGGAATGGGTAAAGTAACTTAACAATCCGATCAAACCTAAGGTGAGTTCACTGCTCTTTTTCCAAGCATGCGCCCCGGGGAGGGACATCTGGTAAACTTTCCGGAGAGGAATGTCGGGTAATTGGGTTTGACTGGAATGTTAAACTTGGGATGTTGGTTAATACACTCATATCTATCAATTAAGTCCCTTCTACTGATTTGTTACCGGGGAGGCAACGGGGTATTAGTTAATAGCGCTATTTAGGTTTGGCACCCTCACACCGTACCGGGGAGGACGGGCGTGAACAAATGACCCCAGTCTTGACCATTGCTTTGATAGAGGCATTGGGGAATAGGGAAAATAATCTGGAGCCATCGGCGGTAATCAAGTTATTAACGACATCAAATCTCTGAAATGTTTTATACTTATATCTGGTAACTAAAACGTGTTAACAAACTTTGAACTCACCAGAGTCGTCTGACACACTTGTCTGCATGCTTGCAGGTCGTTAGATTCACGGATGGAACTTGCTATCTGGGAGTGCTGGAGTGGTCATGGGTTGTAGCTCTTGGATGCTTGTTTATTGATCTTGCACATTTGTTTTGAATTACCTGAATAACTATTTACTTTATGCTTCCGCTGAACGTACTTGTTTAAGTTATGATTTGGAATTGTTAATGAAATAAATGTGAACTTTTATTTGTATCGTGTATAGTTCAAAGTGATTGGTGGCTTGGATCCTGGTACGTCACACGTCCCGCGGTGTGTCCGCATGTGGTATTTTGGGGGTGCGACAAACATGACGTTCAACAAATTGGAAAAATAAAAGAGTTTGCAAAATAACAAACTGAATGATGATAACCAACCTGATTTTCATCTCCAAGCTTCAATCCTTGATCCCGAATAGCATCTCATTGTCTAAATCTCTTCAAATTCTTCAATTGCCTCGACAACATTATCTTCTGGTCGCCTCTGTTCTATTTTTTCTGACATGGTGGCTTAATTACTGAATCCTAGGGTTTCTGCGCATCTGGGCCAATTTGGGTTGCTTACAGCTCGTAAACCTTTCAGTGGTTACGACCCATAATGAACCCAAAGCCCAATAACAACATTGTAAGCAAGCCGGAAGGTTTCTAATGCTTAAGGCACGTAAACACTTTGAGGGTTACGGCCCGTATGTAAATATTAGGGTCCAAAAACACCAAAAATGGATTCTTTACTTCAACCTACCCCAAATTCATATACTATACACCATGTAACTCATTTTCTAACTCGTTTCATCATGATTGATACTCGATTTCCGCTCCTTTTGCACACAAACACCTGCAAAACATCAATTCAATAAGTATGAGCTATAAATGACCTAAAACGACTCGAAAACTACCAATACATATACAAAATACCGGGAAAATAAGTTGAATTTTGCAACACATCAAATATCCCCACACTTTTCTTTTTTTCGTCCCTAAACAACTATGCAATGGAATCACAATCTGGATAATTTGGTTTCAAAACATTAGTTTACTTAATTAGAGATCATTACACATTGACAATGATTATAGGTATATTTGTCCTCTTAAACCCAATCACCAATCTCCAGGCCCCTAATCAAGATTATTTAAGTTCAAATAATTAAATCATCTATGTGTCTCACACTAGGGAAGCCACAACTCCACCTAATCCCGCCTTAAGATTATACGGTAAAAAGATTTTCTAGCACTTTAAGAAGAAACATAAAATATTTAAAATCAAATTTTTGATGAATGATGGACAATTTTATGATTTTTAATACATTTTTTCTTAGGCTTAACTCAGAGGGTATATCCACCAAGTCACCATCCAAGAGGGTAATACCATGAGCTTCACATTTTTTTTTCTTTTTTTTCACAACTTAACCCATTAGGGGTGTAAAGGTCATGTATTATGATTATAGTTTGGAACAGAATATTTAGGCATGTTCTAGGTGAAAAATATATAATATAAGTTGTATGTTAGGATAAGGAAGTGTAACACCCCAAAACCCGAATGTTTATATTCGGAAAATGTTCTAATATGGTACATCAAGAAATAAATAACTATGCTATTTAACCTAGTTAAGAATATAGTAGAAACAATTAAAGGATGAAAGTTGTGACAAGTATAATTTAGTGGCAAACTTGAGGGGCTAAAGTGGGGTAAAAGGAAAGTTGAATTTATTTATGAAATACACACACAAACACACACACATACGTGTGTTCTGGAAGGAGCCAGGAGCTCCATGAGAGCTAAAGAACCCTAATCAAAAAATCATCAAATTGAAAGGTTAAATGAAGCTTAAATTCATAACCGAGCATGGATTAATGATCACCTTCACAAGGGGATCGCATGGTATGTCTTAAAAGTTAGATTGGTGATTATGCACGAAGTGGGTTATGTTGTAAATCGCGAATTTGTATGAAATTGTGTATGAGTATGTGTTAGAATCATCATTTGGAACATGGATTATGCATGGTTTGGGTTAATTTGATGTTTATAGGTGAAACCCGTTGGTTATGGTGATGATGACGACTTGAATGATCACCCAAGTCCAATTCTTGCTTAATATTGATGTATTTTGATATGTTTGATAGATTCTTGTTAGAGGAATTGAAAGAAATGTGATACTAGTATGTTTGATGTTTATGTATGAATGATTCATGTTGATTAGAAGGAGGAATTTGATGAATTTTGTATGAGGTTAGAAGAATATGCATGAATTAGTTGTACACTATGCTTAGGAGGTAGTATACACACCAAATGTATGATAAAATTATGAGGTAATTAAGATTAAATCATTTGTAAGTGATTAGCAAAGTAGTGATGAAGTGGGTTTTGTATAACATGATGAAAATGATGAGTTGCTTATGTTAATAATGTTTGAAATCATATATGTGTGTGAATGTTTGAAGAAATCGGATAAGATTTGATAGATTAGCATGTTATGAGGTCGAATGATGATTTCAATATAAGATCTGTGTGATGAAAGGGTCGTGATGAATGATGAATAAGCTAACTATCTTGAGAATGATATATGATAGTTTGATGCTTGATAAGCGGCGTGGAAGTTTGGGAAAGAAGCGGGTCAAATGGAACTTATGCGCATGGGAAGCGTACTCGGATGTAATGTAAGTAAATGTTGGATCGATGTGTGACCCTAACGAGTCAATCAGAAGAGTATATGTTCTATTTCAAAGGCGGAATCAGAGAAATAGACGTGAAACAGCTTGATTCTCCCTAATTATCTTCTTATTAATGATTCTAAAGCTTTTACAGATCGTTTGACAAACTGGCAGCACCTCGGCTCTGAATCGGAAAAGTTACAAATGAACTAGCAACACACCTATATATAGTGATGGTAATTTCGTTTGAAAGTGGCATGGACATTTCAAGCGAAATCACAATGTCTAATTTCGCTTGAAATGGTCAGTGGCCATTTCATGCGAAATTACCCAATTCCACACAAACCCTAATTTTTAACCTGTTGTGTGCTGGCTAATCCTATCTAGACATAAGACTCGATAAAGACGAAGTTAACAGACATTTGTGCACCAACAGACTCCCCCTTGGATGTTGACGAAGTCTTTAGCATCAAATCTTCAGTCTTTAGTCTTTGTCTATCTTCTTCTCTGTCCAATTTGTCTAACACTGTAAGCATCCTTCAATCTTTATCTTCCAAACTCCTCAAACTCCCCTTTGAGTGTTGATCCAGAATGTAGACTCCCCCTTTCAACATGCTGGAGCTCAAATTCTGGTTCAAACTTTACACTAACTTTGCCATGGGGATATTGTTTCCTGTTTCTCAAAAATATAACATTACAAAGTATTCTCCTTTTTTACTACATTTGATAATTTTATCAGCTTTTAGAAATCCACTTAAGTTTCCAGGTCCAAATTAATGACCCTGAGTACATAATTTGTCTACCAAGTCCAATTTAATGACATTGGTTGACCTGAGACAAAGCACACTGACATTTTGTACAAACTAGTTCCAACAATTTTCTGAAATTTACAAGTCTCAATTTAATGAACTTGTTTTGACTTTTCAAATTCACAAGTTTAACATGTTAAGCTCACAACTCATTTTCCAGTTCAGAAACTTCCTGCATCTGCTTCAAATTTTGAATCTGAAGATCAACTTTCCACTTTGGTTTGTCGAAAAATAAAGCAGAAATGTAAAATCTTTTTGGATTTTGAATAAAGTTTCTATACTAGAAAGCAAAACAGAAATAAAATTCAGTAAATGTAAACTATTTACAAACATATTTTTGGTGAGCGTGTTAGGGAATCATATCAGCTATTCGACAAGTCACAAGTACCGTTAAGCTTTAATTTCATACTCAAAAATAAACAATTCGCTTAGATTGTCAATATACCGATCCACTTAAATTCTCACACAAATTTCAATCTGTCCAGGATACGGATTAGGTGAATTAAGGCTTAAACTTATTCATGTGTCCCACCTCTTGAATATACTCCCGTATCCAGAACCCAATATTCAGTCTTACAGGTGAGTATACCACAGATGATATCTGTAAGGGGTTAAAATTGCGAGGGCCGTGAGAGCTCAGGTCAGAACTTCCGTTCAACAGAGAGATGACGGCTTCGACTTTTGGTGTGTCCCCTTTAGAGGATCTTTTCTTCAACAGCACATGATTAACATTTTTCAATGTTTCATCATTTTTTATGCTGAGGGAGATGCTATGTTTCAAGCAAGCTTAAAGTATTATACGGGGACTAGGCCATTGCTTCTGCAAAATCAGAAGTCCCGGGATAGTACCCCAGATATCACTGAGTATAAAGACCTAGTATCTCAGAAAAAAGGATCTTTCAAACGAAATTTCAGGGGTTACCTATATATCCAAGTAGTGTTCCCCACGAAATAAGTAAGTAAAGATTTAGGTTTATATCCTGAACAAACTTACTAAATGTGTAAAAACCTATCGGCATATCATCAGCGAGACTATTTAAGACTTTTTAAATTTTACAATTCTTTAGCATACCGTAACTGTCAAGCCAATGTACTATCATTTTCCCTTTTTACACAAGCTCTTTTTCATTTTCTATTGTTTTTGTATTTTGAAAATATCTCATGTTTTGGATTTTCAAAATTTTTTACTGTTTTTGTATTTTCTGAAAATATACTAACTCCCCCTAAATACCAAAACAAGTAAAAAATCGACAAACCATTGCAGATTGCATTTCAACATCATCTACAGCGGTACCTTTATCTACGCCAAGAATCTCCTCCAACACCGATAAAAGCTTCATACCGTTCAATTTTAAAACATATTGAAATCGAGTTTTATCAAACGCTTTGGTATGTAAATCAACTTTTTGTTCGTCAGTGTGGATTTTCTCAATTCGTATCAACTTCTTCTCAAAACAATCTCGGTTGAAGTGATGACGAATTTCAATGTGTTTCGTTTTAGCATGATGAACAGGATTTTTCGTTATGTTTATCGCTGCCTCATTATCAACAAAGATAGGGGTGTTAAGAAATTGCAAACCGTAGTCGCGCATCTGTTGCTGGATCCACAAGATCTGAGAGCAGCAGCTGCTAGCAGATACATACTCGGCTTCACATGTGGATAAAGCTACAGAGGTCTGCTTTTTGCATTGCCAGGTGACCAATCGTGGTCCGAAAAACTGGCACCCCGCTGTTGTTGATTTAGCGTTAACTTTGCAGCATCCGAAATCGGAATTGGAATACCCTTCGAGTGTGAAATCTCCTTCTCTTGGATACCACAACCCCAGTGATGGAGTCCTTTCAGGTAGCGTAATATCCTTTTCACAATCACCATATGCGAAGCTCTCGGGTTAGATTGAAATCTTGCTGCGAGGCAGGTTGGATACATAATATCAGGTCTTGAAGCTGTCAAGTACATCAGCGATCCGATCATGGAACGATATAACGTTTCATCTACCTTATCTCCGGTGAGATCAGGGTTTATCCCATGGTTCGTTGCTAATGGGGTGGAAGCTGGAGTAGATCCTGACATCCCAAATTTCTCTAAGATATCATGAACATACTTCGTCTGATGTATGAATATTCCCTTAGGCAATTGATCAACCTGAAGTCCCAAGAAGAATTTCATCTCACCCATCGATGACATTTCAAATTTTTGCTTCATAACTTTCTCAAAATCTTTGCAAAGTTGTTCATTTGTTAACCCAAATATGATGTCGTCCACGTAAATTTGAACTATCAGAAGATGTCCGTCGACTTCTTTGGTGAAGAGAGTGGCATCCACTTTTCCACGGATGAAGCTGTTGGCTAGTAGGTGTTGAGACAATGTCTCGTACCAAGCTCTTGGGGCCTGGTGTAAACCATACAGCACTTTATCCAGTAAATAGACCTTGTCTTTGTGGATTGGATCGAAGAAGCCCGGTGGCTGTCCGACATATACCTCCTCTTTTACCTTCCCATAGAGAAACGCCGATTTAACATCTAGCTGATAAACTTTAAAACTTTTCCAAGATGCAAATGCTAGGAAGATTCTGATCGGTTCAAGTCTAGCAACTGGAGCATACACTTCAGTGAAATCTATACCCTCTTGCTGACTAAAGCCCCGGACTACGAGTCGAGCTTTGTTGCGAATAATAACTCCTCGGTCATCTCTTTTGCACTTAAACACCCACTTAGTGTTAATTTTCCTATGACCATCAGGCAAGTCTACCAATTTCCATACTCCTAATTTCTCAAACTGACTCAGCTCCTCTTGCATTGCGTTGACCCAAGAATCTTCAGTTAGGGCTTCCTTATATGTTCGTGGTTCGATCTGCGAAATAAAACAACTAAGTGAAAACTCAGTTTGTAACGGCGCTACTATAGAATAAAAACACGTAAGGCTTTGGTCAATTTGCCGTCTAGTGCGAACGCCTGATTGTAATTCTCCAATAATCAGTTCTTCTGGATGGTACGAAAGAGTTCTCGGCATCACCTCGCTTGGAACATCTACCTCGCCCTCCAAACTTGTGATATTTTGATTTACACCTTGTTAACTGTCTGGAATTGTTTGACTTGAAATCTGGATCTGCTCCCCCTCAATATCTGAATCACCATGATAAAAAATTGGTCTATCATCAGATTCTTGATTTTCATTGACTGCCATCTGATTGTCAAGAGTTTGTTGAATATCATCATGTTCTCCAGCATTACTTGGACCGGCTTCATCATCATTGGAAGCTCGATATTGACGTCTAGAAGGTTCTGCTGGGAAACTTTCTTGTGATTCTTCATATTCCCTCAGAATATCCAATTCATCAAAGAAATCCAGTTCTTCTTCTATGTCAAACGAATCCCACAAAGTATCGTAATTAAAATGCCATGAGTCGCCTGGATTCTGCGGTGGCATGGTATATCCTTGACACTCAACATTATATGCCTCGATGATCCGCTTCAAGCTTGGAACAAAGACTCGTTTCAATGGACTTGCATAACCCACGAAAATTCCTTCAATGCTCTTTGCACCAAATTTACCAAAAGGTTCTAGAACTTTACAGGGAGACCCAAACGGTTCAAGATACTTCAAGTTCGGTTTGCGGTTATTGATCAGCTCAAAACATGTCTTGTTGAATTTCTTCACTGTTAGAACCCGGTTGAGTGTATAGCAAGCGGCTGATACTGCTTCTGCCCAAACATTGACAGGTAATTTGGAATCAGCAAGCATCATCCTAGCCGTTTCAATTAGCGTCCTATTCTTTCTTTCAGCTACTCCATTCTGTTGCGGAGTGTAAGGAGCACTAAATTCTTGCAATATACCTCTCTCATCACAATACTCTTCCATCTTGTTGTTCTTGAACTCTGTACCGTTGTCACTCATGATTCTTCTGATTCGAGTTTGGTACAAGTTTTCAATCTTTCTGAACAACGTCATCAAACTTTCAAATGTCTCATCTTTTGACTTCAGAAATGATACCTATGAAAATCTCGAATAGTCATCTGTAACTACTAGACAGTAAAGATCACCAGTTATACTTTTAACATTCACGACACCAAAAAGATCCATATGAAGTCTCTCTAACGGTCTCGAGACTGAGTTCACTTTCTTTCCAGGGTGAGATTTATTCTTTTGCTTGCCTTTGACACAGCTAATGCACTCCCCCTCAAGATGAAAACCTTTGACATGAACACCAATAATTAAGTCGTTATGCACCAGGTGATTCATTTTTCGTAGGTGAATGTGGCCCATTTTTCGATGCCACAATTGCGATTCTTTTTCCGTTGCTCTTGACATAAAACAGTGAGCCTGACCCGTGGTAGTAGTTGCTACACTCATGTCCAACACGTATAGAACGTTGACTCAGGGTGCTCTCATGATAACCCATCTTCGGGAACAACAAATCCTGGTTTCAAGATCAAACTTTCTTTGTCTGTAAAGTGTGTTGTATACATGCGATCACAGATCTGAGAAATACTCAGAAGATTGTTTTCAAGCTCGGTGATGTAGTTTACTCTTTCAAACGTGACAATTCTGTTCGATAAAGTTCCTTCACCAACTATTCGACCACCTTGATTACCTGCAAATCCCACATAACTTCCATTAAACCCTCGAACATCGTACAGTAGGGTCTTCTTCCCCGTCATGTGCCGAGAAGCTCCACTATCCATAATCCAACGTGAAACGGATCTTGGAAGCTCCTACACATATCACAATCAATTAATTAGATTTTGATGCCACCCAAGTCTCTTTTGACTCAGGTAGCTTGACTTTAATGTTTGTTTTTGCAGTGTAAAGTAGCGGAAAATTTTTGTCATTCATCTTTAAGCTCTCTGCAGACCCAACCTCAACCTCTTTATACAAGAAAATTTCGTCTGTTTGAGGGTGACCAGATGGTTGGTCTTTCTTCGAAACAACCTTCATTTCAGAAGTAACAGGCTCTTGTTTTTCAAGTTTCTCATAGTAATCCAAAGGTACATGCATCTTTTCAGTTGAAGATGATGATTTTGCTGTCTCAGACAATT
Source organism: Helianthus tuberosus (assembly GCA_030545235.1). NCBI lineage: Eukaryota > Viridiplantae > Streptophyta > Magnoliopsida > Asterales > Asteraceae > Helianthus > Helianthus tuberosus. The sequence continues at coordinate 324,807 of JARYGA010023249.1, forward strand.
TTGGTTTTGGAGAACTTGATTTCTTATCAACTGATTTTGGTTTCCATGCTTGTTGAGGCGAAGCAACCCGTTTGCAAATTTGTCAGTTTTAGTTACCACACTCTTTACAGGTTCAGTTTTGATTTTGGTGTTGTCATTTTTCAAAACTTTCTTCTCAACAACCATTGGTGCTTTGCCTTTTGCATCAGCTTTCCTTTTCTGACTCTCAACAACTTCAGGATTACGCATAGCCCACCGCATCTTCTTCTGGTAACACTTGACTCCAATCATATCCCTCATCGTCATGGATAACAGTAAGTGCTCTGGATTTTTCTTTGGGATTTACTTCTATCTGCTTCATTCTGGGGGATTCAGATTTGTTCTGATGATAAATTGCTCTTTTGTAGTAATCTTCACGGAATGGATTTGCCGTATCATCAGCATATGCATTTCAACATTCCCTTTTAAAATGACCTTTTTGTTTACATTTAAAGCACGTGACCTTTGATTTATCAAAACCAAGTTTTGTGGAAGGTCTGCCAATAGAATGTCTGCCTGTAATCTCCATGAACCTTTGTGCACGTCTAACCGCACTAGCCATACACCACCTGATATCGATCAACTTCATCTCTTCTGGGTCGATCTGATCATAGTCCTCCTTGGTGAGGTTAGTGTTTCCAATCTTGCCTGTAACAAGGCTCTCGTATGATTCAAGGACAGATGCTAAAAACACCATTTGCTGCTTTGCGGATTCCTCACTAAAGTTTTGTGCATTTTTCAGATCCACAGCAATATTACATTGAAACAGATTCTTCGGAACTGATTGACTTGAAGTAGTTGACGATGAACCACTATGAAAACCACTGCTTGAACTTTCTTGATTTGACGCGTTAGAATTTTCAGCTGAGAAAGCTGTCTTAGGAGACACATTCTTCGGGATCATACTTCCTCGGTAATATAGCTCAACATTCTGCTGATATGAGGAATGATTGACTTTGTATGATTTCTTGATCTCCAGCTCATGACTTTCCAGTCTTTCAATTAACAGATCAACCGTCAGTTTCTCCGACTCGATTGTATTCTTCAGCATCAAAGCAAAGTATTGCCAGTCTTTATCATCCGGCAGTGAGTCAAACAGTTTGTCAACTAATTCTTCTCGAGTATATATGACTCCATGTCCTCTAAGCTCCATCTTCAAATGCCCAAACCTTTCAATCATCTTAGATACGGATTCATTTTTCAAACATCCAAACAAATCAAATTCTTTTCTTAATAACTTCTTTTTGTTTTTAACTATCTCAGCACTACCCACACATTTTACTCTCAATTTCTCACATAGATCTTTTGCATCTGTGTACTCAATTAACGATATTATGTCGTCTCTCACAGACTGATGAAGTAATGCAATGCACTTTTGTTCAACAACATATCTTTCTATATCCTCAGTTTCTGTCATATTTTCATAATCCGATATTCCCATATTGAAACCATTTTTCAAGCTCTTCCAACTTGGATACGCAAATGCTTTTAACCACTCTTCAAACCTTTTGGCCCATCTATTGTATTCTTCAATCGCCATCAGTTTGGGAGGTTTGTTGTACGTCCCATAAGCACTCTCCACACTCAAAGCATCAGAAAGAGTTTTCTTCGCACTCGGAGTTGAAACGTTTTCATTTGTGTTATTTGATGTATCATCTCCACTGTTTCCCGTGAAAGCAAACATGTCACTGAAAGGATTCATAAACTCATCCATCTTCAAGTATCTGAAACAATCAACAAACACTTAGAAAAATTTTCGGTTTTTTTTTAAAAACAATTTCAAGCGAAATCAGTTCGAGTGAAATCACTTCAAACGAAATCACTTCAAGTGGAATCACTTCACATGAAATTAGGTTTTCACACGAAATACTCCTCTCACACAAAATTAGTGTTTTTTTCAAACGAAATCACCAAACAGAATTTAATTTCGTGCGGAATTAGATTTGATTCAAACGGAATCAAGTCACTTTGGAGCGAAATAACTAATTTCGTGTGAACTTTCAAACGGAATCTGATTTCGTGTGAAATCAGACAGCACTTTTAAACGGAATTAAATTTGCCACATCCCCGACTACTCCGGCTGACATTGCTAAGAACATGAACATGGAAAATGAAACTGGAACAATGCAAAAACCCCCGAAACTTATGGGAATTGAAGAGTACCATGGCTGGAAAAATCGTTTTGAGAATTGGGTTCAGGCAAATCATCTAAGAGCTTGGGAAAGCATTGAAACAAAATATGTTAGACCACAGACCGCTTTGAATGTTAATAAAATTATCTCAGAATTTTCATACAAAGAGAGAGATAGTTATAAAGGAGAGAAAATGATGATTAGTCTTTTACAACAAGCTGTAAAAGAGGACATTTTTGTTTTGCTTCAGCATGATGATAGTGCTTTCTCAATATGGGAGGCACTTGAGAAGAAATTTGAAGGAAGTACGGAAATGATCAATAGCAAAAAATCATTATTGAAGAAAGAATTTGAGTTGTTTACAAGTATGCCAGGTGAATCTACAAAGACTCTCATTGAGAGATATTGTCATCTTGTGCGTACCATGTCTCAGTTGAAAATTACTAAAACTCCAGCAGAATGGGTTGAAAAGTTAGCTGATGCTTTACCTCAGAAAGAATGGGGTACATATCTAATGATTTTAAAGAATACATGAGAGTTTAGTAGATTGTCAATTGGACAGTTTATTGAAAAGCTTGAGGGACAGGATCTTGAACAGCAAAAGATTGCCATAATGAACAGCTCGAGCAATCAACAAGACATCAAATTGTACTATAAAGGAAATGTTCAAACTGTTGAAGCAAGTCCAAAGATCCAAACTGCTTTTGATCTGGATCAGTCAGTCAAAGTTCAATAAACACTAGTGGATTTTCAAATGTCAATCCTCCAAGTGTTCAAAGTTCAAATATTGGTAATGGGCATATGATTCAGTGCAATGTTGCATTGCATCTTCAAAATGGTCAGAATTTTTCTGAAGAAGTTGTTAAAAGTCATATGGCATTACTGGTTACTGCTTTGGAATCGTATGAAGGATTGATTGCTGGAAGAGTTGGTAATCCTATGCTAACCAAGGAAGATTATGACCAAATTGATGTAGAGGAATTGGAGCTTATGGATATTAATTGGTGTTTAGCAAGTGTTCTGAGAAGAGCTGAAAAATTCAATATGATTACATGAAGAAATGATTTCTTAGATGCAAATGTCTCTACTTTTGGTTTTGATAAATCTAAAGTTACTTGTTTTCGATGCAGGGAGAAAGGACATTTTAAGCGAGAATGTAAAAATCAAGAAGCAAATGGAGCAAAGAATCCGTTTGGTGGACATGATTATTATCGGAAGGCTATATATCAACAAATTGCTCATCAACCGCATCAATAAAAAGAACCACAAACTGCGCATGCAAGAATGATCGAAGATGCAAATAAGAAAGCTTATTATGGTATCATTGATCAAGATGATGAAAAGATGGCTCCAGGATTTAGCTGGGATAGGTTTGTGGATGAGAATAGGGAGTTTAAAGCTTTTATTGCTCAAATTGTTCAAAAGCCAGAATTGATGAAAGAATGGATTGTAGTATTAGCTGATGAAGAGAAAAGTCAAGATGAAGAATCTGTTTCTTCTGAAAACAGTTCAACAGATACTAGTGATAATGATGAAGAAATTGAACAGATAAACATTGGAAAAACTCATTTATCTTCTGACAGTTTTGAATTTTATTTTGCAGATAAATTGAAGAAACTTAAAGGGAGAAAAGCTGTAAAAGAAATGGAATAGGTTAAGGTTGTTGAGAAGATTGTTGAAGTGGAAAAGGTAGTTGAAGTCGAGAATATTGTGGAGATTGAAAAGATTATTGAAGTAACTAAACCCTGTCTTACATGTTTGGAATCTTGCAAACAATGTGAAGATAAAGATGAAAAGTTTAGTGAGCTTGAGAAGTTGAAAGAGAAGTTGATGTTTAATGTCAAGAATGTAAAAGAATCATACGATGTGTTAAACAGAACTGTAAATAGTTTGCAGAAGACAAATTCTGAAAGAGAAGATGCTTTGACAATGATGAATGCAACAATGATGTCAAAACAAAAAGAGATCAATTACTACATTGAAGAATGTGCTAAGTTGAAGCAGGAGTTGGAAATTGAAAAAGTTGAAAATGAAAGAATCAGACGATTACTGAAAAGTTATTCAAGTTCTGATTACTTAATTGACAGAATTTATCCAACTGTTGCAGGTTTTGAAGTGTTTGACGACAAGAAGCCGAAGAAAAAGGATACTGGTAAGAAACAGAGTGTCAGTTATAACAAGTGTCCGCCTCCAATTGGGGAAGGGTATTCGCATAGAAAACCGAATGAAGAACAAGTAAAAAAGGCAGTCATTATAAAGTTAGAATCTGAGATAACCGATGTATTACCAGACAATATTGACATCACATTCGCAGCGTCCGACATAGATCATGAGTCCGAGTTAATAAAAAGGATGGTCGTTCAAGTGTTGGATAAGGATAAGGAGTCCGAGTCAATGTCTGAGTCTGGGAGTTCGAGTTCGTCTGTCAAGAGTTTAAAGTCGTCGGGAAAACGGGTTTATAGTAAAGAATTTTTGTTGTCAAAATCCAATTTGAATGACGAAACATTTGAAGTGGCATACTCTTTGAATGATTCTAACAAATTATATTTTGATAAAGAATTTCCTATAAGAGGTGTTAAAATTGAAATGATCAAAAAGGTTTTCAAATTGACAGAAATTAATATTTCTGAAATAAAAGATTTAAATCTTAATGAAAAACCTAAAAAATACACTTCAAGAGAAAAACAAAAAATGAACAAAATTTTAAACAAGAAAAGGAATTATGGTTCTGGTTTTGGTTTCCAAAGGAAATCAAACCATAACAGTAATTTCAAAAGGAAAGGTCTCGGTTTTATTACACCAGAAAATTATAAAAATGTGAAAATTTCTAAAAATACAAAAGTTGTGTCAGGAACTTCTGCTGAGGATGAAAAGAAAAGCTCATTCTGGAGACAGTTAAATCAGGAATTTCTTGCTGAAAAGAAGAAAACTGAAGCTCATCAGAGAAAAGAGACTAGAATCGGTTACAGATGTCAAGAAGTTGGTCACATCGCCTAGAACTGTCCTAAGGCAACCAACACAAAACAGGGAGTTTCAAAAAAACTCAAAGAAATAGTTGTTGATAAAACCGAACCACCAACTGAAAAATTTAAAGTGTTTAAAAATTCTATATATGAAGTTGGTGAGTGTTCAAAAAGGTTTTACAAGCGAAGGGGAAATCTTAACAATGAAGCTTGGGTTGTTAAGAAATCAGATGTAAAACTTGGCGATGAATCTGATTCCACAAAATCAGAAGAGCCACAAGTTGTTAAAAATGGTGAAAACTCAGTTCCGCCTTTGGATGATGTTCATTTTCCACAATTGCGGACTGAGAACTTTAAATCAAAAGTTGGGAAAGTTGAGATCTCAAATCAATTTTATTCTGAAAAGAATGAATTTGATGTTGAGAAAGCTTTTAGTGGGAATGTGAAGAAGATTTTTGGGAAGATGATTGAGGGGAAGGTTAAAGGGGTAAAGGATTTTTATAAATCTAAGAAGGCAACTTACACCCCAACTGCAGATGATGTGGTTACACCCAAGGCTTGTCAGGCTTGGGTGTCTGTGTTTTTTACTTGAAAAACCTGACTTGCCGGAGCTCCCAAGTTGGTAATCGTGGAGCAGGAATTGGCATCTTTCTTGAGAAATTCACAGGTTGGTAACTGTGATATTTTGACTTTTAAGTGGTAAATCAGGGACATTAAGTTGTACTTGATTTTCTACAAGTGATATTTGTTGATAAAATCTAAAATTGTTAAATTTTTCAAGTGATATTGAGAAAAACAATGTGGTGAACCCCTAACCTACAAATGGTAAAATCAACAAAATTTATTTTCCGGAAAAATCATTTTGGTCAAAACAAACTTAAGTGTTTTGAAATCATAAGGAGAAAATAGTTTGTTGTAAGGGGGAGTTCTGATTATTTATGCCAAGTGGATGGCGATTTGAAGCAATTCGATATCAGTTGTCACTTTACTTGTACAGTTTGTTTTCAAAGTTTCTTTAAATTATTTTGAATTTTAGGGGGAGTAAGAATTTAAAAAAAAACATTTAAAAATTTGAAAAAGACAAAAACATGATAAAATCAAAAATGAGTTTTGTTGTGAAAAAGAGGAAATGATAGTACATCAGTGGACAGTTACAGTATGCTAAAGAAATGTAATGTTTAAATAGTGTTAAATGATCTCACTGATGATATGCCGATAGGGTTTTACACATTTAGTAAGCTTTTTCGGGATATAAACTTAAATTCAAACTTGCTTATTTCGTGGGGAACACTACTTGGATATATAGGTAACCCCTGAAATTTCGTTTGAAGGATCCATCTTTCTGAGATACTAGGTCTTTATGCTCAGTGATATCTGGGGTATTATCCCGGGACTTCTGATTTTGCGGAAGCAATGGCCTAGTCCCTGGAGAATACTTTATGCTTGCTTGAAATAAAAGCCTGCCCTCAGTACAAAAAATGATGAAACATTGAAAAATGCTAATCATGTGCTGTTGTAAAAAAGATCCTCTAAAGGGGACCCACCAAAAGTCGAAGCCGTCATCTCTCTGCTGAATGGAAGTTCTGACCTGAGCTCTCACGGTTTTCGCATTTAACCCCTTACAGATATCATCTGTGGTATACTCACCTGTAAGACTGAATATTGGGATCTGGATACGGGAGTATATTCAAGAGGTGGGACACATGAATGAGTTTAAGTTCTTAATACACCTAATTCATATCCTGGATCAGTTGAAATTTGTGTGAAAATTTAAGTGGATCAGTATATCGGCAATCTAAGTGAACTGTTTAATTCTTAATGTGTAACTAAGCTCAACGGTACGTGTGACTTGTCAAAAACTGATATGATCCTCTTACACATACTCACTAAAATATTGTCTGTATATATTTCTTTACTGCATTTCTTTAACTTTGAAAAATCCAAAAAGATTTTCGACAACTGATGTTGGAGAGCTGATTTTCAAAATTCCAAGTGCTAAACATGATGAGCATTTCGTGGGGGGAGTTTATGTTTAAATGAGAAAAGATTTTGAACATTTGTCTACGAGTGGTCATCTGAAATTGTTAAAGTGTTAAATCATTCTGGAAAGATACTTGCAAGTGATATATAAATTTGTCAAATTTTAAATTTGTGAAATTTACTTTTGGGTAGAGGATGTGTAGGATAGCCTGGATTCTGAATCTGAATATAGGGCCAGGACACTATTCTGATCCTGTGAAACCTGATCAAGAGGAAACATAGAGCCAGGTTGAAATTCTAGAAAAAGAGATAAAGTTTGAGGATGCTTACACTGTCAAATATTGCAGAGAGCGATCAGACTGATAAAGACTGAAGACGTTGAAGACTCGACACTTAAGACTCGTCAACATCCGAGGGGGTGTCTGTTGGTGCATACGTCTGTCGACTTCGTCTTGTATCGAGTCTTGTATATGTATAGATAAATCAGGGCACGGAAAATGAGAAAATAGGTTATCAAGCAAGTTCAAACGAAAATACATGATGTAATTTTGCTTGAAAATGTCAAGCCATTTCAAACGAAATTAGTGTTGCCTATATATAGAGGTGTTGTGATTTCGTTTGAGTCAGTTGTGTATGTGTGTTTCCGGAGCCGAAGTGCTGCCGAAGTGTTGTTTCACTGTAAAACTTTGTCAAGTTAATCAGAACAACAGTTAAAGTGAATATTTTGCTGAATCACACACAATATGTCTGTTTCCGCCTTTCATATTGTGTAGAACGCCTCTGATCGACTCATTTCGGGTCAATACACGATCCTACAGTTTTGTTTATAAAAACAAGGTTTCGATTGCTTGATTCGAACTAAAGAAAATTAACTACGATAAACTAGAACTACTAAACTTCGAATTGATTACTGAAAAGAATTCAAGGATTGGAAAAGCACTACCTAGGTTAGGAATCCTAATTATGAATCTTGAACTTTTCTTGGTTATGGAAACTATGATGGAGCCGGGATCATTGAATACGACACCCTTAGACAACCCAAAAATTCTATAGCATATTCATTACCTTGAGCATACTCCGAGTAGTTGACAACATTGTCATGTTCCTTCTTTCCACTACTCCATTTTGTTGTGGGGAATACGGCGCTTTAAGCTGTCTTGCTATGCCGTTGTCTTTTCAATACTTGTTTAATTCAACCGACGTGAATTCTCCTCCTCTTTTTGTCCTTAACATCTTTAAATTGGTTCGAATTTTTGTCTCCACCTTTTCTTTGAACTGCTTGAAAGTTTCGAATGCTTGATCCTTGGAAGTTAGTAGATATGCCCACATGTAGCGAGTGCAATCGTCTACAAATAGAAATATATACTTCTTCTTCCCAGCATGTGTTGGTGGTGATATAGGACCACACAAATCTCAATAGACTAAATCCGGAGGTCTTAAAGATCTGAATTTCGACCGATTTGGAAATGGTGTCCTACTATGTTTTCCTAACAAGCATGTGTCACAAACTTGACTGGCATGACTTATTTGAGGAACTCCATATACCAAGTTATTTCAAGTCATTTCCTTAATAGCATCGAAGTGTAAATGGCCTAACCTTGCCTGCAATAACCATGCTAAATCTTTTGTGTTTGAGGGCAGGCAGATTTGCCTTCCAATCTTCAATTTTACTTTATACAACATGTTCCTCATTCTCCTGACTCACATTAGTAACTTTCTATTTCTGTCATGGACTGTTAGTAAGTCTCCATCTATAACTACTTTGCAACCGATTTCTGTGAGTTGTCAGAGGCTCAATATGTTGCTTTTCAGACTTGGAATGTAGTATACTTGAGAAACACTCTTTTGTTCTTGGTTCAGACATTCCAGCAGTATTGATCCTATCCATTTAATCTCTAAGTGCGATCCGTCATCGAAACGTACTTACCTCATCACCTTTTCATCTAATTCTCTGATGTGACTTCGCACTCCTGTCATGTGGTTGCTTGCCCCATTGTCTAAGTACCATAGACTTTCATCTTCTATGGCATACCTTGCCGGTTCTATGTGTTCTTCGTTTAACAGAACCCTTTCTTGAACAACGTTTTCTTCTTGTATTGCCATTAGAAATACGGGTTCTTCGTCTTCCTCGATGAGATTTGAATGTTCTTGTACAACTTCTTTCTCGGGACAGTCTTTCTTGAAGTGTCTGAACTTTTGGCACTTGAAACACTAGATGTTACTTGTGTCTGTTGGGTTCCTTCCAAACTTCCTCCAATTCTTAGAATTTCCATCTCTAGGTCTGTATGAAGATCCTTCATTCTTATTGCTTTGCTTGTTTTTATTGTCTCGCCAATTTCCACGCGGTTGGTTGAACCTGCCATGCCCGCGGTTTCCAAACTGTCTTCCTCTGCCTGAGTTGTTGTCGTGATGTGTAAACATCAATCTATCTTGGCTGTCTCCTGGGCTTCCTTTATTTAACCTTAGCCTTTCCTGCAGGTTTTTAACCTTCCGACTGCTTCTTCTAACGTCATTGTATCTAGATTGGAGTATTGTTCCATGGAGGCGACAATCTGAGTGAACTTGTCTGGCACGGCATTTAGAAGTTTGCGTACCAGAGTCGGTTGACTCAATGTTGTCCCTAATTCGCTTGCCCATGTAACAACACTGTTTATTGACATGCGCGGTTATATATACATTTATTTACAGTATTTTCACACGCAACGAAATATGTTTTATATTTATAAAAATGGTTTATACCTTAACATTAAAACACACACAACAAAGGACAAGTGTATCCCGTCATATATGCAGTAAGGTATTGGTAAGAGCCAGATATCGATCCATGGAACACGGGCGTCATTAGGTACTAAATCTTTGTCATTAGATTACCAGATAAAAAGATAAGTGAATGGTTGTTTAACTAAGTTATCTAAATTATATCTAAAACACAAATATACTATTATCTTGTTTCACAAACAACCTAAACATATTATCTATCAGATATGTCACAAAAGCAGTTAATCAATTTTCAAAATTCGAGACAGTTAGTCATCCGCTAGGAGTTTTCTAACATGATGAGACTTCAGAAAGTTAACGCGATAAACACACGTTAACTACCTAAACTCATTCTTTAGCGAGCTATTGATATTCATTCATGAGAACCTTTAAAGATAGATTAGTCATCCGCTAGGAGTTTTCTAACCTCACTTATCAAAGGAAGCAATACCGATGGTCACAATACAGCCACGAGGATAAGCATTTATGTAGATCATATAACAACATATTTCACCTTTCCAAGTCTTGAACATAAATCTATCATGTCAGCAATTTCAGACCAAAACTACTAAACAGGGATCATAAACCGCATGCAAGAACATGTAATCAACACCATATAATTCGTTAGAACCCTTACGGGCAAGAAAGCATTCCTAATCACAATAAGATATATCTTAGATAAAACCAATACCCCTCTCTAGTCTCATGGTGTAAACAATTTTACAAACAAGTGATTAATCAAGAAATAGTTACCATCCCACTAACCACAGATTCATTATCCAAGATAATCAAACATAATCGGGGACTCAACATCAATGAAATGTTCATTCTATAATCATGAAGATTCAAACATGAAAAAGTACTAAAGTTCCATATAAACAAGATTACCACATAAAGATTATTCAAGAAACAAGTTTATAACTACTATTACATAATACTACATTAAACATAAACTAACATCAGCTCATAACTTTCAAAATGATCAGAATACATGTTCAAGAACAAGGAATCGAACCATAAACAAGCAAGGAATTGATGGGTTGGATCGGTGATGCTTCCATTCGATCTTTAAGCTTTAAATGGGTCTGTTCAGGACTGCTTCGGAACCCAGCAATCGCCCAGAAACATGGAAAAAACCCAACATTTTGATCAGTAGCGAATGCTGCTATTTATAGGCAATTTTCAGTTTGGTACGGCCGTGCCGTTGGGTCGCACGATCGTGCTATCAGGTCTTGTCGGGTGACTTGGGACAAGTTGCATGTTTCATCAGATAGGCACGGTCATGCCCTTGGTCGCACAGTAGTGCGGGATCATCAGAATGTTGATCAGAAACCCTGGTCTGGCCATTGCACGGTCATGCGGCGGGTGGCACGGTCATGCGGCGGGTGGCACGGTCATGCGGCCCGGGAACAAATCGGCACTGGCTGTTGCACTGGCAGTGCTTCCGAGATCGAACAATCAGTACGGTAGTGCCATCAGATGGCACGGTCGTGCCACACCTGACAGTCATCAGAATTTTGCCCGTTTCATCCGAAATGCATCAGAAATTGTCCGTTTTCATCAGATTTTAATTTGTGCTCAGTTTAAGACCTGAAAATATAAAAGTACCAAATTTGGTACCTAAACGTTGCGGTTTCGGTCAAAAACGCTTAAAACGAAAGTGTTTTGGGGTATAAAAACATGTATAATTTAACGTATATCAAACATCCTCACACTTGAACTTTGCTTGTCCTCAAGCAAACTTAAAATAAAACAAGGAATGAAATCTGAATATGTACAAAGTTACTAATTTGTTTGGTGGTCAAATTTGTTTTCAAAAAGTCATCATCAAAGATTTAAAACAAACAAGCTTTGTTGGATATATGAAAGGATAACCATAAAGCAATGATTCTACGTTTGATTTACTTAGCATGCAAATCTTTACATTTCTCATGATGTTCACACACACTCGGCGTTGGGATTGAACCCTACCAGAGGAACAGATAATTAAAGCCAAAACCAGGTCACAACAGTGGATTCTAAATAAGCAGCAGTTTACTATAAGTCTTCTCCCTTGAAAGTGATTATAACATCTGATGGTCTTACATCCACTGTTCGGATACAACTGCTACTGCTCTGCATAACTACTGATGAAGCCCATAAGACTGCTGGAAACTAAGCACGGCTGGTACAAACTGCTGATGATTAAGCACTGCCCAATCAAGGACTGATCAACCTTGAGGAAAGCACTGATGAAGGAAGATAACAGTAGTTTAGTTTGTCATCTGTTTTATGTATAATCAGTAGTTAGGTTTAGCAGTGTTTGTATAAGGATAGTAGATACAGGTTGTTAGGTTGTTAGACGTCACTTTCAACTAATGCAAATCATGTGAGGTATCAGGCTGAGGGGGAGCTTAGTTTGTAAGCATGCTTTGTAATCTTTTGATTGACTTTGTAATCTTTCGACTAATGCAAATCATGTGCTTATCTAAACTATTTTCTTCCTTGATTGTGTTTAAAAAGTTTGTTGTTCATTTCCGCTGCACTTTACATTGTTTCATATTCATTCATTGTTCAAATCATATAAACAAACACAATCATAAGAGCCTCAGATCCTAACAATTGGTATCAGAGCCTGGACAGTCAAAATTTGATTTAACAATCAATTTGACATAACAGTTCGGCTCATAATTCATTGATACTAAGGTTGGATGCATTTTGTTGAAAAACAGAGTACCGAGTAAATCATGTTCAAAATGGTTATTCAAAAACTCTGTAATCAACCAAGATGTCATATGACACACAAAATTCACAAAACAAGTGATTTCATGCACAAGACACTCATGGTTTCTAGATCTGAAAGCATATCTGTTAAACTATGAGATTATCTCTTATTTTCAAAATTGATTTCAACTATTGTTGTGAAATTTGTGCTGTTTTATCATATTTAATACTAAAGTATGGACCTCAGATTAACAAAACCTATGTTCATAAAAACATTGGTGTTTTTGCTAACATAAAAAGAGGGAAATTAAAACTTCAGTCATTTGATATTATGTGTTGAAAAACAGGTTGAGATCCTAAAAAGGAACAAATCAACTTTGTTAATAATACATTAAGAAAATTAGGGGTCAACATAGTCCGTATCATATGTAATGTGAGATTGATTGAAAAACTTGTGCAAAAATGACCAATTCTCTCAAAACATTACGACAAAATGATATTGGATTAAGGTTCTTCTCAACAAAGATCTCCCAGTAAGTAATTCATTACTTATAAATGGGAAGGATGAGAGGGGAAGAAGAAAATTAACAAAGGCTCAGAAGTGTGTTTAAAAACTCATGTGAACTTGTGTCCTCTTTTCTGTTGCCAATCATTCAACAAGAGAATGGTACCAAACAGTGGTCAAAATGTATATAAAATTTCTTACCACTGGTGTCAAACCACTGACCATTTTTATAAGCTTGGGATTGATACGATTAAGAGTTTCAGTGGAAAATTAATACCAGTTCCTTTTGTAGCTGTTTTTAGAAAATCCTTTAATTTTTTTTCTAAAAAGGATTTTCTCAAATAAAGCATGATATATTATCTTTTTAATGATATATTTTGAATTTTTACTGGTTTTTGATAGTAAAAGTTTCAATCTCCTGTCAGGATAGATAACATTTATTTTTGTTGGTTAATTTATCCTCAAGCAGACCAAAAGGAAATGGTATATTTGTCATGACCATATCAAACTCAAGTTTCTTCTTAATTTATGAAAAAGATTGATTGTCAACAGATCTTAAAATACCTGGGCATTCATGTTTTAATTCAAATATTATAACAAAGATGAGTTGCTTTGGTAAAAAGTCAACATTATCTGGGGTACTAAACCACTGTCAAGGAGTTGTAAAGACTTCAACATGTGTAGTTGACATGTGGCAAAACCCTGAATGAAAATTTTCAAAACTGTTGCTGACATACTGGTCTCTCAAATCATTACCATTACATTACCCTTAACCACTATTTTGTTCAAACATTTGGTTCCTAATTACTATCCACTGCTGAAAGTCAACCACTGACTCTTCATTTTGCTTGGCAAGCACTGATGCTCAAAATCAGTGTCTTATCTACTGATATACTATCCACTGATAGTAAAAATCTTCCACTGTTATCACTTTATTACCGTTGTAACTACTGGTGCTTGGTACATCAGTGGCTCTCAAAACAACTGTTCTCCATTCTTCATCCATACCATCAGAGGTTGACACGTGGTCAGTTTTTAGCCTTCAGATCATAATAACCGCTGCCACATCAGCGATCACTCTTTCCCTAAATAAAACCCTGATCAAAACCCCCAAACAGGGTTTTACACTGTCGAATTGAATTCCAAAGTTCTCTTCTCAAAGCAGTTTCCAACTTTTCTTCCCAAATTACTCTCCGATTCTTCTTCATCAAAATGACGAAGTCAAAATCAAAATCAAAATCTAAACCAAAATCAACACCTTCTTCCAAAGAGGTCGCTCAAACGGCCGAAGAATCCATCGAAATCCCATACAAATCACCGCACAACTACTTGGGTCTCCTTATAAAACCCACAAACAACCACACTTTCGATTCCATCCTCGACACCATATCTACATCAAAGTACAAAACTTTGTTGACAGTAGACGCTCCCATATATTTGCAAACCCAGAGAGAGTTCTGGAAAAATGCTGTGCTTGAAAAACAAGATGACAAGGCAGTAGCCATTAACTCCTCGATACAGGGTAAAGCGATTAAAATCACTCCGCAATCAATATCAGAAGTCTTCAAACTCGATGATCAGAAAGGTAAAACTTCCTTTGACAAAAACGAGTTAAAAGCTGATTTTCTGAAAAGGGGTTATGCAGAACAATCAAAGGTATATACCTTACAAAAAGGTTATTTCCCATCTGCACACAGATTTTTATTTCACGCACTTTTGAGTTGTGTTTCTAATAAAACAACAGCATTTAACGAAATACCATTGAAGATTCAATGCCTGGGTTCCGCTATTTTGAATAATAAAGACTACAACTACTCCCAGGAGATCTTCAATGACTTGGTAAAAATGTTGAAAGTAAAGCATTTTTATTGTTTCCAAGATTTTTAAGCTACTATTTTAAACAAAAATTTGAAAAAGAAAATGAAAATTTGCTAAAACAAGGTGTTTATTTTCAAATAAAAAGCTTAACACCTGAAACATTGACTAGAATGTTGGCACCAATAAAAACAAAAGCAGAGGTGTCTGAGCAGAATTTAGCAGTTACAACTGCTCCTCAGACATCTGCTGCTGAGCCCACTACTCCAGGTGATCATAGCAGCACTACCACTGCTTTGAAACCAACACCTGACATTACCAAAAAGACAAAAAGAAAAACATACAGAAAACCCACCAAACCCAAAACAAAGGCAACTCTGGAAGATGAGATCGCATAGCAACTGCCAATGACAAAACAAATGTCACCACAAACCACTGCTGCTACTTCCTCACAGCAGTTGGAAGAAAGATCTCAACCATTGCCTAAAACTCCTCCTGCATCCTCACAAAAGGATCAGGTTGTAAGCACAGGGACCCCACAATATGAAGCTCTGGATTCAATCGGATCCATCTTCCTCAGTCCTGATCCCAAGGACATGTCTCTTTCAACTCCCATACCCTCACCAATCATATTACCACAATCCATGCTACCTTTGTTGCATGCAGTTGATATAGCTCAGACACAAACCAGTTCCTCTCTATCACCTGTCACTGAGAGTATACTCCCACAAGTGACTAGGTCTGATGCTACTACCTCTGCTATCCCAGCAACAACTGAGGAGGCTACACCCCCTGAGTTACAAGTAACTCTCGGTGGTAGTTCAAGTGGAGCAGCAACTACAAATGTTGCCAATCATTCAACAAGAGAATGGTACCAAACAGTGGTCAAAATGTATATAAAATTTCTTACCACTGGTGTCAAACCACTGACCATTTTTATAAGCTTGGGATTGATACGATTAAGAGTTTCAGTGGAAAATTAATACCAGTTCCTTTTGTAGCTGTTTTTAGAAAATCCTTTAATTTTTTTTCTAAAAAGGATTTTCTCAAATAAAGCATGATATATTATCTTTTTAATGATATATTTTGAATTTTTACTGGTTTTTGATAGTAAAAGTTTCAATCTCCTGTCAGGATAGATAACATTTATTTTTGTTGGTTAATTTATCCTCAAGCAGACCAAAAGGAAATGGTATATTTGTCATGACCATATCAAACTCAAGTTTCTTCTTAATTTATGAAAAAGATTGATTGTCAACAGATCTTAAAATACCTGGGCATTCATGTTTTAATTCAAATATTATAACAAAGATGAGTTGCTTTGGTAAAAAGTCAACATTATCTGGGGTACTAAACCACTGTCAAGGAGTTGTAAAGACTTCAACATGTGTAGTTGACATGTGGCAAAACCCTGAATGAAAATTTTCAAAACTGTTGCTGACATACTGGTCTCTCAAATCATTACCATTACATTACCCTTAACCACTATTTTGTTCAAACATTTGGTTCCTAATTACTATCCACTGCTGAAAGTCAACCACTGACTCTTCATTTTGCTTGGCAAGCACTGATGCTCAAAATCAGTGTCTTATCTACTGATATACTATCCACTGATAGTAAAAATCTTCCACTGTTATCACTTTATTACCGTTGTAACTACTGGTGCTTGGTACATCAGTGGCTCTCAAAACAACTGTTCTCCATTCTTCATCCATATCATCAGAGGTTGACACGTGGTCAGTTTTTAGCCTTCAGATCATAATAACCGCTGCCACATCAGCGATCACTCTTTCCCTAAATAAAACCCTGATCAAAACCCCCAAACAGGGTTTTACACTGTCGAATTGAATTCCAAAGTTCTCTTCTCAAAGCAGTTTCCAACTTTTCTTCCCAAATTACTCTCCGATTCTTCTTCATCAAAATGACGAAGTCAAAATCAAAATCAAAATCTAAACCAAAATCAACACCTTCTTCCAAAGAGGTCGCTCAAACGGCCGAAGAATCCATCGAAATCCCATACAAATCACCGCACAACTACTTGGGTCTCCTTATAAAACCCACAAACAACCACACTTTCGATTCCATCCTCGACACCATATCTACATCAAAGTACAAAACTTTGTTGACAGTAGACGCTCCCATATATTTGCAAACCCAGAGAGAGTTCTGGAAAAATGCTGTGCTTGAAAAACAAGATGACAAGGCAGTAGCCATTAACTCCTCGATACAGGGTAAAGCGATTAAAATCACTCCGCAATCAATATCAGAAGTCTTCAAACTCGATGATCAGAAAGGTAAAACTTCCTTTGACAAAAACGAGTTAAAAGCTGATTTTCTGAAAAGGGGTTATGCAGAACAATCAAAGGTATATACCTTACAAAAAGGTTATTTCCCATCTGCACACAGATTTTTATTTCACGCACTTTTGAGTTGTGTTTCTAATAAAACAACAGCATTTAACGAAATACCATTGAAGATTCAATGCCTGGGTTCCGCTATTTTGAATAATAAAGACTACAACTACTCCCAGGAGATCTTCAATGACTTGGTAAAAATGTTGAAAGTAAAGCATTTTTATTGTTTCCAAGATTTTTAAGCTACTATTTTAAACAAAAAATTGAAAAAGAAAATGAAAATTTGCTAAAACAAGGTGTTTATTTTCAAATAAAAAGCTTAACACCTGAAACATTGACTAGAATGTTGGCACCAATAAAAACAAAAGCAGAGGTGTCTGAGCAGAATTTAGCAGTTACAACTGCTCCTCAGACATCTGCTGCTGAGCCCACTACTCCAGGTGATCATAGCAGCACTACCACTGCTTTGAAACCAACACCTGACATTACCAAAAAGACAAAAAGAAAAACATACAGAAAACCCACCAAACCCAAAACAAAGGCAACTCTGGAAGATGAGATCGCATAGCAACTGCCAATGACAAAACAAATGTCACCACAAACCACTGCTGCTACTTCCTCACAGCAGTTGGAAGAAAGATCTCAACCATTGCCTAAAACTCCTCCTGCATCCTCACAAAAGGATCAGGTTGTAAGCACAGGGACCCCACAATATGAAGCTCTGGATTCAATCGGATCCATCTTCCTCAGTCCTGATCCCAAGGACATGTCTCTTTCAACTCCCATACCCTCACCAATCATATTACCACAATCCATGCTACCTTTGTTGCATGCAGTTGATATAGCTCAGACACAAACCAGTTCCTCTCTATCACCTGTCACTGAGAGTATACTCCCACAAGTGACTAGGTCTGATGCTACTACCTCTGCTATCCCAGCAACAACTGAGGAGGCTACACCCCCTGAGTTACAAGTAACTCTCGGTGGTAGTTCAAGTGGAGCAGCAACTACAAATGTTGGATCAACAGATCTACATTTGGACAGTTGTTTCATTAATCAGACTCCCTTGAAGGCAATTTCTTCCATAGCACCCCTGGCAACCACTAGTGAGTTAGTTTTGACCACTGGTAAAATAACAAGGTTATCAAGTGCTGAAGAAAGAATTCCCCAGTACCAAGAACAAGGGGCATCAATGGGTGATTTTTGGGACTCAGTTCCTAAGTCACACATTGATACAACCACTGCTGGTGAGGATTCAGATGAGCCCAGTAAAATGGGTGATGATTCAAGATATCAGGAATTGACGGGCAGAGTTGAAAAACTTGAAACATCAGTTGCTGAAATAAAGGATATGGTGCAAGAGATTCTGAAAGCTCAAAAAGCACAATCCACTGCTGTTCCACCTCAAGCACCTGCTCCACCACAAGCATTTGCTGAAAATGAGCTCTGGAATATTTTCCAGCCCCTACTTGAAAAACAAAAACAGATGGCTGATCAGCAGCATGAAATACATGTGAAAATGCTGACCAACATGGTGGAGTCGATATTTAAAGACACTCAAGCAGACATCAAAGCTATCAAGGCTCATCTTCAAAGCACTCCTGGAAAAATTCCCTCCACTATCCTTTTTATGGATAACCCCCTTGCAGATAATGCCAAAAAGGGGGAGAATGTTAAAAAGTTGAAGAAAAAGGGAATTGAAGATGGTCTATATGTTGAACCAGAACAAGGAAAACAGCCATCTAAAACAGCTGATACAGCAGTAGTTACAAAAACTGCTGTCAGTAGCCAAACAGCTGTCATCTCATCAACACACACAACTTCACCACACACCACCAAAACCACTGCCCTACCACAAATTTCTCCTGTCATAAAACAGAAGACAACAGATGTTATAACATCTGCTGTAATGACAACAGTGGTTGAAACACCAGTTGTTTCAACAGCTGTTAGTCAATCACAAACACAAACCACTGCCATTTCATCTCAAACCACTGATCCACCTAAAACATCATCAGACTCTCCTACAATAAAAAGGAGAAGGATTTTCATATCTGATGATTCACCACCATCATCAAAAACTATCTCACCACCTTCATCCCCTGCTCAAAAGCAGAAGACATCTACTAACACATCAGTAGTTGTAATGACAACAGCAGTTGAAACACCAGTTGTTTCAACAGTTGTTAGTCAAACATCCACCACTGCTCTCATCATTCCTACATCACAATCAAAATCCTCTTCATCTCAAAGCTCTACACCAGAAAAAGAAAACTTACTCAGCCAAATGAGGACAAATATGATCCCACTGCTGCAAAATATCCGTTGGAACTTGAAGCTATAAAAAATGAGATGAGGCAATTCTACACTGATGATGATCCTTCAAACAGAAGATTTCCTTCACTCATTGGCTTCATAGTTCCAGAAGACATGGATGAATATCTTGAACTCAAAGCAAGACAGGCTAAGATAAGAGCGAAGGTTGAATGTAAAGATCAAGGTGATGAAGCCATTGCTGAAAGAGTGGAATTTTTGCTCACAAAAGTTAAACAAATAAAAGATTTTGCACAAGAGCTGAGCAAAGAAAAGGCAGATCAAAGAAAAGAAATGAGAAGAAAACTTCTTGCATACATCATGCAAGAAAATTTTTATTCTGCTGAAGAAAACCAATTTGAAGAATGGCCAATAGTGGCTTTAAAGCATGAGGCTGATAGGATTGATAGAATCAAGAACGACCCTAGAAAGAAGAAGACAGCTCCAAATTGGAATAAGTACAAAAAGCTAATTGCTGATCTTACTTCTGAATACAAAAAGAAAAACAGGAACTGGTGGATGCAAAAGTGGACACTGCCAATCCCATATCAAAATGGTCAAAGCAGCAGACTGATGAAGCCTATGAAAGGCTGAAGAAAAGGAAGACTACTGTTTCAGGCACTTCAAAGAAGCATGAACAAATGATGAAGCTTGAACAGCAGATTGAAAACGTCAAAACACTGTTCAAGTCAACAGGAAATCCTACTCTTGTGTCAAACCGAGAAGAAGGAGAACAACTGACTAGTGAAGAGGTAAAAGAAAAGGAAGTTGAGTACTTCACAGAAACCATCATGAAAATGGGTCAAAAAGAAGAGAGCTCAGAAAAACTTCAAAACCTTTTTAAGAAGGTGTTAACTAAGCCTGCATCACCACACAGTTCAGCAGATATCCCAGACAGTGAGCTTGATAAAAAACAGAGACAAGAGCTGATTGACAAAGAAGTTGCAGAAGACATAGCTGCAGCAAATGAAGTCATAGAAGAAGCTTTCAAAAGAATGTCTGAAGTTCAGGATACTGCATAACCACACAGTTCAGCAGATATCCCAAACAGTGAGCTTGATCAAAAACAGAGACAAGAGCTGATTGACAAAGAAGTTGCAGAAGACATAGCTGCAGCAAATGAAGTCATAGAAGAAGCTTTCAAAAGAATGTCTGAAGTTCAGGATACTGCTTTACAATTTTTCTCAAGGCCAATGTCCCAAAGCTCATCAGAAAATAAATCTCTCCCAAGAAACCCATTGGGTTCAAAAGTACTAAAGTGGATGTCTGACCAAAAGACCCACGTATTGACTATAGTCAGATCCAATGGCGATGTGAAGTATATATCAAGGAAAGAAGCACTAGGCCTTAGTGTTGAAGATTTGCAGGATCTCCTTGAACTTTCACTATGCAGGGATGAAGATGACACAAGTTCCAAAGATTTTGAAGAAGAATTTAAAAGACAAGCAAGGGAACTTCTGATGAGCAATAAAGATCCAGAATAATGAAAGGTTTTGGCATTATCTGTTCCAGGGGGAGATTGTTGGGATTGAACCCTACCAGAGGAACAGATAATTAAAGCCAAAACCAGGTCACAATAGTGGATTCTAAATAAGCTGCAGTTTACTATAAGTCTTATCCCTTGAAAGTGATTATAACATCTGATGGTCTTACATCCACTGTTCGGATACAACTGTTGCTGCTCTGCATAACTACTGATGAAGCCCAGAAGACTGCTGGAAACTAAGCCCTGCTGGTACAAACTACTAATGATTAAGAACTGCCCAATCAAGGACTAATCAACCTTGAGGAAAGCACTGATGAAGGAAGATAGCAGTAGTTTAGTTTGTCATCTGTTTTATGTATAATCAGTAGTTAGGTTTAGCAGTGTTTGTATAAGGACAGTAGATACAGGTTGTTAGGTTGTTAGACGTCGCTTTCATGGTGACGTCAGCTGAGATGCCTCAGCGGTTTGGATTGTCTATAAATGGAAGAGTACTCTGTACTGTGACATTTGATTCGTCTTGAGTGAGTTCTTGTAACACCTGTGCCTCCACGGCCATCAAACAGATACCGAACCAATGAAATATTATATTTCATACTTGGGATTTGTAAAAATATGTGTATCATTTGCACATATCAATTTTTGTTCAATTCCAAACTCTAAATCGCTTTCTGGAAGGTTATACGCGCACCGATGCGTAGATATAACCAGTTTAATGCAACGAACACTCCGGAATAGTGAAATAGGCTTAACATACCTTAAATAACCTTTACATAACTTAGAAATAAGTTTTGAAGGCTTTGGTATGGCAAAATCAAGTTAATTCGCTTACAGGGACTAAAGTTGACAAACTGCGAAAGTATGCCAATTTGAACAGTAACAGACATTCCGGAACATGACCATAAGTTAAACATACCATAAATATCCTTTACATAGCTTAGAAATAGGCTTTGAGGGGTTTGGTGTGCTAAAATAAACTTTTGGCTCATTCAGGGACTAAAAGTGTCAAAAAGTACACAAGTTTGCATTTACGCGCATAACTTACGTTCTGAATACATCCGGACATCCAAAAATTTATGTAAGCACTAAAACATTTTATTTTAGTGTTCGGCATAAGAAAAATCCATTCGTCACGTCATTTGGATCGTTTTTCGCGCTTATGCGCATTCCGTCGTAATTAAGCGAACATCGCGTTCGTACGACCAAACGAACCAACATCCGACATATTTTTGAGCATGTTTCATGTCCACAATGTTTAGACATCATGTTAGGGCCTTAAAGTTGGCTTAACGGGCCTTAAACATGTTGGAAATGGCTTAAACACATAACAGTGACTGAAACTGCAATATTGGAAACTTGTTTTCTGATCTGAAGAGCTAGGCGGCCCGCGTGAGCCAAGCTTAAATCTTAGGCGGCCCGCGTCAGACTCTCTGATCAGATAAGATCGAACAGTCAGCGTATTCCAGCTGTTTTAACCACAACCACAAGCTCACCACTTGCCTATTCAGCTAATAAGGATCAATTTTAGGCACCAGAACTTTCTGACTCTTGTACGGATACGATTAAGGCACGATATTCGACAAACGATCTTAACGGTTACCCGAAAACTATAAATACCCCACCCCCCATTACTCCAAAACCACTAGAATCTGATCTAAATGACTCTAAGTTGGAACCATTGTTTCATACCTGAGTTATTGTGATCTAGATTAGCATTCGGGGACCCTTCGTAAGTATTCTTTCGTCTTTTATTGCTTTTCGAGTCCGAAAGTCAAACTTTGTTTGACTTTCAGCGTTGACCAGCTTATGGTCAATGCGAAGTTCGTTTGAACTTCGCAACGTGATTGTAATCACGATGGTTATAGTCCCTTGGGACTATGCCTACTGATTACCACGTTGTCTAGGGTCGTAGGGTAAGCGATCTGATAAATCGCTTATACCTTCGAACCCGACCCAGTTTGGTCGATCATTAGGATCCGACCAAATACATTAGGTGACCATAGTATATAGGGAATAACCTTCCGAGGTTATACCTTATTGTCACATCGTTTGAGTAGTTGTATGATAGGTAGTTTATATGCCTTAGGTAAATTACCAGAATACCCTTTTCATGTATAATTGGTAATTAAGCATATGTAACCTAAAATTTTGTCACATAACTGATTATGTAACATGTTTAGGCATATAATACTTGTCATAGGACTAGTTAGGCGGTCCGAACGCGTTTCACGCGAACGACGCGTTAAAGTAGCATAAGCTTCCTAAACGGGTCGTAATGGGTCATAGACACATAGATTAAGGTTTCAATTAGTATGTAGGCTTTGTTAAACCATATGACACGAGTCTCTATACTCGTTTGGTTTACGAACCCTCATTCTATCAGATCTTCCGATTTAGGTCCGGTTTATTAACATAGTTACCTATATTAGGTGTCGTTTGATATCCACGATCTCTATCATTGTTTGGTTGTTACTCAAGGACTACTGAGATATCTCAAGTGAGTACATAGACCCCTCTTTTACTGTTTTCCAAACGTTTTGGGGTGGAACACATGTGCCTACTTGTTACTTTCATGCTTTCCTGTTTTCACATCATATACATGCTATGTTCAATAGTACACTTATAGTACATTGTTTTACATTTACATTTTATGCTATGTATGTCCATTGCGTGCATACTTAGTACATTGTTTTACATTTACATTTTATGCTATGTATGTCCATTGCGTGCATACTTAGTACATTGTTTTACATTTACATTTTATGCTATGTATGTCCATTGCGTGCATACTTAGTACATCGTTTTCATCACATGCTTACATGTTGTTATGACATTTGGGTTGTTTACAATGGAACAATACATTCATTAACATTAGCTACGCCGTTCGTTAGTAGGTAGTGGTACCATAGGAATTGACAACTCCCGTTCCGGACATCCCAGGGAAAGGGGACGAAAGGAATGACCGAATTCGATATACATAATTTAGATAAACCTTTAA
The DNA here is from genome assembly GCA_030545235.1 of Helianthus tuberosus. Classification (NCBI taxonomy): domain Eukaryota; kingdom Viridiplantae; phylum Streptophyta; class Magnoliopsida; order Asterales; family Asteraceae; genus Helianthus; species Helianthus tuberosus. Next base: position 348,828 of record JARYGA010023249.1, read on the forward strand.
GTTGTTTAAGGGTTTATCGCCGCAGTCTCAAGGCTTGGATGTATGCATTTTCACAACACCGCATAGATGTTCGTATCAGAATAGTATGCATTTACACAAAACATAGCTTTGATTTAAACTACGTTTTACTTCAATACTTTGTTTTTGTGCATATGGTTTAGTTGATATTTATCACTAGCCATACAGATCAGTTTGGTTACACATTACATGATTTACATTTGACACATATTACATGATTTACATTGATCATGCATTTACACAAAACATAGCTTTGATTTAAACTACGTTTTACTTCAATACTTTGTTTTTGTGCATATGGTTTAGTTGATATTTATCACTAGCCATACAGATCAGTTTGGTTACACATTACATGATTTACATTTGACACATATTACATGATTTACATTGATCATGCATTTACACAAAACATAGCTTTGATTTAAACCAAGTTTTACTTCAATACTATGTTCTTGTGCATATGGTTTAGTTGATACATTTCACTAGCCATACATATCATTTTGGTTACACATTACATGGTTTACATTTGACACATAAACACTTTTGACATTGGTTATACATTACATGACTTACATTAGACATGAACATTTTACATTGTTAGTTTGGTTTGAGTAAGTGATTAAGTAACGAAGCGTGTGTAATATGATACAAGCATGGTGGATACGCCGCTGGTACTTCCGATATATAAGTGTTTGTATGGTATTACATATCGTAGCGTTATTTGAATCATTTCAGTTTATGACATATAACATTTTATACAAATAACATACTTTTCACAATACATTGTTTTACAAACAACTTAACTTATACAAACTCATTTTACATGGTTATTAATTTAACCATGCATTATTCTCTTATTTATACGTATCATCTGAACTTATTGTTTTTCAAATGATTTACAAAGACAAAGCAAATTACAAGGTTCATGACTAAACATTTTCTTAAACAGAAGTCATGAATCTTATTTTCACAAAACCTATGTACTCGCCGGCATTTTTATGCTGACGTACCTATTTTCACATGTGTTTCAGGAAATGAAGCATAGGATTGATCAAGATACACTTAGGCGGACATGGGCCTTAGTGACAATAAAAGATGCAAGACTAGTTATTTATGTTATGTTTCTTTGATTATCAAGACATTGTAACTATTTTATTCAATAAAACAGTATTTCAATTTCCATGTGTTATGAAACAATAATTCTGTTACAACACTCCCCGATGTTTCCGCCATGTTTTGTTGTTTTACGTGGTCGGGGTGTGACAGAAAAGTTGGTATCAGAGCTCATGGTTATAGGGAATTAGGTTATTAGTAATACTTTGACCTAGTCTATAACCTTTCTAGGACCCTAACGCGAGTTTACTTGCGTTTAGTCATAAAACAATACTGTCACCTATCCTTAGGCGACAACCACAACAAGAACATAAAATTCAAAACCGCTTTGAAAACTAATCATCTGTTCTAGGATGATTGATTACTAGGTTTTGAACCCTCTATTGTAAGGTTTTGAACTCTCTATTATATGGTTTTGAACCCCTTTGAGTTTCAAAAACCTCGTCAAGGTTTTGGGTTTTAAATAATGTGAACACGTGCAAACTGGAAGGGTGAATTCCTGTATTCTGGGTTTTCTGTCTAGGCAAGCACTTCGTATACATCTCATCAGACGCGAGACCAGTTGTGCTTACCTGGGAATTCTTGGGATGAGTGTTCACTTATAGGCGAGCATGTCTTCGCGATACATTATTTTTGACCCATTTACTTTGATTTGTCACCATCTCATTTGTTTGCCTTAGGTAACAAACAAATGATCACAATTTTCACTCGTTGCCATTCGATATTGATTATCCAATAAACTTTCACTTGTTTCTTCCTATGTCTTTCATTTTCTTCTAGAATGTCTATTCCTCTCAGCAACGGTCAAATGTCCGAGCGAACAGCCAAATTCGCTCAGCGAATAGGCGAAGTAGTCCTGAAGACTGTTGAATTAGCTACTGCCATGTATCGTCTCCAGGATGAAGCCACTCAAGAGTCACCAAGACAGGCAGGACCTAGTCAGGTGACAGCACCACCAGCCAAGAAACCAATCGAGGAATCAAAGACCATGGATGAACGATCCCCTAAGAAGTCAAAGAAGCGAAAGGCTTCTCAGAACTTCGCCATGGTCGCTCACAATGGTAAAGCCGTCCCCAACCAACCAGCTCAACCCCCTGCTAGGAAGCCATACAATGGAACTGCACCCTTGTGCAACCAATGTAGCCTTCATCATCACCCTAGTGTGAAGTGCCGTGAATGCCAAATTTGTGGACGTAAAGGTCATACGGCAAAAGTTTGCGTAGCAGCAGTTACACCAAATCAAGCTGACAACAATCCTACTCAAGCTCGTTTCACACGAGGGTCTTGCTTCAACTGTGGCAAGATGGGCCATTTCCAAAGGGATTGCCCAAAGCTTGCTAATGCAAATCTGACCCACGGATGAGCAGTTGGCTGAGTAGAAGATGTTGCTATCTTATGCTTTTTGTTGCTTTCGTTTTCGTGTAATGTGAAACAATTTGTTTTGTTCATAAATAAATTGTTGTTCACAATTCTGATATACAAGTGTAGTTACATGTGTGTATGACTTTTCCTATGTTACCTACATCAAGGAACTATGTTCCTTACAAACTACTCTAGTAATTCTCTCTTTCAAATGATCGCTCATGATTCCTTAAAAAAAAAAAAAAATTAAGTACTCGTTTCACTCTAAGATACGAAAATAAAGTGACATTATGAGTAATCATGCTTCTGCACATCTGTGCCTTTAAATCCTTGGTTAGATAACTAAGGGTATTATCAAATCTCATACCCATTACGTTTTGATTTTTCAACATACACAGTACAAGTATTTCAAAACAATCTTCATGATCTCAAGACATTTCATATAGTTTGAAAACAATTTTTCTAGATGCATTGCCTATGTTATTTCAAAAACATTGGCCATGTTATCAAAACCAACCTTCCTAATTTCAAAATATTTCATATAGTCTGAAGACAATATTAACACAATACATTTTCTTATCAAGTGCATGATTTCGAAAAGCATCATTCATGTCTTTCAAAAACCTTATACATAATTTCAAAATTCATCTCGCATGATTTTAAAACATTTTTGTAAATATATCTATCTAATACACCTACTTTATGATTTCAAAAGTATTATATATAAGGTTTCAAAAACGTTAAACACATTTTTCTTAAAAGAACCCCATGCACAGTTTTCAAAACTATTTTCCTCGTACATTGACTTAACCTTCAAATTCTGCTTCATATGTCGCCTTGACATATCAAGCATCTCAACTTCATAAGCATTCTTACTTCATGTTATGACATAAGCACATCCAGTGCAAGGTTTCAAAACATCTTCAACTTCTAAAAATCCATACGGGATCTTTTTATCTTCACATTTAGATCCTTGTGGATGATTATCATTCAAATAAGAGTCCTTAATTGGATTCCTTATGTACCTTAATTCGAACGCTTCGGTTTCTAATAATCGAAATCGAATTTTCTTTTTGAATCTTTCTATCTTTATAGTTGGATTCTTGATAACGTTTAAAGTACCAAATGAAATCCACGGAATGGATTCCTAGTGTGCTTTAAATGCATGTACGCAATTTACAAGACAAATTAACAAACAATTTTGTGGTTATGTGACTATGTGTTTATTCATCTTATGTTTTCTTTTATGCATTTTTGGTGTTTTTGTATACTCTGGATATTCGTTATCCAAATCCTCGTAGAATCTTTCATATCTTCATATGATGGATTCGAAGCAGGATATTCAAAAGGCACTAACTTAAATCCTTAATGGGCTTCTATGTAATAGTTAAGACCCTTGGATTATATAGTACCACTCCATGATTCATAAGAGATCCTTTAGTGGTCTAGTCAAAAAGATTGATTCACAATTTGGTTAAAGAACGACATCTAGTGATGTAGCTGAACAGACTCCTTGATAGTCTATTTAGATCATTTATTGATTTAATTAAAAGGATTCTATGGCGGTCTAGTCACACTCATCACAGGATTGTTCATTTGGTTTTACCCTACACATTATAAAATAGACAGTGTGAACTATGCAAGGAATTGTCTAATTATGGACGCGTACATAATTATGAAATTTAGTGCACAGAAACCCAGTAAGATTTATTATGTGCAAGAACCGATAGTGACAACAATAACAAAATGAGAACGATGTAATGAAGGTACGGTGGACGCACCAATGACGCTTCATATACTTGTATATAAGTATCCCTCTTACATTGCAAACACGATGTTATTAAAGTTACTATAAGTTCAGAACCCTAACCAATGTTGTTTGATCTTTTCAACTTCATGTTTTAAACTCTCACGAGTTTCCTCTAAATAAATTTCGGGACGAAATTTCCTAAAGTAGGGGAGACTTAACACCTGTGCCTCCACGGCCATCAAACAGATACTGAACCAATGAAATATTATATTTCATACTTGGGATTTGTAAAAATATGTGTATCATTTGCACATATCAATTTTTGTTCAATTCCAAACTCTAAATCGCTTTCTGGAAGGTTATACGCGCACCGATGCGTAGATATAACCAGTTTAATGCAACGAACACTCCGGAATAGTGAAATAGGCTTAACATACCTTAAATAACCTTTACATAACTTAGAAATAAGTTTTGAAGGCTTTGGTATGGCAAAATCAAGTTAAATCGCTTACAGGGACTAAAGTTGACAAACTGCGAAAGTATGCCAATTTGAACTGTAACAGACATTCCGGAACATGACCATAAGTTAAACATACCATAAATATCCTTTACATAGCTTAGAAATAGGCTTTGAGGGGTTTGGTGTGCTAAAATAAACTTTTGGCTCATTCAGGGACTAAAAGTGTCAAAAAGTGCACAAGTTTGCATTTACGCGCATAACTTACGTTCTGAATACATCCGGACATCCAAAAATTTATGTAAGCACTAAAACATTTTATTTTAGTGTTCGGCATAAGAAAAATCCATTCGTCACGTCATTTGGATCGTTTTTCGCGCTTATGCGCATTCCGTCGTAATTAAGCGAACATCGCGTTCGTACGACCAAACGAACCAACATCCGACATATTTTTGAGCATGTTTCATGTCCACAATGTTTAGACATCATGTTAGGGCCTTAAAGTTGGCTTAACGGGCCTTAAACATGTCGGAAATGGCTTAAACACATAACAGGGACTGAAACTGCAATATTTGAAACTTGTTTTCTGATCTGAAGAGCTAGGCGGCCCGCGTGAGCCAAGCTTAAATCTTAGGCGGCCCGCGTTAGACTCTCTGATCAGATAAGATCGAACAGTCAGCGTATTCCAGCTGTTTTAACCACAACCACAAGCTCACCACTTGCCTATTCAGCTGATAAGGATCAATTTTAGGCACCATAACTTTCTGACACTTGTACGGATACGATTAAGGCACGATATTCGACAAACGATCTTAACGGTTACCCGAAAACTATAAATACCCCACCCCCCATTACTCCAAAACCACTAGAATCTGATCTAAATGACTCTAAGTTGGAACCATTGTTTCATACCTGAGTTATTGTGATCTAGATTAGCATTCGGGGACCCTTCGTAAGTATTCTTTCGTCTTTTATTGCTTTTCGAGTCCGAAAGTCAAACTTTGTTTGACTTTCAGCGTTGACCAGCTTATGGTCAATGCGAAGTTCGTTTGAACTTCGCAACGTGATTGTAATCACGATGGTTATAGTCCCTTGGGACTATGCCTACTGATTACCACGTTGTCTAGGGTCGTAGGGTAAGCGATCTGATAAATCGCTTATACCTTCGAACCCGACCCAGTTTGGTCGATCATTAGGATCTGACCAAATACATTAGGTGACCATAGTATATAGGGAATAACCTTCTGAGGTTATACCTTATGGTCACATCGTTTGAGTAGTTGTATGATAGGTAGTTTATATGCCTTAGGTAAATTACCAGAATACCCTTTTCATGTATAATTGGTAATTAAGCATATGTAACCTAAACTTTTGTCACATAACTGATTATGTAACATGTTTAGGCATATAATACTTGTCATAGGACTAGTTAGGCGGTCCGAACGCGTTTCACGCGAACGACGCGTTAAAGTAGCATAAGCTTCCTAAACGGGTCGTAATGGGTCGTAGACACTTAGATTAAGGTTTCAATTAGTACGTAGGCTTTGTTAAACCATATGACACGAGTCTCTATACTCGTTTGGTTTACGAACCCTCATTCTATCAGATCTTCCGATTTAGGTCCGGTTTATTAACATAGGTACCTATATTAGGTGTCGTTTGATATCCGCGATCTCTAACATTGTTTGGTTGTTACTCAAGGACTACTGAGCAATCTCAAGTGAGTACATAGACCCCTCTTTTACTGTTTTCCAAACGTTTTGGGGTGGAACACATGTGCCTACTTGTTACTTTCATGCTTTCCTGTTTTCACATCATATACATGCTATGTTCAATAGTACACTTATAGTACATTGTTTTACATTTACATTTTATGTTATGTATGTCCATTGCGTGCATACTTAGTTCATTGTTTTACATTTACATTTTATGCTATGTATGTCCATTGCGTGCATACTTAGTACATTGTTTTACACTTACATTTTATGCTATGTATGTCCATTGCGTGCATACTTAGTACATCGTTTTCATCACATGCTTACATTTTGTTATGACATTTGGGTTGTTTACAATAGAACAATACATTCATTAACATTAGCTACGCCGTTCGTTAGTAGGTAGTGGTACCATAGGAATTGACAACTCCCGTTCCGGACATCCCAGGGAAAGGGGACGAAAGGAATGACCGAATTCGATATACATAATTTAGATAAACCATTAAGTTGTTTAAGGGTTTATCGCCGCAGTCTCAAGGCTTGGATGTATGCATTTTCACAACATCGCATAGATGTTCGTATCAGTATAGCATGCATTTACACAAAACATAGCTTTGATTTAAACTACGTTTTACTTCAATACTTTGTTTTTGTGCATATGGTTTAGTTGATATTTATCACTAGCCATACAGATCAGTTTGGTTACACATTACATGATTTACATTTGACACATATTACATGATTTACATTGATCGTGCATTTACACAAAACATAGCTTTGATTTAAACTACGTTTTACTTCAATACTTTGTTTTTGTGCATATGGTTTAGTTGATATTTATCACTAGCCATACAGATCAGTTTGGTTACACATTACATGATTTACATTTGACACATATTACATGATTTACATTGATCATGCATTTACACAAAACATAGCTTTGATTTAAACTAAGTTTTACTTCAATACTATGTTCTTGTGCATATGGTTTAGTTGATACATTTCACTAGCCATACATATCATTTTGGTTACACATTACATGGTTTACATTTGACACATAAACACTTTTGACATTGGTTATACATTACATGACTTACATTAGACATGAACATTTTACATTGTTAGTTTGGTTTGAGTAAGTGATTAAGTAACGAAGCGTGTGTAATATGATACAAGCATGGTGGATACGCCGCTGGTACTTCCTATATATAAGTGTTTGTATGGTATTACATATCGTAGCGTTATTTGAATCATTTCAGTTTATGACATATAACATTTTATACAAATAACATACTTTTCACAATACATTGTTTTACAAACAACTTAACTTATACAAACTCATTTTACATGGTTATTCATTTAACCATGCATTATTCTCTTATTTATACGTATCATCTGAACTTATTGTTTTTCAAATGATTTACAAAGACAAAGCAAATTACAAGGTTCATGACTAAACATTTTCTTAAACAGAAGTCATGAATCTTATTTTCACAAAACCTATGTACTCGCCGGCATTTTTATGCTGACGTACCTATTTTCACATGTGTTTCAGGAAATGAAGCATAGGATTGATCAAGATACACTTAGGCAGACATGGGCCTTAGTGACAATAAAAGATGCAAGACTAGTTATTTATGTTATGTTTCTTTGATTATCAAGACATTGTAACTATTTTATTCAATAAAACAGTATTTCAATTTCCATGTGTTATGAAACAATAATTCGGTTACAACACTCCCCGATGTTTCCGCCATGTTTTGTTGTTTTACGTGGTCGGGGTGTGATAGAAAAGTTGGTATCAGAGCTCATGGTTATAGGGAATTAGGTTATTTGTAATACTTTGACCTAGTCTATAACCTTTCTAGGACCCTAACGCGAGTTTACTTGCGTTTAGTCATAAAACAATACTGTCACCTATCCTTAGGCGACAACCACAACAAGAACATAAAATTCAAAACCGCTTTGAAAACTAATCATCTGTTCTAGGATGATTGATTACTAGGTTTTGAACCCTCTATTATAAGGTTTTGAACTCTCTATTATATGGTTTTGAACCCCTTTGAGTTTCAAAAACCTCGTCAAGGTTTTGGGTTTTAAATAATGTGAACACGTGCAAACTGGAAGGGTGAATGCCTGTATTCTGGGTTTTCTGTCTAGGCAAGCACTTCGTATACATCTCATCAGACGCGAGACCAGTTGTGCTTACCTGGGAATTCTTGGGATGAGTGTTCACTTATAGGCGAGCATGTCTTCGCGATACATTATTTTTGACCCATTTACTTTGATTTGTCACCATCTCATTTGTTTGCCTTAGGTAACAAACAAATGATCACAATTTTCACTCGTTACCATTCGATATTGATTATCCAATAAACTTTCACTTGTTTCTTCCTATGTCTTTCATTTTCTTCTAGAATGTCTATTCCTCTCAGCAACGGTCAAATGTCCGAGCGAACAGCCAAATTCGCTCAGCGAATAGGCGAAGTAGTCCTGAAGACTGTTGAATTAGCTACTGCCATGTATCGTCTCCAGGATGAAGCCACTCAAGGGTCACCAAGACAGGCAGGACCTAGTCAGGTGACAGCACCACCAGCCAAGAAACCAATCGAGGAATCAAAGACCATGGATGAACGATCCCCTAAGAAGTCAAAGAAGCGAAAGGCTTCTCAGAACTTCGCCATGGTCGCTCACAATGGTAAAGCCGTCCCCAACCAACCAGCTCAACCCCCTGCTAGGAAGCCATACAATGGAACTGCACCCTTGTGCAACCAATGTAGCCTTCATCATCACCCTAGTGTGAAGTGCCGCGAATGCCAAATTTGTGGACGTAAAGGTCATACGGCAAAAGTTTGCGTAGCAGCAGTTACACCAAATCAAGCTGACAACAATCCTACTTAAGCTCGTTTCACACGAGGGTCTTGCTTCAACTGTGGCAAGATGGGCCATTTCCAAAGGGATTGCCCAAAGCTTGCTAATGCAAATCTGACCCACGGATGAGCAGTTGGCTGAGTAGAAGATGTTGCTATCTTATGCTTTTTGTTGCTTTCGTTTTCGTGTAATGTGAAACAATCTGTTTTGTTCATAAATAAATTGTTGTTCACAATTCTGATATACAAGTGTAGTTACATGTGTGTATGACTTTTCCTATGTTACCTACATCAAGGAACTATGTTCCTTACAAACTACTCTAGTAATTCTCTCTTTCAAATGATCGCTCATGATTCCTTAAAAAAAAAAATTTAAGTACTCGTTTCACTCTAAGATACGAAAATAAAGTGACATTATGAGTAATCATGCTTCTGCACATCTGTGCCTTTAAATCCTTGGTTAGATAACTAAGGGTATTATCAAATCTCATACCCATTACGTTTTGATTTTTCAACATACACAGTACAAGTATTTCAAAACAATCTTCATGATCTCAAAACATTTCATATAGTTTGAAAACAATTTTTCTAGATGCATTGCCTATGTTATTTCAAAAACATTGGCCATGTTATCAAAACCAACCTTCCTAATTTCAAAATATTTCATATAGTCTGAAGACAATATTAACACAATACATTTTCTTATCAAGTGCATGATTTCGAAAAGCATCATTCATGTCTTTCAAAAACCTTATACATAATTTCAAAATTCATCTCGCATGATTTTAAAACATTTTTGTAAATATATCTATCTAATACACCTACTTTATGATTTCAAAAGTATTATATATAAGGTTTCAAAAACGTTAAACACATTTTTCTTAAAAGAACCCCATGCACAGTTTTCAAAAATATTTTCCTCGTACATTGACTTAACCTTCAAATTCTGCTTCATATGTCGCCTTGACATATCAAGCATCTCAACTTCATAAGCATTCTTACTTCATGTTATGACATAAGCACATCCAATGCAAGGTTTCAAAACATCTTCAACTTCTAAAAATCCATACGGGATCTTTTTATCTTCACATTTAGATCCTTGTGGATGATTATCATTCAAATAAGAGTCCTTAATTGGATTCCTTATGTACCTTAATTCGAACGCTTCGGTTTCTAATAATCGAAATCGAATTTTCTTTTTGAATCTTTCTATCTTTATAGTTGGATTCTTGATAACGTTTAAAGTACCAAATGAAATCCACGGAATGCATTCCTAGTGTGCTTTAAATGCATGTACGCAATTTACAAGACAAATTAACAAACAATTTTGTGGTTATGTGACTATGTGTTTATTCATCTTATGTTTTCTTTTATGCATTTTTGGTGTTTTTGTATACTCTGGATATTCGTTATCCAAATCCTCGTAGAATCTTTCATATCTTCATATGATGGATTCGTAGCAGGATATTCAAAAGGCACTACCTTAAATCCTTAATGGGCTTCTATGTAATAGTTAAGACCCTTGGATTATATAGTACCACTCCATGATTCATAAGAGATCCTTTAGTGGTCTAGTCAAAAAGATTGATTCACAATTTGGTTAAAGAACGACATCTAGTGATGTAGCTGAACAGACTCCTTGATAGTCTATTTAGATCATTTATTGATTTAATTAAAAGGATTCTATGGCGGTCTAGTCACACCCATCACAAGATTTTTCATTTGGTTTTACCCTACACATTATAAAATAGACTGTGTGAACTATGCAAGGAATTGTCTAATTATGGACGCGTACATAATTATGAAATTTAGTGCACAGAAACCCAGTAAGATTTATTATGTGCAAGAACCGATAGTGACAACAATAACAAAATGAGAACGATGTAATGAAGGTACGGTGGACGCACCAATGACGCTTCATATACTTGTATATAAGTATCCCTCTTACATTGCAAACATGATGTTATTAAAGTTACTATAAGTTCAGAACCCTAACCAATGTTGTTTGATCTTTTCAACTTCATGTTTTAAACTCTCACGAGTTTCCTCTAAATAAATTTCGGGACGAAATTTCCTAAAGTAGGGGAGACTTAACACCTGTGCCTCCACGGCCATCAAACAGATACCGAACCAATGAAATATTATATTTCATACTTGGGATTTGTAAAAATATGTGTATCATTTGCACATATCAATTTTTGTTCAATTCCAAACTCTAAATCGCTTTCTGGAAGGTTATACGCGCACCGATGCGTAGATATAACCAATTTAATGCAACGAACACTCCTTAATAGTGAAATAGGCTTAACATACCTTAAATAACCTTTACATAACTTAGAAATAAGTTTTGAAGGCTTTGGTATGGCAAAATCAAGTTAAATCGCTTACAGGGACTAAAGTTGACAAACTGCGAAAGTATGCCAATTTGAACTGTAACAGACATTCCGGAACATGACCATAAGTTAAACATACCATAAATATCCTTTACATAGCTTAGAAATAGGCTTTGAGGGGTTTGGTGTGCTAAAATAAACTTTTGGCTCATTCAGGGACTAAAAGTGTCAAAAAGTGCACAAGTTTGCATTTACGCGCATAACTTACGTTCTGAATACATCCGGACATCCAAAAATTTATGTAAGCACTAAAACATTTTATTTTAGTGTTCGGAATAAAAAAAATCCATTCGTCACGTCATTTGGATCGTTTTTCGCGCTTATGCGCATTCCGTCGTAATTAAGCGAACATCGCGTTCGTACGACCAAACGAACCAACATCCGACATATTTTTGAGCATGTTTCATGTCCACAATGTTTAGACATCATGTTAGGGCCTTAAAGTTGGCTTAACGGGCCTTAAACATGTCGGAAATGGCTTAAACACATAACAGGGACTGAAACTGCAATATTTGAAACTTGTTTTCTGATCTGAAGAGCTAGGCGGCCCGCGTGAGCCAAGCTTAAATCTTAGGCGGCCCACGTCAGACTCTCTGAACAGATAAGATCGAACAGTCAGCGTATTCCAGCTGTTTTAACCACAACCACAAGCTCACCACTTGCCTATTCAGCTGATAAGGATCAATTTTAGGCACCATAACTTTCTGACACTTGTACGGATACGATTAAGGCACGATATTCGACAAACGATCTTAACGGTTACCCGAAAACTATAAATACCCCACCCCCCATTACTCCAAAACCACTAGAATCTGATCTAAATGACTCTAAGTTGGAACCATTGTTTCATACCTGAGTTATTGTGATCTAGATTAGCATTCGGGGACCCTTCGTAAGTATTCTTTCGTCTTTTATTGCTTTTCGAGTCCGAAAGTCAAACTTTGTTTGACTTTCAGCGTTGACCAGCTTATGGTCAATGCGAAGTTCGTTTGAACTTCGCAACGTGATTGTAATCACGATGGTTATAGTCCCTTGGGACTATGCCTACTGATTACCACGTTGTCTAGGGTCGTAGGGTAAGCAATCTGATAAATCGCTTATACCTTCGAACCCGACCCAGTTTGGTCGATCATTAGGATCTGACCAAATACATTAGGTGACCATAGTATATAGGGAATAACCTTCCGAGGTTATACCTTATGGTCACATCGTTTGAGTAGTTGTATGATAGGTAGTTTATATGCCTTAGGTAAATTACCAGAATACCCTATTCATGTATAATTGGAAATTAAGCATATGTAACCTAAACTTTTGTCACATAACTGATTATGTAACATGTTTAGGCATATAATACTTGTCATAGGACTAGTTAGGCGGTCCGAACGCGTTTCACGCGAACGACGCGTTAAAGTAGCATAAGCTTCCTAAACGGGTCGTAATGGGTCGTAGACACTTAGATTAAGGTTTCAATTAGTATGTAGGCTTTGTTAAACCATATGACACGAGTCTCTATACTCGTTTGGTTTACGAACCCTCATTCTATCAGATCTTCCGATTTAGGTCCGGTTTATTAACATAGGTACCTATATTAGGTGTCGTTTGATATCCGCGATCTCTAACATTGTTTGGTTGTTACTCAAGGACTACTGAGCAATCTCAAGTGAGTACATAGACCCCTCTTTTACTGTTTTCCAAACGTTTTGGGGTGGAACACATGTGCCTACTTGTTACTTTCATGCTTTCCTGTTTTCACATCATATACATGCTATGTTCAATAGTACACTTATAGTACATTGTTTTACATTTACATTTTATGTTATGTATGTCCATTGCGTGCATACTTAGTACATTGTTTTACATTTACATTTTATGCTATGTATGTCCATTGCGTGCATACTTAGTACATTGTTTTACATTTACATTTTATGCTATGTATGTCCATTGCGTGCATACTTAGTACATCGTTTTCATCACATGCTTACATTTTGTTATGACATTTGGGTTGTTTACAATAGAACAATACATTCATTAACATTAGCTACGCCGTTCGTTAGTAGGTAGCGGTACCATAGGAATTGACAACTCCCGTTCCGGACATCCCAGGGAAAGGGGACGAAAGGAATGACCGAATTCGATATACATAATTTAGATAAACCTTTAAGTTGTTTAAGGGTTTATCGCCGCAGTCTCAAGGCTTGGATGTATGCATTTTCACAACACCGCATAGATGTTCGTATCAGTATAGCATGCATTTACACAAAACATAGCTTTGATTTAAACTACGTTTTACTTCAATACTTTGTTTTTGTGCATATGGTTTAGTTGATATTTATGACTAGCCATACAGATCAGTTTGGTTACACATTACATGATTTACATTTGACACATATTACATGATTTACATTGATCATGCATTTACACAAAACATAGCTTTGATTTAAACTACGTTTTACTTCAATACTTTGTTTTTGTGCATATGGTTTAGTTGATATTTATCACTAACCATACTGATCAGTTTGGTTACACATTACATGATTTACATTTGACACATATTACATGATTTACATTGATCATGCATTTACACAAAACATAACTTTGATTTAAACTAAGTTTTACTTCAATACTATGTTCTTGTGCATATGGTTTAGTTGATACATTTCACTAGCCATACATATCATTTTGGTTACACATTACATGGTTTACATTTGACACATAAACACTTTTGACATTGGTTATACATTACATGACTTACATTAGACATGAACATTTTACATTGTTAGTTTGGTTTGAGTAAGTGATTAAGTAACGAAGCGTGTGTAATATGATACAAGCATGGTGGATACGCCGCTGGTACTTCCTATATATAAGTGTTTGTATGGTATTACATATCGTAGCGTTATTTGAATCATTTCAGTTTATGACATATAACATTTTATACAAATAACATACTTTTCACAATACATTGTTTTACAAACAACTTAACTTATACAAACTCATTTTATATGGTTATTCATTTAACCATGCATTATTCTCTTATTTATACGTATCATCTGAACTTATTGTTTTTCAAATGATTTACAAAGACAAAGCAAATTACAAGGTTCATGACTAAACATTTTCTTAAACAGAAGTCATGAATCTTATTTTCACAAAACCTATGTACTCGCCGGCATTTTTATGCTGACGTACCTATTTTCACATGTGTTTCAGGAAAATGAAGCATAGGATTGATCAAGATACACTTAGGCGGACATGGGCCTTAGTGACAATAAAAGATGCAAGACTAGTTATTTATGTTATGTTTCTTTGATTATCAAGACATTGTAACTATTTTATTCAATAAAACAGTATTTCAATTTCCATGTGTTATGAAACAATAATTCTGTTACAACACTCCCCGATGTTTCCGCCATGTTTTGTTGTTTTACGTGGTCGGGGTGTGATAGAAAAGTTGGTATCAGAGCTCATGGTTATAGGGAATTAGGTTATTAGTAATACTTTGACCTAGTCTATAACCTTTCTAGGACCCTAACGCGAGTTTACTTGCGTTTAGTCATAAAACAATACTGTCACCTATCCTTAGGCGACAACCACAACAAGAACATAAAATTCAAAACCGCTTTGAAAACTAATCATCTGTTCTAGGATGATTGATTACTAGGTTTTGAACCCTCTATTGTAAGGTTTTGAACTCTCTATTATATGGTTTTGAACCCCTTTGAGTTTCAAAAACCTCGTCAAGGTTTTGGGTTTTAAATAATGTGAACACGTGCAAACTGGAAGGGTGAATGCCTGTATTCTGGGTTTTCTGTCTAGGCAAGCACTTCGTATACATCTCATCAGACGCGAGACCAGTTGTGCTTACCTGGGAATTCTTGGGATGAGTGTTCACTTATAGGCGAGCATGTCTTCGCGATACATTATTTTTGACCCATTTACTTTGATTTGTCACCATCTCATTTGTTTGCCTTAGGTAACAAACAAATGATCACAATTTTCACTCGTTGCCATTCGATATTGATTATCCAATAAACTTTCACTTGTTTCTTCCTATGTCTTTCATTTTCTTCTAGAATGTCTATTCCTCTCAGCAACGGTCAAATGTCCGAGCGAACAGCCAAATTCGCTCAGCGAATAGGCGAAGTAGTCCTGAAGACTGTTGAATTAGCTACTGCCATGTATCGTCTCTAGGATGAAGCCACTCAAGAGTCACCAAGACAGGCAGGACCTAGTCAGGTGACAGCACCACCAGCCAAGAAACCAATCGAGGAATCAAAGACCATGGATGAACGATCCCCTAAGAAGTCAAAGAAGCGAAAGGCTTCTCAGAACTTCGCCATGGTCGCTCACAATGGTAAAGCCGTCCCCAACCAACCAGCTCAACCCCCTGCTAGGAAGCCATACAATGGAACTGCACCCTTGTGCAACCAATGTAGCCTTCATCATCACCCTAGTGTGAAGTGCCGCGAATGCCAAATTTGTGGACGTAAAGGTCATACGGCAAAAGTTTGCGTAGCAGCAGTTACACCAAATCAAGCTGACAACAATCCTACTCAAGCTCGTTTCACACGAGGGTCTTGCTTCAACTGTGGCAAGATGGGCCATTTCCAAAGGGATTGCCCAAAGCTTGCTAATGCAAATCTGACCCACGGATGAGCAGTTGGCTGAGTAGAAGATGTTGCTATCTTATGCTTTTTGTTGCTTTCGTTTTCGTGTAATGTGAAACAATCTGTTTTGTTCATAAATAAATTGTTGTTCACAATTCTGATATACAAGTGTAGTTACATGTGTGTATGACTTTTCCTATGTTACCTACATCAAGGAACTATGTTCCTTACAAACTACTCTAGTAATTCTCTCTTTCAAATGATCGCTCATGATTCCTTAAAAAAAAAAATTTAAGTACTCGTTTCACTCTAAGATACGAAAATAAAGTGACATTATGAGTAATCATGCTTCTGCACATCTGTGCCTTTAAATCCTTGGTTAGATAACTAAGGGTATTATCAAATCTCATACCCATTACGTTTTGATTTTTCAACATACACAGTACAAGTATTTCAAAACAATCTTCATGATCTCAAAACATTTCATATAGTTTAAAAACAATTTTTCTAGATGCATTGCCTATGTTATTTCAAAAACATTGGCCATGTTATCAAAACCAACCTTCCTAATTTCAAAATATTTCATATAGTCTGAAGACAATATTAACACAATACATTTCCTTATCAAGTGCATGATTTCGAAAAGCATCATTCATGTCTTTCAAAAACCTTATACATAATTTCAAAATTCATCTCGCATGATTTTAAAACATTTTTGTAAATATATCTATCTAATACACCTACTTTATGATTTCAAAAGTATTATATATAAGGTTTCAAAAACGTTAAACACATTTTTCTTAAAAGAACCCCATGCACAGTTTTCAAAAATATTTTCCTCGTACATTGACTTAACCTTCAAATTCTGCTTCATATGTCGCCTTGACATATCAAGCATCTCAACTTCATAAGCATTCTTACTTCATGTTATGACATAAGCACATCCAGTGCAAGGTTTCAAAACATCTTCAACTTCTAAAAATCCATACGGGATCTTTTTATCTTCACATTTAGATCCTTGTGGATAATTATCATTCAAATAAGAGTCCTTAATTGGATTCCTTATGTACCTTAATCCGAACGCTTCGGTTTCTAATAATCAAAATCGAATTTTCTTTTTGAATCTTTCTATCTTTATAGTTGGATTCTTGATAACGTTTAAAGTACCAAATGAAATCCACGGAATGGATTCCTAGTGTGCTTTAAATGCATGTACACAATTTACAAGACAAATTAACAAACAATTTTGTGGTTATGTGACTATGTGTTTATTCATCTTATGTTTTCTTTTATGCATTTTTGGTGTTTTTGTATACTCTGGATATTCGTTATCCAAATCCTCGTAGAATCTTTCATATCTTCATATGATGGATTCGTAGCAGGATATTCAAAAGGCACTACCTTAAATCCTTAATGGGCTTCTATGTAATAGTTAAGACCCTTGGATTATATAGTACCACTCCATGATTCATAAGAGATCCTTTAGTGGTCTAGTCAAAAAGATTGATTCACAATTTGGTTAAAGAACGACATCTAGTGATGTAGCTGAACAGACTCCTTGATAGTCTATTTAGATCATTTATTGATTTAATTAAAAGGATTCTATGGCGGTCTAGTCACACTCATCACAGGATTGTTCATTTGGTTTTACCCTACACATTATAAAATAGACTGTGTGAACTATGCAAGGAATTGTCTAATTATGGACGCGTACATAATTATGAAATTTAGTGCACAGAAACCCAGTAAGATTTATTATGTGCAAGAACCGATAGTGACAACAATAACAAAATGAGAACGATGTAATGAAGGTACGGTGGACGCACCAATGACGCTTCATATACTTGTATATAAGTATCCCTCTTACATTGCAAACATGATGTTATTAAAGTTACTATAAGTTCAGAACCCTAACCAATGTTGTTTGATCTTTTCAACTTCATGTTTTAAACTCTCACGAGTTTCCTCTAAATAAATTTCGGGACGAAATTTCCTAAAGTAGGGGAGACTTAACACCAGTGCCTCCACGGCCATCAAACAGATACCGAACCAATGAAATATTATATTTCATACTTGGGATTTGTAAAAATATGTGTATCATTTGCACATATCAATTTTTGTTCAATTCCAAACTCTAAATCGCTTTCTGGAAGGTTATACGCGCACCGATGCGTAGATATAACCAGTTTAATGCAACGAACACTCCGGAATAGTGAAATAGGCTTAACATACCTTAAATAACCTTTACATAACTTAGAAATAAGTTTTGAAGGCTTTGGTATGGCAAAATCAAGTTAAATCGCTTACAGGGACTAAAGTTGACAAACTGCGAAAGTATGCCAATTTGAACTGTAACAGACATTCCGGAACATGACCATAAGTTAAACATACCATAAATATCCTTTACATAGCTTAGAAATAGGCTTTGAGGGGTTTGGTGTGCTAAAATAAACTTTTGGCTCATTCAGGGACTAAAAGTGTCAAAAAGTGCACAAGTTTGCATTTACGCGCATAACTTACGTTCTGAATACATCCGGACATCCAAAAATTTATGTAAGCACTAAAACATTTTATTTTAGTGTTCGGCATAAGAAAAATCCATTCGTCACGTCATTTGGATCGTTTTTCGCGCTTATGCGCATTCCGTCGTAATTAAGCGAACATCGCGTTCGTACGACCAAACGAACCAACATCCGACATATTTTTGAGCATGTTTCATGTCCACAATGCTTAGACATCATGTTAGGGCCTTAAAGTTGGCTTAACGGGCCTTAAACATGTCGGAAATGGCTTAAACACATAACAGGGACTGAAACTGCAATATTTGAAACTTGTTTTCTGATCTGAAGAGCTAGGCGGCCCGCGTGAGCCAAGATTAAATCTTAGGCGGCCCGCGTCAGACTCTCTGATCAGATAAGATCGAACAGTCACCGTATTCCAGCTGTTTTAACCACAACCACAAGCTCACCACTTGCCTATTCAGCTGATAAGGATCAATTTTAGGCACCATAACTTTCTGACACTTGTACGGATACGATTAAGGCACGATATTCGACAAACGATCTTAACGGTTACCCGAAAACTATAAATACCCCACCCCCCATTACTCCAAAACCACTAGAATCTGATCTAAATGACTCTAAGTTGGAACCATTGTTTCATACCTGAGTTATTGTGATCTAGATTAGCATTCGGGGACCCTTCGTAAGTATTATTTCGTCTTTTATTGCTTTTCGAGTCCGAAAGTCAAACTTTGTTTGACTTTCAGCGTTGACCAGCTTATGGTCAATGCGAAGTTCGTTTGAACTTCGCAACGTGATTGTAATCACGATGGTTATAGTCCCTTGGGACTATGCCTACTGATTACCACGTTGTCTAGGGTCGTAGGGTAAGCGATCTGATAAATCGCTTATACCTTCGAACCCGACCCAGTTTGGTCGATCATTAGGATCCGACCAAATACATTAGGTGACCATAGTATATAGGGAATAACCTTCCGAGGTTATACCATATGGTCACATCGTTTGAGTAGTTGCATGATAGGTAGTTTATATGCCTTAGGTAAATTACCAGAATACCCTTTTCATGTATAATTGGTAATTAAGCATATGTAACCTAAACTTTTGTCACATAACTGATTATGTAACATGTTTAGGCATATAATACTTGTCATAGGACTAGTTAGGCGGTCCGAACGCGTTTCACGCGAACGACGCGTTAAAGTAGCATAAGCTTCCTAAACGGGTCGTAATGGGTCATAGACACTTAGATTAAGGTTTCAATTAGTATGTAGGCTTTGTTAAACCATATGACACGAGTCTCTATACTTGTTTGGTTTACGAACCCTCATTCTATCAGATCTTCCGATTTAGGTCCGGTTTATTAACATAGTTACCTATATTAGGTGTCGTTTGATATCCGCGATCTCTAGCATTGTTTGGTTGTTACTCAAGGACTACTGAGCAATCTCAAGTGAGTACATAGACCCCACTTTTACTGTTTTCCAAACGTTTTGTGGTGGAACACATGTGCCTACTTGTTACTTTCATGCTTTCCTGTTTTCACATCATATACATGCTATGTTCAATAGTACACTTATAGTACATTGTTTTACATTTACATTTTATGCTATGTATGTCCATTGCGTGCATACTTAGTTCATTGTTTTACATTTACATTTTATGCTATGTATGTCCATTGCATGCATACTTAGTACATTGTTTTACATTTACATTTTATGCTATGTATGTCCATTGCGTGCATACTTAGTACATCGTTTTCATCACATGCTTACATTTTGTTATGACATTTGGGTTGTTTACAATGGAATAATACATTCATTAACATTAGCTACGCCGTTCGTTAGTGGGTAGTGGTACCATAGGAATTGACAACTCCCGTTCCGGACATCCCAGGGAAAGGGGACGAAAGGAATGACCGAATTTGATATACATAATTTAGATAAACCTTTAAGTTGTTTAAGGGTTTATCGCCGCAGTCTCAAGGCTTGGATGTATGCATTTTCACAACACCGCATAGATGTTCGTATCAGTATAGCATGCATTTACACAAAACATAGCTTTGATTTAAACTACGTTTTACTTCAATACTTTGTTTTTGTGCATATGGTTTAGTTGATATTTATCACTAGCCATACAGATCAGTTTGGTTACACATTACATGATTTACATTTGACACATATTACATGATTTACATTGATCATGCATTTACACAAAACATAGCTTTGATTTAAACTACGTTTTACTTCAATACTTTGTTTTTGTGCATATGGTTTAGTTGATATTTATCACTAGCCATACAGATCAGTTTGGTTACACATTACATGATTTACATTTGACACATATTACATGATTTACATTGATCATGCATTTACACAAAACATAGCTTTGATTTAAACCAAGTTTTACTTCAATACTATGTTCTTGTGCATATGGTTTAGTTGATACATTTCACTAGCCATACATATCATTTTGGTTACACATTACATGGTTTACATTTGACACATAAACACTTTTGACATTGGTTATACATTACATGACTTACATTAGACATGAACATTTTACATTGTTAGTTTGGTTTGAGTAAGTGATTAAGTAACTAAGCGTGTGTAATATGATACAAGCATGGTGGATACGCCGCTGGTACTTCCTATATATAAGTGTTTGTATGGTATTACATATCGTAGCGTTATTTGAATCATTTCAGTTTATGACATATAACATTTTATACAAATAACATACTTTTCACAATACATTGTTTTACAAACAACTTAACTTATACAAACTCATTTTACATGGTTATTCATTTAACCATGCATTATTCTCTTATTTATACGTATCATCTGAACTTATTGTTTTTCAAATGATTTACAAAGACAAAGCAAATTACAAGGTTCATGACTAAACATTTTCTTAAACAGAAGTCATGAATCTTATTTTCACAAAACCTATGTACTCGCCGGCATTTTTATGCTGACGTACCTATTTTCACATGTGTTTCAGGAAATGAAACATAGGATTGATCAAGATACACTTAGGCGGACATGGGCCTTAGTGACAATAAAAGATGCAAGACTAGTTATTTATGTTATGTTTCTTTGATTATCAAGACATTGTAACTATTTTATTCAATAAAACAGTATTTCAATTTCCATGTGTTATGAAACAATAATTCTGTTACAACACTCCCCGATGTTTCCGCCATGTTTTGTTGTTTTACGTGGTCGGGGTGTGACAGTTCTTCTCCTCAATTCAATCCTTTCATCTTGAGCAATCCAACCTTGAGGTATCAGGCTGAGGGGGAGCTTAGTTTGTAAGCATGCTTTGTAATCTTTTGATTGACTTTGTAATCTTTCGAATAATGCAAATCATGTGCTTATCTAAACTATTTTCTTCCTTGATTGTGTGTACAAAGTTTGTTGTTCATTTCCACTGCACTTTACATTGTTTCATATTCATTCATTGTTCAAATCATACAAACAAACACAATCATAAGAGCCTCAGATCCTAACACTCGGTTAAATTGCTGAATCATACATATAATGTGTATGTAAAACACTCGATGCCTAGTCAATGAATCTTGCAATATCATAAGCTTGTCAAAAGATCTAATCTCCACCAATTAATATGTGAAAAAACATAAATCAAGAGGTCTTTGATGGGTTGAAACGTTAGGCTATGGTTAAGGGTGTGGAATGGATATTTAAAAGTGGCTAAATCGTTAAAACTCGGTGGTTATTTGTAACTAGCGTAAATGAATCAACAACTATACATAAATAACGCTTAAAGACGATTTTACCCTTTTTGAGCTATATAACATATCTTGTACTATTTAGTGCTTAAAATTGCTCTAATTTGATCGTCTTTATTCTATTTTTCGATCTCTAATTTCTGGGTTTTTTTTACAAGGAAATAATTACAAACAAGCTAGTTGGAAAATGTCACACCCCGAAATTATCAGAGCTGGCGTGACTGGACTGGTATCTTCATTGCACAGCGGAAGCAAATATGCTAAGACTTCTAGAAAATGAACGCCCACTAAGTACTCGAATCTCCAATGGTTCTCCTATTCCAACTGTGCCATAACTTTAAATGCAACCTGAGAAAGAAACATGCGAAAAATCAACATAAAGTTGAGCTAGTTCATAGTTTGTTTTAGAAAAGATTTAAAACAAATCTTTTTGATAACCGGTTTTAAAGTTGCTGTGTAAATACAGAAAAATCATTTTTCTCGGCCTGATATATATAAACACTGTGAGCTCCAAATAATCTTCGTAATCATTGAAAATATGTATGTATGTTTGAAAAGAAAATATGAACAGATCAATTAAAGTTTTGCAAGGACATTAAAGCATGTGAGGGCATAGGGAGCACTCGAAATGAGTAGGCTTATGCCCTTGTCGATTTCCGTCGACTATGTCGAATTCCCCTTCGACTATGTCAATTTACCTCGACTATGTCGATTCACCTCGACTGGGACAACGAAGCACTCAAGTGGTCACAGGTACCATGAGTGGGGCTCGGCCGTACCCGTTAGATAGATCTAACCTTCGTCCCTAATTAAAAGTTAATCTCATTTCAAATTTTAGTCTATGCTCACATGATTTAATAGTTCATTTCATACCGTTTAAACATCCGTAACATGTATTCCACCCCCGAGAGTTATAAAACCGAAAACAGTTAAGAGAAAAGGGGGGACATGAACTCACTGGGTTGCCTCGTTTTACGTACGCAGACCAAGCCAGACCCGTTAGTGTAACTAGGATAATCCCGTCCCTACTCATGAACATCATCCACATTTCGAAAATACTCATTTATTTTGTGAAACCGGTATCTTTAGTATGAATCATTCGTAACTATTTGAGTTCCTTGAAATCCATCCGTAACATGATTTAGAAATATGAGTTTTCGTTCATCGAAAAATTGTTTACTTTTGCAAAACTTGCATGTCTTTCCACCCCCGAAAACATTTATAAAAATGTAAAACCATAAAAAGTGGGGGTTATGAACTCACCTGAATTGACTTGTGCAAAGCTAGTTAATTACGACTTCGTGATGTCGTTTCCAAGATGAGACTTGCTAGCGTTCATTCTACAATATTCCTAACACGGAACATTTTATAAGTTTCTAACAAAAAGCGGTAACTAAACTACGTGTCACCGAGCTCTACCGAATCGTAAATCGAACGATTCAACGGTCAGTTGTTAACTTAATGAAAACGATTAAGTTATACTTGTTAGTTCGATTATTGTCGGTAATAATTTAATAAGTATTTATGTAACGAATATATATCGATAAGATCGCTTTGTCGTCCCGAGAAGTCGTACATATATGTAACGAATGTTTGTAAGAAAATGACATATAACAAACTTGTACGTTGAAATGTATGTTATATAATGTGCCGTTTAGGCGCTTTGTAATAAATATAAAAGTAATATTTATTTTATAAAGATTTATCGAGTCGATGCATGTTTCAAATAAATATAACACTATATTTATTTCTATAAAAGAATTGGTGTTGTTTGATATTCGAAATAACTATATTTTTTTTTTTTATAAAAAGGAGTCATGTTGTTTGTTATTCGAAAATAAATATATAAACTATATTTATTTTTATAAAAGAGTTGTCGGAATTTCAAAGTTTAGAATATAATAACTATATTTATTTGTTGTAAATAATTTCGGAAATCGATGGTTTCGAAAGTTGTAAAGTGTCGTCGTAAGAGATTCTATATTTGTATTTGCTTTTATAAAATATTATTTGAATCCGATAGTTTTATTTTATGATAAAACGCGTTGTATATTACGGATTTTCTCGAAAAACGGGCAGAGTTTCCTCTGTTTTTGGATGCCCCCGACAACATAGGTTGTCGTTATTTTATCAAAATTCAACAATATTCAATCAAGATTCCATTAAACTATATGAAATTTTGTCAAATATATATCAAATGTAAATTATAATCAGTCGGTTCGAGCTCGTTATCAGGTGATATAAACTATAAAAATAACAAAATAATCGCGCCGTATATTTTTTCCAAATCAGTGTCGAAACGTTGAACGGTTTGACCGAGTTGACCGGCTGAGTTGACCAGGATTGACCGAGTTGACCCGCTGAGTCGACTCGGTTTAACTGAGTCAACCGAACCGAAGCTTGAACCAAACTGAGTAGAACCAACTCGACTGAGTTGTTGACTGAGTCGAACCCGAAGCTAACCGAACCGTCCTTGCTGAATCTGAGATGAGTCTAAATCCAAACCAAGCTCAGCCGATACCCAAAACCGAACCATCAGTTGGCCGAAACTAATGTTTGACTCGGTTGATGTCCTGACCCGAACCGGAGTCAGTAACCCGAACCAAAACTCAAGCCGATCCTCTACATCTTCAACGTCAGCCATCTATCAACTCATCATCTTTATCGAAACTAAAAAAAAGAACAAAATGGATGAAATCGGACATGCTTTTACCGGGTTGTTTCATCGGTCAGAATGATCGTGTCGCTGCCGCCGCCATGTGCGGCGGCTCCCCTTCCTTCTCCGCTCTCTGTTTCTGGTCTCGTCATCGGCAGCCGTCACCGGTGTTTCACTGGTGACCAGCCGTGTTTCTTGATGCTTCCACTTGAATGAGAGAGAGAGAGAGGAGAATCAGGTCTGGGTGTGGTTTAGAGTGAAGAGGGATGAGGGGTTTAGTAGGTGTCTCGCCTGAAAAGCCACCGGCATCGGTGTCGTTTTCGGCTCCGGTTCCGGCTTCGGTTCTCGTGCCCAGTAGATCGAGGGGGAGGTGTAAGTGAAGAAGGAAGTGTTGTGTTGATGGAAGCTCTGATCTTCATTTGAATGTGTTTTTGATTTATTTGAATGTATATGCCTTGAATGTGTGTGAGTATATTATGCAGATAAAAAGAGAGAGAAGGAAGACATTTTCTTTTTGTGTGTATAGAATGTCTGCACAATTCAAGAATAAGGGAGGGGGGTATGGCCCCTTTTATAGAGATGTGGAGATCTTATATAGATCTTGTGGTTTCAATTTTTGAGACAAAAATCTCTTGCAGAGATTTGTATAGATTTGTTAGAGATTTAGTAGATCTTGTAGAGATTTCTTAGATCTTGTAGAGATTCTTAAGGAAAAGATCTAATATATTATGTGCAGGTTTAGGCTTGTGGGTTTTGGGCTTGGGCCTAGGGCCCACAAGCCCATCTCATGTGTAGATGGCCCGTAATTCCTACGAGACACGTTTTTAAAACCGAAATCACCGTAGCCTAGTAAAATAATATTTCAGAGTTAAAAACATGTAAAAATAATGTCGGTATCCATCGTAGTCGCGTTCGTGCGTCGATAACGGTAATAATCGCGAAAAATTACATATTTGCCGTCTTTAATTCGTTTTTCGAGCCGGTTTCAACTATGATTGCTATAATTTAATTACGAAGCTAGGATATATCGTAAAAATTTAATATTTGTCGGCGTTGTTAGTATTCTGTACGGTATCAGTTCGTTGTCGCGTAATATTCAGCAGATTTCCCGTAAATCACCACATGCGCACTGTATAGTTGAATAAACGTTCCTGGGCACTCCAAGGGCCTGGTTCAGTTAATTAGCGTCGTAAACACTATTTATTATCGCATTAATCACCTGTTAATCACGTAATTAGAGGCGTAAACTACCGGTTGTCACATTCTCCCCCTGTTAATAAAATTTCGTCCTCGAAATTTGGACTACGTTAACTCCTTAGAGTTACGTTAAGCGTAAGTAGATATGAATAATGTTAAAGGAAACGAGACATACTGATACCGTCACCAGTGTGACCAAGTTAACAGGGGTCCAATAAAAGAGGAATTTCGACCAATAGAATTCCAAATGGACGTTTACAATATGCCAAAGAATGTCAGAAACAATAACAATCGCTAGGAGAAGCTTAGAATCAACAAGCCCAAACGAAATAGTTTTGTATGAAATGCTCGATCGTGATTAGCCCAAGCTATAAGTTATACCGACGCCACAAGGTGTCGTAGTGATTTAAGTAATTCAATAATAGTGGTGACCGAACAAGTTCACCATGTTTGAAATCAAGTGAAGCGCAATGAAGCAAGCTTGATCCAAACGACATCATAAGATTTTCAATTGAAAATGGAACATCAAGAAATAATGTTTTCGATCGAATATGAAGAAGTAACGAATATCGCGAAACATTCGATTGATAATGAAAGGACCGTTAGTGGGTACACCGGAATATAGAATGAATTTGTGTACCATTGCCTTAACACACTATTGTATTAAGACTGCGTTAATATTATAAATCAAAGCGGATTTAAAGCAAATCAATAAATAAATAATTAAATCCGTGCATGAGATGCGTAAACGAGTTGAGCGCAAGCTTCAAATTAGTGAAAACACCACCACAAGGTGTCGAAATCAACAAACGACTTAATGGAGTCGTAGACCAAACAAGTCTACTACAACTCGGAACAAATGAAACGCCTATTAAAACGAATTTGAATATGATGTGTTCAATACATCATATGGTGCCTTGAATTGAATAAGCGTAATGAACAAGTTCAAACAATTGAACTTGGTTTTGGCGCAAGCCGACAATAAATACATGTATCGTCAAGAAAACTTTCGGCATGGTCAGAACGGAAAACCATGTATGTAACTTGAAAAGAAAAGAAATTTCAAAAAAAAATGTGTTGACTTGATAACAAAGAAGCCAACAATTACAATAATGCGGGTCATTCGAATCACAAATCAATAATTAGATTTAACGAAATAATATTTGAAATTTAATGAAACACTTTATTCGAAACGAAACCACATGCGTAACAAACGATGCATGCGTAACATATGAATTTTCAAGAAATGAAGCAATGAGTATTCGCTATAATGAAAGAAATGATCGTGATACAATGACCATTAAGAGGAGTAGAGATGTGAAAATCTACTCACTAGATGCAAAAGTCGGAATTTCAATAAATGAAATTTTAAGGACTTTACCTGGGGTTGCATGTGATAACCGGTTGTTAGGTGACATTACCATGGAATGTCGAACATAGAGTATTCGTCGTTAACAAGATAGGGAGAACACAAAGACACGTGTCTTCTCCTTGGCGTGATTCGTGTCGTTGCAGGACCGTGTGACAAATCGTCGCATCCTGGTCGGTAGTTTTCGCACTGACAGGATTAGTATCGTCGATGAAATGCTCCATCTTGTCTTCTCAAAGACCGTGCCTCGTAAGTTGTATGTAACGTACTTCAACCTCCGTTGATGTATAGTTGCGTTCGTGAAGTTTGCACGCCCGTGCTTCGTTTTGCGTAGGTTACCTGCTCGGTTAACTAAAATAGCAAAGACGACATAATAATGGCGTTTGTCCGAGTTAATAGTCGTGTTTCCTATGTGATGACCTTTAATGAACTTCAACGTAAGTTTCCAAAGGTCTTAAATGCATGTTCCTAAACTCTCAGAGTTTTGTGTACTGTATGTAATTGTTTTTGTGTACCATGTGTAAAACACCACTATAGCGTATGTTTGAAAACAAAATTTTGACAGTTTGTTTTTCGGCAACGGTTGGAGACCATATTCGAGTCTTAGGCATTCTGTATATATTCAAAGTCTTAATGATCTAAGTCCCCAGAGAAAAGTGAGGTTAGAGCCTAGGTATCTCTACAGAAAACCCTATTCGCTGTAACCTATAGCTCTGATACCAATCTGTCACACCCCGAAATTATCAGAGCTGGCGTGACTGTACTAGTATCTTCATTGCACAGCGGAAGAAAATATGCTAAGACTTCTAGAAAATGAACGCCCACTAAGTACTCGAATCTCCAATGGTTCTCCTATTCCAACCGTGCTATAACTTTAAATGCAACCTGAGAAAGAAACATGCGAAAAATCAACATAAAGTTGAGCGAGTTCATAGTTTATTTTAGAAAATATTTAAAACAAATCTTTTTGATAACCGGTTTTAAAGTTGCCGTGTAAATACAGAAAAATCATTTTTCTCGGCCTGATATATATAAACACTGTGAGCTCCAAATAATCTTCGTAATCATTGAAAATATGTATGTATGTTTGTAAGAGAATATGAACAGATCAATTAAAGTTTTGCAAGCAAATTAAAGCATGTGAGGGCATAGGGAGCACTCGAAATGAGTAGGCTTAT
This sequence comes from Helianthus tuberosus, assembly GCA_030545235.1. Lineage (NCBI taxonomy): Eukaryota > Viridiplantae > Streptophyta > Magnoliopsida > Asterales > Asteraceae > Helianthus > Helianthus tuberosus. The sequence continues at coordinate 377,783 of JARYGA010023249.1, forward strand.
ACCCTTGTCGATTTCCCTCGACTATGTCGAATTCCCCTTCGACTATGTCAATTTACCTTGACTATGTCAATTTCCCTCGACTATGTCGATTCACCTCGACTATGTCGATTCACCTCGATTGGGACACCGAAGCACTCAAGTGGTCACATGTACCATGAGTGGGGCTCGGCCGTACCCGTTAGATCTAACCTTCGTCCCTAATTAAGAGTTAATGGCATTTCAAATTTTAGTCTATGCTCACATGATTTAATAGTTCATTTCATACCGTTTAAACATCCGTAACATGTATTCCACCCCTGAGAGTTATAAAACCGAAAACAGTTAAGAGAAAATGGGGGGATATGAACTCACTGGGTTGCCTCGTTTAACGTACGCAGACCAACCCAGACCCGTTTTGTAACTAGGACAATTCCGTCCCTACTCATGAACATCATCCACATTTCAAAAATACTCATTTATTTTGTAAAACCTGTATCTTTAGTATGAATCATTCGTAACTATTTGAGTTCCTTGAAATCCATCCGTAACATGATTTAGAAATATGAGTTTTCGTTCATCGAAAAATTGTTTACTTTTACAAAACTTGCATGCCTTTCCACCCCCGAAAACATTTATAAAAATGTAAAACCGTAAAAAGTGGGGGTTATGAACTCACCTGAATTGACTTGTGCAAAGCTAGCTAATTACTACTTCGTGATGTCGTTTCCAAGATGAGACTTGCTAGCGTTCATTCGACAATATTCCTAACACGGAACATTTTATAAGTTTCTTACCAAAAGCGGTAACTAAACTACGTGTCACCGAGCTCTACCGAATCGTAAATCGAACGATTCAACGGTCAGTTGTTAACTTAATGAAAACGATTAAGTTATACTTGTTAGTTCGATTATTGTCGGTAATAATTTAATAAGTCTTGGAAAGACTTAATTCTCGAGAGATTTAGTATATAGAAATATTTATGTAAAAATATATATCGATAAGATCGCTTTGTCGTCCCGAGAAGTCGTACATATATGTAACGAATGTTTGTAAGAAAATGACATATAACAAACTTGTATGTTGAAATGTATGTTATATAATGTGCCGTTTAGGCGTTTTGTAATAAATATAAAAGTTATATTTATTTTATAAAGATTTATCGAGTCGATGCATGTTTCAAATAAATATAAAACTATATTTATTTCTATAAAAGAATTGGTGTTGTCTGATATTCGAAAAAACTATATTTATTTTTTTATAAAAAGGAGTCATGTTGTTTGTTATTCGAAAATAAATATATAAACTATATTTATTTTTATAAAAGAGTTGTCGGAATTTCAAAGTTTAGAATATAATAACTATATTTATTTGTTGTAAATAATTTCGGAAATCGATGCTTTCGAAAGTTGTAAAGTGTCGTCGTAAGAGATTCTATATTTGTATTTGCTTTTATAAAATATTATTTGAATCTGATAGTTTTATTTTATGATAAAACGCGTTGTATATTACGGATTTTCTCGAAAAACGGGCAGAGTTTCCTCTGTTTTTGGACGCCCCCGACAACATAGGTTGTCGTTATTTTATCAAAATTCAACAATATTCATTCAAGATTCAATTAAACTATATGAAATTTTGTCAAATATATATCAAATGTAAATTATAATCAGTCGGTTCGAGCTCGTTATCAGGTGATATAAACTATAAGCATAACGAAATAATCGCGCCGTATATTTTTACCAATAAGTGTCGAAACGTCGAACGGTTTGACCGAGTTGACCGGCTGAGTTGACCAGGATTGACCGAGTTGACCCGCTGAGTCGACTCGGTTTAACTGAGTCAACTGAACCGAAGCTTGAACCAAACTGAGTTGAACCAACTCGACTGAGTTGTTGACTGAGCCGAACCCGAAGCTAACCGAACCGTCCTTGTTGAATCTGAGATGAGTCTAAATCCAAACCAAGCTCAGCCGATACCCAAAACCGAACCATCAGTTGGCCGAAACTGATATTTGACTTGGTTGATGTCCTGACCCGAACCGGAGTCTGTAACCCGAACCAAAACTTAAGCCAATCCTCTACATCTTCAACGTCAACCATCTATCAACTCTTCATCTTTATCGAAACTAAAAAAAAGAACAAAATGGAAGAAATCGGACAGGCTTTTACCGGGTTGTTTCGTCGGTCAGAAGGACCGTGCCGCTGCCGCCGCCACCGTCGCCGCCACCGTCGCCGGTGTTTTACTGGTGACCAGCCGTGTTTCTTGATGCTTCCACTTGAACGAGAAAGAGAGGAGAATCGGGTGTGGGTGTGGTTTAGAGTGAAGAGGGATGAGGGTTTAGTGGGTGTCTTGCCTGAAAAGCCACCGGCATCGGTGCCGTTTCAGGCTCTGGTTCTCGTGCCCAGTAGATCGAGGGGGAGGTGTAAGTGAAGAAGGAAGTGTTGTGTTGATGGAAGCTATGATCTTCATTTGAGTGTGTTTTTTGATTTATTTGGAGTGTATATGCCTTGAATGTGTGTGAGTATATTATGCAGACAAAAAGAGAGAGGAGGAAGACATTTTCTTTTTGTGTGTGTAGAATGTCTACACAATTCAAGAATAAGGGGGGGGGGGGATGGCCCCTTTTATAGAGATGTGGAGATCTTATATAGATCTTGTTATTTCAATTTTTGAGACAAAAATCTCTTGTAGAGATTTGTATAGATTTGTTAGAGATTTAGTAGATCTTGTAGAGATTTCTTAGATCTTGTAGAGATTCTTAAGGAAAAGATCTAACATATTATGTGCAGGTTTAGGCTTGTGGGTTTTGGGCTTGGGCCCAGGGCCCACAAGCCCATCTCATGTGTATGTGGCCCGTAATTCCTACGAGACACGTTTTTAAAACCGAAATCATCGTAGCCTAGTAAAATAATATTTCAGAGTTAAAAACATGTAAAAATAATGTCGGTATCCGTCGTAGTCGCGTTCGTGCGTTGATAACGGTAATAATCGCGAAAAATTACATCTTTGCCGTCTTTAATTCGTTTTTTGAGCCGGTTTCAACTACGATTGCTAAAATTTAATTACCAAGCTAGGATATATCGTAAAAATTTAATATTTGTTGGCGTTGTCAGTATTCTGTACGGTATCAGTTCTTTGTCGCGTAATATTCAGCAGATTTCCCGTAAATCACCACACGCGCACTGTATAGTCGAATAAACGTTCCTGGGCACTCCAAGGGCCTGGTTCAGTTAATTAGCATCGTAAACACTATTTATTACCGCGTTAATCACCTGTTAATCACGTAATTAGAGATGTAAACTACCGGTTGTCACAGAAAATAACTTTGACCGAGTTTTAACACAAAGTTTTAAAAATAAAAAGGCTAAATTTGGTTAAGGAGGCTTAATGTTTTGGTTAAAATTTGAAAAATACGGAAAATAGGCTCAACATGGCGAACTAATAGATATTGTTGGGTGTGGGATATAAACAAAGAAAAAGGCTAACGAAAGGGTATCCTATTTGCCTCCTTCATATTCATACAATTTCTCATATTTATGATTTTGAAAAGTATACAAATGACAAGTTCTAAATTACATGAAACATCCGGCTCACTCATTTTCCGCAAAAACAAAGAAGCATTGACAACAAAGCAGTAAAGGCTAAAAAATATGCTCACGTAAACGGAAGGAATGGGTATAAATATAAAGATAAACATGCAAGTCTTTCTTCTTATTTTATCACGCTTTTAGTTATCTTTTTCAAAAATCAATTTGGCTTGTCGGTTTTGATCAAATTTGATGCTTTCTAAAGAACACAAGTGACCATTTTTGTATTTTTAAAGGGTTTTTTTTAATCTATATATACAAAAATGAGGACACTTAAGGATAAAAAAAAGTTAAACCCTTAAACCCCTCCCCACACTTGAACTTCACATTGTCCCCAATGTGAAACACGTATTAGTTAAGCTATTATGAAGAGCTATACTAATAATGTGAAGAGGATAGATATACTCCCTCAGAGTTGGAGTAGATTCGTATGACTAGACTTTTAAATTGAAGCCTTCTCAACTCTGTGTGCATTCCTTACAAACCTGCCAAATACGTCACTACTAAAACAGCAAACACTAATATTGATTAAAACGTTAGATAACTTAAACCAAATCCATTATTCCAAACAAAAACAAACACACACTAAAAACAAGTAAGGAATCGTGCCTTGATTGAAGATTCGAGTTAAATCCTTGCAAAAACTGGTTGGTTTTAGGAGTGGGAGAGCCAAGAATGGGTGTGCGGCCAGTGTTAGTAATTTTGAAGGGTTTTTAATTTTTTATTGTTATGATTTTTTTTTTTTTTGAAAAGTAGTTTTTATACCCTGAAAAATTACTGTTGCTAAAAAGTCGTGCACGGTAGTGCGCATCAACCTGTGCACTGTGGTTCGCAACGTGGTGCCGCTGTGCACGGTAGTGCAATCGGTCCGCACAGTAGTGTGTGTCCGAAGACCACCTTATGCACGTTGTTCTTGGTTAGATGTGATCTATGAAGTGCGCGGTCATGCGGATCGGGTGCATGACTGAGCGTCATCTGTACATTCTGCAGACAGAAGTAACAGAATGCCCTTCAACTCCTTTTTCTCAATAGATTTCACAATTTTGCAAGGTTTTACATGTTTTCACTTTAAACCAACTTCAAAACTTCCTAATACATGAATCAATCTTGTTCAACCCTACTAAAAACAGAATAAGTTAACAAACAAGGAAATAAATGCGATAAATTAAATATTTACAGAAATACCCTTAGCGTGTGAAAACACGCTCGCTAAATTTGTCAGCGAGTCGATAGCTAGACTCCTTCTCCCACACTTGTTAGACGTGCGGGGCATTGACACGCCCTTTCGGATTTGGCTCTGTGTTACCTTGAAGACCGCCCGGATGTCTCTCAGACAACATCTTAGCCAATTGTCCAACCTGATTCTCAATGGTCTGGATGGAAGCTTTCTGACTTCTCATCTCCCCTTCTTGGACCAAGAAACGCACCTCATGTTGCTGGTAGCGGTTCTCGGCTATCTGATTAGCACAATTGAAGTTTCCTAACAGCTGTGCCATCATCTCCTCTAGTTTAGAGTTACTTTGAGAGGCGTGCGACTGGGAACTGTTCCCGAAGCTTTGATGATGGTATTGTGGCTGGAATGACTGACTTTGAGATTGGTAAGGCTGTCCCTGGGGCTGCTGTGGCGCGGGAGCACGCTGAGCATATCCGACTGGTTTTGGTTTCCAGAACCGGATTTCCATCCAAATTTTGGATGATTCTTCCACCCTGGATTGTACGTGTTGCTATAAGGGTTATTTTGGGGCCTGATTTGATTGCCCAGATAGTCCACCTCCTCGTGGCCGGTAAACATAACACCTTGCTCACAAGTGCCTGGCTCGTGTCACACTCCACACTGCTCACATGATGATTGTACCTGCGAAACGTTCTGAGCTTTATCAAACCTTGCTGCCAAAGCTCCAATCTGCGCTGCAAAAGCCGTATACGTATCCACTTGATGAACTCCAGGAATAGATGATGCTTTATTTCGCACTCCACTGTGACACGAACTCGACTTCAAGGTAGCTTTTTCTATAATTGCGTAGGCTTTCGTTGGTGTTTTAGTTCCAAGATCGCCTCCTGCATATACGTCTATGCGTTCTTGTGAGTCGTAGTTGAGTCCTTGGTAGAAGTTCAACACAAGTTGCCTTTTGGACAACCCATGATGTGGAACATCGATCAGAAGATCTTTGAACCTTTCCCAAGCTGCGTGTAGAGATTCTCCTTTGTCCTGTTTAAATGTCATTATACGGTTCTTTAGCTTAGCTGTCTTTTCCGGTGGGAAGTATTTTTTGCATAAAAAGATCTGTCATCTCGTTCCAAGTCATGATGGACCCTGCTGGAAGTGACAAAAGCCAAGATCGGGCTTTGTCTCGCAAAGAGAAGGGAAAGAGCCGCAAACGGATTGCGTCTTCAGAAACGTCTCGAATTTTGAAAGTCGAGCACACCTCGAGAAATTAAGCGATGTGTCGACCTGGATCTTCGTAATCCTTCCCATCAAACTGCACATAATTTTGTAACATGTTAATTATACTAGATTTAATTTCAAAATTCGGTGCTGCTATCGTAGGTCGAGCGATGCTTGGTAGCAAGCCCTCTCCTCCTGGACGGCCGGTCTCGTTTAAAGGCTGGTCATCCTCTACCATAATGCTCCCTGTTTCTTCCTCTGAACTCTCGCTATCAGAAAGTATCACTGGTTCGTCGATTCCGGCCGCAATCCTTTGTGCAACAACAAGTGATCTTTCGCGAATCCGCCTATTTCTTCGTAAGTTATTTTCTGGTTCGTTGGCTAGCTCGGCAATAACGGGTACATGGGTTGTGGACATTAACCTGTAAGTAATAAAGAATGCATTATACGAAAAAAAAAAAAAAGAACATAATAATAATATAAGTAATATAAATATAAATAATAATACTATTATACTATTATATTATATACATACATATACAATTTATTATACAAATCTATTTATTTATTTACATCCGAAATTTTTGGTTTTTTTTTTTTTTAGAAAATCTGATGAGATCTGATAAAAATCTGATGAAATCTGATTATCTCATTGAAAATATGAAATTTTTATATTTTACTAGAAATTCTGATAACTTCATCAGAAATCTGATAAATTCATCAGAATTTACCAGAAAAATCATAAATTGTTGTCCCAGAAAATCTAATGGGTTTATCAGAATCCATCAGAAAACCTGATAAATTCATCATCAGAAAATCTGATTATTTTATCAGAAAGTTTTATTTTATTTTCGTGGAGCAAATGGATAAATAATTTAAACAAGTTTTTAAAAATGAATGAATAACAGTTAACTAAATAAAAAAATATAAACAGAAATGACTAAATAAATGAACGTGAATAAATAAATGTAAATAAATGCATAAATGAAATAAATAAATAAATGAAAAAGTGGTTCGATTCCCAACACGGGCATAAATGTAAATATAAACAAAAATAATATAACTGAATTGAAATAAATGAAGTACTGAATTAACTGTACTGGAATGAAATAAATAAATAAATGTAAATGAAATGACTGGATTGAAATACTGAATTAAAAATACTGAAATGGAATAAATAAAGGAAATAAATGAATGAATTATTCGATCCCGAACACTTAACTGAATTAAATATATAAATGAAAAAAATTAGTCAAACAATAAATAAAAAGTTAGTATGTTAGTAAGGTTAGCGGTTAGTAGTTAGTAAAGTTAGTCAGTTAGCTGGTTAGTTGGTTAGTAAAACAGAAAAGAAAAGTTAGTCAAAAGTTAGTCCTAGTGGGCGTGCCAGGCTAGGTATTCACAAGTTAGTAAATAAAAGAAAATAAATAGATACAAAAATGTACAAGTATTCACAGGTATTCACAGTTTGTACACCGGTAAAATAATGACTCGGATTGTTCCATAAATTTCGCCGTGTTCCCCGGTAACGGCGCCAAAAACTTGACGTACGCGGTTATATATACATTTATTTACAGTATTTTCACACGCAACGAAATGTGTTTTATATTTATAAAAATGGTTTATACCTTAACAATAAAACACACATAACAAAGGACAAGTGTATCTCGTCATATATGCAGTAAAGTATTGGTAAGAGCCAGATATCGATCCATGGAACACGGGCGTTATTAGGTACTAAATCTTTGTCATTAGATTACCAGATAAAAGGATAAGTGAATGGTTGTTTAACTAAGTTATCTAAATTATATCTAAAACACAAATATACTATTATCTTGTTTCACAAACAACCTAAACATGTTACCTATCAAATATGTCACAAAAGCACTTAATCAATTTTCCAATTACGAGACAGTTAGTCATCCGCTAGGAGTTTTCTAACATGTTGAGTCTTCGGAAAGTTAACGCGATAAACACACGTTAACTACCTAAACTCATTCTTTAGCGAGCTATTGATATTCATTCATTAGAACCTTTAAAGATAGATTAGTCATCCGCTAGGAGTTTTCTAACCTCACTTATCAAAGAAAGCAATACCGATGGTCACAATACAGCCACGAGGATAAGCATTTAAGTAGATCATATAACAATATATTTCACCTTTACAAGTCTTGAACACAAATCTACCATGTCAGCAATTTCAGACCAAAACTACTAAACAGGGATCATAAACCGCATGCAAGAACATGTAATCAACACCATATAATTCGTTAGAACCCTTACCTGCAAGAAAGCATTCCTAATCACAATAAGATATATCTTAGATAAAACCAATACCCCTCTCGAGTCTCATGGTGTAAACAAGTTTACAAAAAAGTGAATAATTAAGAAATAAGTACCATCCCAATACCACTAACCACATATTCATTATCCAAGATAATCAAACATAATCAGGGACTCAACATCAAAGAAACGTTCATTATATAATCATGAAGATTCAAACATGAAAAAGTACTAAAGTTCCATATAAACAAGATTACAACATAAAGATGATTCAAGAAACAAGTTTCTTACTACTATTACATAATACTACATTAAACATAAACTAACATCAGCTCATAACTTGCAAAACGATCAGAATACATGTTCAAGAACAAGGAATCGAACCATAAACAAGCAAGGAATTGATGGGCTGGATCGGTGATGCTTCCATTCGATAAAGCTTCAAATGGGTATGATCAGGACTGCTTCGGAACCCAGAAATCGCCTAGAAACATGGAGAAAACCCAACATTTTGATCAGTAGCGAATGCTGCTATTTGTAGGCAATTTTCAGTTTAGCACGGCCGTGTCGTTGGGTCGCACGGCCGTGCGGTCAGGTCTTGTTGGGTTACGTAATTTCTGCGATCTTAGGTCAGCCAAGTGGACTAGTGGACAAGTTGCCTGGGTCATCAGATCGGCATAGTCATGTCATGCCGTTGGTCGCACGGTAGTGCGGGGTCATCAGAATGTTGATCAGAAACCCTGGTCTGGCCATTGCACGGTCATGCGGCGGGTGGCACGGTCATGCGGCCTGGGAACAGATCGGCACTGGATGTTGCACTGGCAGTGATTCTGAGATCGAACGATCGGCACGGTAGTTCCGTCAGATGGCACGGTCGTGCCACGCCTGGTAGTCATCAGAAATTTGCTCGTTTCATCAGAAATGCATCATAATTTGTCCGTTTTCGTCAGATTTTTATTTTGTGTTGCGTTGCGTTTAAGACCTGAAAATATAATAGTACCGAATTTGGTACCTAAACGTTGCAGTTTCGGTCAAAAACGCTTAAAACGGAAGTGTTTTGGGTATAAAAACATGTATAATTTAAAGTATATCATTTATCTTTGCAGAGAAAAATCCACAGTGTCATCTTCTTTCATTTGCATTAACTCGGATTCTGACATTAGTGTATGCCAACGAGCCTTTTGTACCCGATCAACACCAACATGACTTGTTTTCAAATTTTCCCAAATTTCTTTTGCAGTCTTGCAATTTGCAACTTGCAATACGACATCTTCCGGTATTGCTTGGAATAGATAAAGCAATTGCCGACTTATCTTTCTTAACATCCGACTGTGCATTATCTACCGGTTCAATCATTTCCCAATGTCCATTCACTTCCAAAAGCGTTTTGATGCGAATGTCCAAACCGTATAATTTGTTGGCTTCAAAATTGGACACTGGAACTGGGAAAGAGAACTTCCTTCCTTTTGAATTACGATTTGTGGAGTTGTTGTTCCTGATATATCTTCTAACAGAACAATCTTCACTTTTTTGACAAACTTTATTTTCTTGGTTTCGCTAAACCTCTAATCCTTAACCCGTGTATAACCTAACGCGTAATAATCAATCAATCTAATTCGCACTAAACCCCGGAATCAAAACCCTAGATTCCTAACCCCTGGTTCGATACCCTTGAACCAAAAATAAAACTTAACTTGCGAATTGAAAAGAATAATAAAACCTGATCGCGAAAACCCTGCGATTCGATGCGCCAAGAGCCTGATGCTCTGATACCAATTGCCCAGACTTGATCTTTGATCTATAGAACATAAACGATAATCTAAACTTTATTAAATAATGAATTTGAATACAATGGAATGTAAGTGAATGAATACAAATGAAACTTGAAACCCTATTTATACTAAACTAAAAGGTGCGATCCAATAGACGTGTCTTTTCACGAATAGTTGCGTCTCTTGGATTGTGTGGATGAGAATGAATCTTGAAGATGTGTGTCTTTACAACCACAAAAAGTCGCTTCCCTTGTCTTCTCCTTGCTACCGAAATCGAATGGGTGTCTCCCAAGGGGTTTTGCAACCCTTGGGGTGGTAGTTATCAGGTTCTGGTTTCCCACCTTTAGTCCCCATACTTTGTAACCGCCATCTTACTATCTTTAAACTAATACATAATTAACCCTTGTACTTGAGGATGTGTATGATTAGTGATTTCAATTCATACTAACTAGTTATATTCACCCGCGCTTTGCGGCGAGAACTCGGTCGGTATTAGTTCGGTTCGTTATAGTTTCGACACTTGCTATAATAACGAAATAGAAAACTTTACATCGATAAAAAAAAGAACGATTTTCAATAACAGTACTGATAACGATTCGGTTCATTTGCTTTATGGGTACCGATGTTGTTTAGTTGATATCAATTTGGTTCATTGTGTTCTATGTTTATTTTGTCAACATTGCGATATAAATTTTATTGAAAATGAATATTGTGCCACTATCATACCAAACTCAATTGAAGCCGATTGAACAACATCTGTGTCAGCATTTATTTTCATTGTTATTGCTTTAGATAAACTAACACCCATCTCGCTATACCATACCATATCAAACTGAATCGAACAACATCGGTATATGTATGTATTTATTTTTATGGTTTTCAGTTTGATAACATATACCATGCCACTGTCGTAGTGAACTCAACCGAAACCAAACAACCAACATCTATTTTAGTACCATTATTTATTTTTAGTGTGTTTTTCGATAAACGAACACAATATCGCTACCGTATCGTACCAAACAACATCGATACCCGTACTCGTACTCGTATTCATCTTTTTCGTTTTCGAAAACTTTTCATTTATACAACTCTGTTTGTGATGCTAATTGAATACCGGTATTAGTGCCATTATAAACTGAATCCACCAATGTCGTTCGACCAACATCGGATAAATAAATATTACTAAAGTAATAAAATCAAATACCACTAAAAATAAAAATAAAAATACCATTTAAAGACCAGATACTTAAATATTTTGAGTTACTATAAAAAAACAAATAAATACAATACCATTAAAAATAAAAATAAAAAAACAAATACTTAAATATTTTAAGTTTATTAATATTAATTAATATATATAATATAATAATAATACGTCAATCTGGATCACACCATAGCTTGTTCAGCATTTGAATCCAAGTTGTATATGTTCCAGATCTGAGACAATAGTGTTGAGTTAGTGTTTTCTCTTTGTATCGAGTTGAAAGTTTTCTGAGACTAGAGGGTATGGTGATGATCCTCTAAGAGAGGATGATCCGCCACGTAGGCGCCACGTCATAGTCCTTCTAAGAATGGTCCATCCCACAAAATTAGAGTATATGGAGGATGATCCTAGATGATCATACCCCACCACTTTTATGTTTTTTGTTTTTTTAATCTTCTATTTTTTTTTTAACATTTAACAAATAAACTAACAAAATATTTTCATTAATATTAAAAACACATTACATAAACTTAAAAAAAAACATAAACTTAAAAAATAAAAAAAGATAGACTTAAAAAAAACATAAACTTTATAAAAAAAAAACATAGACTTAAATAATTTGATGCTTCTTCATGATGTGGGTTTATAGCTTTTTCAACATCGAATGCTTCGGCTCGGGATACTCATGCCGCTACGACGCCCACTTGTATATATTTTATTATATTCATCGCAAAACTTATTGACGAACCCGTTCATTTTTTGCCATTTTGATCACACCGAGTCGATATCTCGATAACTAAGAACTTATAGAGAGAGAGTATATAACTGCCATAGATAGCCAGCCAGCTAGCTCTCCCAAAGTACAAGTGGTCCTCTTTCCCTAACCCTACCTCTTGTTTAGCAAACCCTTTTCTTCACATGATCTCAATCCCATCACACATACACATTTCACTTTCTTGATTCTTGTGAGAGAAAGTTTTAGAGAGAGAAGTTTTCTTGATCTTTTTCTTCATTTTTCTTGATCTTTTTCTTCATACATCTCCGACCACCATAATCAGCCACTTTCACCACATGATCGCCAAGAACTTGACCATTTTTTGGTATGTTTCTTTTTTTTTTTATTATTATTATTCAAGATTTCACCTTTTTAGTTTCTTGGTATGTTTCATTGTTTCTTTATTATTCAAGATTTCACCTTTTTAGTTTCTTAGTTAATGGTATGTTTCTTTATTATTCAAAATTTAATCTTTTTAGTTCTGGGTACGTTTCTTTATTATTCAAACTAGGTTAGTTCCCCGTGTGTTACACGGGTTAAACAATTTAAACTATAGGGCTGTTTGGCTAAGCTTATTTTGGAGACTTATTTACTTATTTCTCTCACATAATAAGCTAACCCAAACACCTTTTAACTTTTCAAAAAGTCAATAAGTAAATAAGTCACTAAAATAAGCTTAGCCAAACAGCCCCTATATAATAAATATTTCCTCTAAATGTAAAACAAAGATGAAGACATTTATATACCAAACATAATGTAATGTTATATGATTCATAATAAAAAAAAATAATGTTTTAAAAAACATATGCATTGAGGGTTGAATAATAATTGAATAAAGAATAATATAATTTGTTAACATATAGAATTGTCAAGATATGTATTTAAGAAAATAAACATTCGTGTGACAATTATAAATTTTGTTAAGTTTATTTTTTAAACATTTACGACCTGTTGCATAAACTTCTGCATACAATCATGGTGATGATGATGATGATGATAAAACATTCAAATAAATTAAGAAACACACGTGTTTCAACAAAATTATGTAAATATCCATTGAAAGACTTAGTATAACAATTCAACACCATATATAACCAACTTTATAATTGTTTCAGTAAAATATATAGGATTGACATTTTACCTATAAGTTAAGTGGCTAAATTGGAAAGAAAAAACTTTAAGTGGTTTAATTGAAAATATTATAAAATTTTGTTACAATACTACTCAATTTTCAAAAAAAAAAAAAACTGAAAAAAAAAAATAAATGAGGCGTATTTTTTTTTTCATAACATACTCATTATTATCTTCAAAATTTAAATTTTATAATCACCATTTTTCTCTTTATCTTTTTTATCCTTATCACCACTAATAAATTTATCATATTAGTAGATTGATTTAATAGGGAAAATACAATTAGAGAGTGCCTGAGAAAGTGACACGTGTCCGTCAAGAGGTTTCTTTTATTATATAGATAGATTTAATCTTTTTAGTTCTGGGTATATTTCTTTATTATTGAAAATTTAATCTTTTATCGTTTAAGATTTCATATTTTAGGTTTTGGTATGTTTATTTATTGTTCAAGATTTCATCTTTTTAGTTTCTTGGTTAGGATTCAAAAGGAGGGGGACCACTTTTGAGGAACGTCGCCAACGTCTTAGGCTAGACGGAGAGGACGGGACGGTGGGGGCGGGATGGTGTTCGTCCGGCGCCGAAGCTCGACGGGGATGGGGACGTTCCCCATACCCTATAGCCTAACTCACCCAATAAAAATAATATTTGGATTTAGAAAAGATATTTTTGAATTGTGAAAATTGAGTTTGTTAACATTCTTATTACGTTCTAGTGGGCCCGTACTAAAAGTTAGACTGTAGAGATTTTGATTCGGGTACACAAGTGTCAAGAGTGATCTTTTGGACTACAAATATTAATAGTGGGCCGCGAACTTGTTGAAGGTAATTTGAGCGAGGTTTGTTTAGCAAAGTGTTTGGATTGTATATTGGGTCGTGAGTCGCTAAAAATTTGGATTGAATTTTTCGTGACCAAAAGTAAATTTGTATAGTGGGTTGGTTCGGATAAAAGTATGTTCAGAATTGCAAGTTTGGGTAGAATATCTCTAACTAGATTCTAAGTGTGCCAAGTTAGTTGAGAGTGTTGGATCGTATTTCGGGTTGAAGTGTTTTTGAAACGAGATCTTAGCAGTTGAGAGTGTGTTTTGATGGAGATGCTTAATAGACATCCAAAATTGCTAAGAATGGAAGATTACCAGAGTTGGGCCGGTAAATTCGAAAAAATACGTTCAGGCGACTTGTCGAGAAGCTTGGATGGCTATGGATGAAGAATATAAGATACCCCGAAATAAAAATGGTGAAAATGCACAACTTCTCAAATCCCAGAGAACTACAGAATTTGGTATGAAAGAGAAACGAAGATGTACAACTTACTCCAACAAGCGTTCAGTGACGATATTTTGCATCTCCTACAACATCACGAAACATCACATTCTTTAATAATAGCTTTGATTCACAAGTATCAAGAGATAGAAAAAAATGAGAAAAGGTAAAACTGGTCTCATAAAAAATGAGTACTATGAGGAAGTTATGGTAAAAATAAAGAAGCTAAAGAATTTACCACGTCTATCACTGAGGCTTCATGTTCTGAACCAAATGCGCAAAATGTGCTGAAAAAGGTAAAAAGATATCGGGCTAATATTGCCAAACTTCTGAAAGATTTGGAGAGTTTAGCATTGGAAAATAAAAAATCAAAGCAAAATTAAAAAAGATTTTAAAAACATAAAATCTGCGACCAGCGGATCTGCTCGTCTTTGGCTGGGCTGGGGGGAAACATGCTTGTGTAGACCTCACGGGGGTTTCCCCTTTGGTTGGTTTAAGGGAAAACGGATTTGTAGCTGGACTAGCAGCAAGAAAGGCAGAATCAAGGAAAGTGGATAAGCACGCTAAAGCTTGCGCAGAGAACCAACATGTCTTTATCCCTTTTGCCTTTGATACTTTTGGCTCCCTAGCGCCAGAAGCCATCAACTTCTTGACGAGGGTTCAACGGGTTATCCACAGCAATTGTTCGACCCCAAGGGGGCAGGGGTTTGTGTTCGGGAGGTTGGGGTTTGCAATTCAGAAAGGGTTGGCGACGCAGCTTGTTGCCCGTCTACCTTCTGTTTTGATGTAACTTAACAAGTTTTCTGGTCAAACTAATGCAATTATAACAAAAAAAACATAATAAAATTTTAGAAAATGAAAAATCAGTTTTAAATAAAATTGTTTTGAATAAACAAGAAGAAATAAATTATTATCTCGATAAACTAACTCAACTAGAAAAAGGAAATTTTAATTGCTAAAAGTGAAGTTGAGAATATGAACCAGAAATTGAAGAGTTCCGTTAACTCATCACTTATGCTAAATCACATTGTTCCTCAACCAATATAGAAAAATGAGGAAACTTGGGAAGACGAGTATGATAAAAGTTGTGGTGGAAGTGGGTATAAATGTAGGTCCCCATCACACGTGGATCGATACGAGATTGACTAATCCACTAAAGTTGCGGAATCCCCTTAGTTAATCACATGAACAGAAAACAAGTAATATGATGAAGAACACGTAGAATACTTTAAACTGATCTTTTGTGATTAACGAACACGAATGTTTACAATCACTCAAGATCTCTCACCACTCGATCTCACAGCCTTTCTCTGTGTATTCTCCAACTCTGTAACTGCTCTCAGATATCTACGATGCCTAACCTCAAACCCAAATGCAGAACTGTGTATATAACACTAGTGGGAAGCCCGCGCGATGCAGCAGGAGCACAACACTTGGATTGGTGTTTTTAGTTGTTGAACACTTGCATTGGTGTTTTTAGATGTTGAACGGGGCGATTCAGTTCGGTGTGGTATTGTTTAGTTTTGAGTCATAACCATAATGAAAACCAAGTTAGTCATAAAACATGGGATTCTAACCTGAATATTTATAAACATTTTGTTTTAGATCAATGGTCATGATATTTATTATAAGTTATAATAATTATTATAAAGTATACCCATACTTATATCCCAAATCCATGATTTCTTTATTGTCTTTTCTAATTATATATTAACCAATAAATATTTTTACTTATTATTTATAAATAAGCGATTCAAATGAATATTTACCCTAGTATATTAAATCGGTAGAGCTATTACGTAGGATCTTATATGAACTTAATATAATATACCAGACATTTCATTTAGTAAACATAAGTTAACAATATTGTATTTTTGTTTATTAATAATAAGTATAGCGTTTTTAATTGTATCAATTATATTAGAATAGTTTAAGTTTATTAAAATTCAAACAAAACTAAAACAATGTTTCATAATTTACCTAATAACCTATGGGTCATTTTGAAAACTTTGAATTAATTCATACATTAATTTCAAGTTACAGACAACTTTTTTTCTTTTTCATGCGACCTACGGATGTGCTTGGTGAGATTGAGTTTACACAACCTAAACCAATGACCTTATAGTGTGATCAATAAAGAGTCAACCATCTGCATCGCAAATAATTTGGTACTTCATAAAAAGACCCCAAATTTTTAAAACCTACATAAAAGAAATTAATAAATACAAAAAAATATATTGTTAAAAGGTGTACAATTAGATAAATAATGTAGTGCCGATGATATGAATCAAAATTTAAATATAAAAGAAAGGCAATGGATAAACAGAATTGAAAGTAAGCAATGAATGATTCCAATCAAATACGATTTGTATGTCCTTGATAAGAGGAACGCCATGAACTAATTCATTTGACACCAAATGATTCATTTTTCTTAAATGAATGTGTCCCATCCGTCTGTGCCAAGAGATTGATTCCTTTTCTGTGGCTTTGGAAACGAAACAGGTTGCTTGTGCAGACGTTGTAATTGCTTGACTCATATTGAGGACATACAAATCATTAATCCTTGGAGCAGATAAGAGAATCCAGCCTTTTGAGATCTTGAAACCGGGCTTCAGCACATAGCATCCATTTGCATCAAAGTGCACAGAAAACTTCTTATCACAAATTTGAGAAATACTGAGAAGATTGTGATCAAGTTGTTGCACAAAGTTGATTTTATCAAAACTAACAACCCCGTTGGATACCATTCCTTCACCAGTAATATATCCGCATTTATCTCCAACAAAAGCAATATAACATCCTCTAATAGATTTAACGTTGTAGGGAAGTCTCATGTCGCCGGTCATGTGCCTGGATGCCCCACTATCAACAATCCAAAGACTGCTGGAAGTTCCTCCTGGACCACCCTGCACATGAACTCACATGATTAGTTGGAGATGGGGACCCAAGCCTTTGTGGTCTTGGGTCTTCCATTTTCATCGACAAAGGTTATTTCAACTTCTTGATGGTTAGGAAATTGTGATGCTCCCCCTGAATTAGTAACCGTTTTTGGTTTCCAAGTCTGTTGTGTTTTACCAGTTTGAATTTTTGAAATCTTAACTTCGTGATTATTAGAAGTTTTAGAAATTTCTAGTTTAACTGAAACAGGTTGTTTGTGAACCACGTCGGTTTTAATTGCCTTCTCAATTACCTTGACTTGTTGGCGTTTCTGTTTCTTTTCCCTTTCTTTTACAAGACGGGGATCTTGTTTTGAAGAAACAGATCGCTTTCGGTAATTTTGTTCATGGGGATCATCAACTTTGGCTTTTAGTTTATGAAGATATGGATAATTTCGAATAATATGTACAACTTTATCACACTTGAAACATGATCTTCGTTCTACAAACCCTGAAGTATCATTTTGATGTCTTGGTGATGAACTTTGTGATTGCGAGGTACTTGGTCCTGAATTGTTTTGACCATTTCTTTTCAACATTTTAACTTGATTAACATGATCTAAGTTAGATTTATTTACAAATGTTTCAAGTTTATATGTTCCCTTCGACTTCACAAAGTTCACCTTTTGATTCTTCTTTTGGTTCTGTTCCTTTCGACCTTGAGTCGTTGATTTACCTTTTGGTTTGGTATGATTTTGCTGCTTTTTCACTGTTGGCAATCTTTGATTTCCATGGTGTTTTCGAACTTCAGATTTTGGAATCGAAGGGCACTGTATTACCACAACGTGTGAACCCGACTTTCCCAAAAACCTACTTGTCGAATCTTCAAAAACTTTACTGATTAAAGATTGATTAACATTTTTAATCGGAAAATCTTTGTCAGAATAGATTTTATCATCACCAACAAGAGTGTACAACAAATTAACACTCTCAGACTCTTGTGAGGAAGTGGACTCGACCAGAACAGTCTTAGCAGGTTTTGCTGGAGGATCACATAAAATATGATTCTCGAGAGGTATGTCCTCTTGATTACCGCATCAGACTGTGTTGAGTCAGTATCATCGGATTCATCATCTGAAGAATCAGCATCCTCAACAACAACTAGAGGATCCTGATTTTGTTCAGCAGTTGACACACTTGTAACTGTTGACATATCCGAATCTGATGATACTTCCTTTTTGTATCCAAGTTCGGTTGCAAATTCTTCAATGTCTAAAGGAACAGATTGCTCAAAATAAGGTCTATTCTCCTCATCAGGCATTGCATCATAATTGTCTCTAACAGGTGGTGGACATTTCTTATATCCAATGCACGTAACATCCTTTTTCTCTTTATGTATGTCAATGATGTGATCCAGCACATACCTAGAGTTTGAATAACTATCTAACTTAAGCTGGATCGCCTCACTTTCACACTTAATACATGCTAACTCTTTTAAACTCTTTTTCATGGTTTTCATAAAACATGTTGGCCTCTTTGCATTTCGAAAGATCCACTATCAAAATTTGATTGTGGATATATGTCACGTCATACTTGCTTTGCAAATCATCATATTTGCTTTGCAAGTCCGACAATTTATCACCAAAATTAACACATTTATCAGAAGTTAGATCATCGACACATACCTGGTTTGATGAACTGCCAACATTAGCCATAAAGGCTGAATGATTAGAAGAAGAAGAATAAGCAGCATCATCCACCAAGACTGATCTTCTATGATTCCATGCTTCAGCTCCTCCCAACAATTCATCAACATCTGCATCGACTGTCACACTTGATGCTTCATCCAAAAGATCATCGCCTGAAGATGAGGTTTCTTAATCTGAGCTTCTACTATAACCAGAACTGTCTTCATCTTCAGATGATTCTCCACCACTGGCAGAAGATTCTCCACCACTGGCGTGTTTCAGATCCTTGACAACCTCAGCAAAACAAGTTGTTCCATCCTGATCACCACTTCCCAACTGAATCGACCAGTCACATCCTTCATCAACTTGTACCACAAGAGCCTGGTTGTTGTTTGATGTTCCTTATAACGACTCACACAAAAACATCCTAAAAATGTTCCGTAAGTATAAACCCGGACCCCTGATATAACAACTCTCATTAAAAATACTATTTTTTATTTTAATTTAACCAAAAGGAAACCCTAATTAAGACACCCAAGTAATTCTACACAAACCCTAAAAATTTCAGAACAATCAGAATCAGGATCAGGGCCCCTAAAACTCAGGGGGGGTGTTTCCTACTCAACGATTATCTAAATAAAACGCTGTCAATATTTAAAATTCGAATTCTGTCAAGTCACCATGCCTAGTCCCACACGTGGCAAACCTATGGCCATTATGTGTCCCTTACGGACCGTAAGGGTTAATGCTTACGGTCCGTAAGCTAGCCCAAATTTGTGTATAAAAAGCAGCGTTTGGCACTTGATTTCTGTTGTTCATTCGACGTTCAAATTCGATCTGTATATCGAGTTATAGTCGAAACAGTTACAAAATCACTAATTAGTAGAGGGAGGTGCTGCTACGATACAGGGTATTAACTCGATCGCTGATACGATTCAATGTCCGATCGATTAAACTATCCAACGATTGTTTAAGTGCCGCTCAAATTGAGTTTATACTTTGTTATTCATCGTGATTTCGACTTGAATGTTTGAGTGCTGTTCGAACTCGGACTATACTCTGTCATTCGTTGTGAATCCGCTGAATTGCTAAGTATTGCACTTTGTCATTTGTTGTGAGGGTTTTATCTCGTGAGTTATCGTAAATGTTGTATTAAGTTATTTACCTAGTTCGTGTGCATTAAGGTTACAAGGCTAAATCCATAGGCTAAGCTCTGCCTGTATAAATCTGCATTATATCAAGGCTTATCTGTAGACTAAACTTTGGCCGTATAAATCTGCATGCTTATAAAGTGAGTCATTCTCTTTTTATCAATTTGCTTTATAAATTCTTAAAATATTTTCAAAGTTATAATTACAGTGATTAAGTTTATGTAATCACCAAATTACAGCCGGTATGTGGGGTATTGTGCACAGTATTGCAGTTTTATCACTTTAGGTGGGCGAACCTAAAATTAATGATAACCGTCATTCATTGGGGCAGCCAATGGTGATATGACCACAGTCACAGAAAAGAGTCGAGTGACAAATACTGTGGGTAGTTGGTTTGATATCAGAAACATTGTAATCTCTCTTAATACTGTAAATTATAACAAATGAGTCGTTTTTATAAAAATGAATGATTCACTCAGTATTTCCCGCTGACAAAACCTTTTTAAAACACTTTTCAGGTAATTACAGTAGATTGGAGTAAGAGATGGATACGGCACTGAAAGGCATCAAGAAGTGGCTTATTTATTAATTAAATCAAAATAAGAAATATTGTTTTATGTAATAAAATTTATCTTTATTAAAGCTACCATTATAAAACATGGGTTTATCCCATTTATTAAATAAAATCCGGTGTTTTCTAAACTTTGATATTTTTCCTAACTCACGGTCCTGATAAAATTTTCGCTGTAAGGTTTTCAAAACAATCACCGGTACCGCTGGGCTGTTCGCGACTCCCGATTCCGTCTAGGGTGGGTCGGGGGCCGTGACAGAAGGTGGTATCAGAGCCAACTCAAAGAGCCACTGCTTTACGCCTTTAGGTGTTGTAATAATAATACCTAAATTTATATAAAAGAGTTAGGAGATTGCTGTTAACTGGTAGCATTTAGACTTGAACTTAAGAAAAGATGCCTTAGTATTAGCTTCACGATAAGCTAAGTATTTGTGTAAATAAATATGATAGATTTTGGTGTGCCATAAGTAATATATTTGATAAAGTAATATCACGGGACAACTAAGTCCAGAATCACTAGTTGAGAGAATGATCAACAGTGTTATGATTAGAATTACTAGTTGAAAGAATGATCAACAGTAATATGACCTGAGTCACTAGTTGAAAGAATGATCAAATTGACACTGTCACAGGAATCGTTTAGTGATCAATATAATAATAAGATATGTTATGGAAATACAAATTTCCTTAATTCTGAATAAAAACCCTAATAAGATAGGCACTTTTTGAAAAGATACTAATTATGGGAAATAGATAAATTTTCTCCGGCAAGACTGGGTATGATGTAGCAGACTCTCCAGTTTGTCCGGATATACTGAAATTACCTCTCCGGCGAGAATCGGGTAAGAAGGTATATAATATGTCAGCAAATGACAAGATTTCCCTAAATAGTATCATGATCTGATATCTGACTGATTTTTGGAAATATGAAATTGTTAAAAACATTGACCTGATAGATGGTATGTTTATTTCAGCATGTGAAATATGTGATTATATAGATATGTATATTCCAAAAGTCAATTAAGAATAAAGCACCAGTATCTGTGTCTAGATTTCTTATTCAGGAATCTCTTTTCCGATATCAAACATTATTTCGTTTAATCATCTGTCTCGTAGCTCGTGTGATAAAATAAACAAAGGAAACCCATTAAGTTGGGATACTGATGCGTGCGAAGTGTTACTTATTTTAGGTGTATATTTTAAGCCCTTTTTAACACTTATTTTAGCCAAGTTTTAAATTTATAAAACACGATATTTCACTAACACTAAACACACAAATGGGCAAGTGCACCCATCGTTGAATGTAGCATAGCGTTGGTAAGATACCGAGGTCGTCCAAGGACACAAGAGCTTTTAGTACCGGTTTATCCTCAACGTCTAACCAAAATAAAAGTTTAGAAAAATGTTTTAAACTAAGAAAATTAAAAACTAACTAAAATGCTGAAAATAAAAATAAAAGAAAAACAGATAGACAAGATGAGTCACTTGGTTCCGACTCGTATCTAGTATAACCTTTGATTATTTCCGCACTTTTGCACATAATTAAGAGATTATCTTAGTTATTGTAGTAGGCCCCTCTTTTGAAGGTGACGTTACCCTCACCCCAGTAGTTTGAGTCAGCAGGGATACAATCCTAAAAGGGTGGATTATTGGAAGATAATGAATTAAGTTATTAATGCAGTATTGTGGTAGGCCCCGCTTTTGGCAGTGACGTTACCCTCGGCTAAGTAGTCTGATTCAGCAGGGATACAGTCCTAAATAGCCGGGTTATAGTATTAATAGTAGTTAACTTATGAGGGGATCAAAGAGTTTGGACCCCCGCCATCCAATACCGTGAAGTATTGAAGGAGGTCCTACTAAATTTGACCCAGGTCCATTGCAGGACCTCTAAACGCTGAACAATGGCAAGACCTTTACCAAACCGTTCCCTTAACCCCCGACCAGGTAGCCAACATATCTCCATATAGACCGTGGAGATATGAATGGTGAAAATCCTTTATTTTATATAGACAGTAAAATAATGCCAAGACACCACGGACAAACGATAAGGAAAGATCACCTTCAACATAAGTAACTAGTTATTAAAGTCATTAATACAAAACCAAATAAAAAGTGCAAAAGATTAGAAATAAAAAGTATTATACTAGACACTTTGTCTTCACCAAGTGATGTAAGAGACTTAGGCAAACATGGCCTTGATTGTCAAGAACCCTTACGATCAATCTTGGATCCCGAGACGACTCACACACTCTACGATGGACAATGGATGATGGTGGTGGATGATGGTGTTATGGTGGTGGTGGGTGGTGGATGAAGTGTGAGAGAGGTGGTGTGCCAAAGGATGAGTTGCAATGAAACCAAGCACTCCTATTTATAGGCTGAACAGAAGCCTGGGCACGGCCCCGTGCCCGTCTGACACTCTCTCTCTTCATTAATTGTAATTCGCAATTACAATTAATGCGCCTGCAGTACTTTCGGCACGCCCCCGTGTCCGCTGGGCACGGCCTCGTGGTGGGCAATAGAAGCTTCTATAGGTTTGTCTTTTCTGCTGCTTCTTGGGCACGCCCCGTGCTCACTGGACACGCCCCGTGTTCACTGGACACGCCCCGTGTTCGCTGGACACGCCCCGTGTTGAGCTGAGCACACCCCGTGCTCAGCTGGGCACAGCCCCATGCTCAGCTTTTCTTCTTGTTTTTGCTTTGTGAGATGCTGTCGAGGAGTCGGGCATGCCACGTTTCTTCCTTTTCTTTGTATTTATGTTGGTTTTGGCTGTATATTTGTTCCTTTTGTTCGTTTAAGCTCATTTGACCCTGTAAATTCAAAAGGAAGACAAAAACACACTTTTTCCAACATTAGTACTAAAAAAGGGTTAGTTTTATGCCTTATTTGATGTAATTTATATGTTGCATTTTACACATATCAAATACCCCACACTTGAATCTTTGCTTGTCCTCAAGCAAAACTCTTTAATATGTGGCTTACACTCCCAAATGGAATGGGTAGAAGAGAAGATTTTTGGGCTTGTCATAGAGTGCCGGGAATCCAAGATTCCTTATTAGGCTTTATTTTTATGTTATTTACAATCCTATTCGTTATGATTTATTTTGAACTTTTCATAAGAGAAATTACTTATTTGGGCATAACATGCCTCTTTAAAATTTTAATTATATACAAGTTCACATACCTCACGGGGAATCACTCAACACTCGGCCGAAGATGTATTTTTGTGAAACACTCGAGAGCGGCATGAAACTACTCATACCATAAGCTTGCCAAGCAATCAATCCTCCTCCTTTTTAACTATACACCTTTGTAAATATCAAGAGGGCTTTTGGGGTGAAGGGTTTGGCTTGGGCTAAAGGTAGGTGGTTGGATTAGTGGTTAGTAAAATGGCGAAAGGCGTAAAAAGCATCGGTTTTCGTAAGACCTCTTTTTTTTTTTTTTTTTTTTTTTGAAATTTTTTTTTATTTTGATGAAGCCACTATTCAAACAAAGTTATTTTTGATAAACTTGTTTGTTTATTTCTCTTTTGCTTCATCATCATCATCATCATCATCATCTTCTTCTTTTTTTTTTTTTTTTTTTTTTTTTTTTTTGAAAGTCATAAGAAAAACCGAGCTTGTTACTAAAACAAAGGGTTAAAAATAAAAAGGTTTTGGTGGGTGAAAGGGTTTTTGTTTTGGGTTATGAAATGAAAAGGTTTAGGCTCAAAGGGGTTAACTAGGGGGATTTTGGGTAGGTGGTAAGAAAAAAGAAAAAATAATGGTGTAGAAATAAAAAAAAAGGTTAGTCCTAATGCCTCCATCATTTACTTACTCGGGTTTAAGTTGGTAAGGACCGGGAATGTATCGTCATGGCAAGTTCTAGAGTCGTAAGAACCAAGCGGCTATTCACACAAGAAACGAAAGATGAGCATTTAATTTAAAGGTATATATTTGTATGCTCAATAAAGGCTCAAAACTCACTTTTGTGGGAATGGGTTTTTATGTGATCAAGTATATATAATTAAATTTTAACTAAGCTTGTCATGCCTTTTCATAATTTTCTTATGTTGGTTCTTTTTATCACAACGCTATCGGTTGTAAATTTGTAAAAATATAACCTTTTTAGAATTTTGAAATTCCCAAATTAAACCTAGACAAGTAAACAAAAATTGAAAATTTTTGAAAAAAATTTGGGGTGATTAGCGGTTCCAATAGAGTTTTGTGTAAGGCTTGTTATTAGGACATGCAAGATTCAAGGTTTTAGCATCCCCCCCACACTTAAATTACACATTGTCCTCAATGTGTCCCAAAAATAAGTTTTTCGGTTGATTAAAATGTGTAAAACTGGGTTAAAAACAAGATTTTATGGTACTGGGTAGCTGAACACGGGGTGGTGTTGGCTGAGCACGGCCTAGTGTCCAGACTGCCAGTACCAAAAGTAAACAGAAGGCTGGGCACGGGGGCGTGTCCAGTGAGCATGGCCCCGTGTCCAGGTACCTGAACTGGGCATTTTCTACAGAACCTTGGGCACGGGGCGTGTTGGGGTGAGCACGGCCCCGTGCTGAACTTGCTGTAATGAAGAAAAATTGTCAGGAGGCTCTGTTTTTGTGCATGGGGTGTTGGTTCAAGCTTCCCTTATCATCTTTCACCATCCCGAGTGTGTTTTATTCCTGAAAAAAAAAACTAAACTAGAAAACATAAAGGTTAATCTAAACTAAACTACGGATAGTTCCGTGGAATGCCTCCGTGGTGCGCCACGTTTATAAGGGTCCTTGGCTAGACCCTCCTTATCGGGTGGTTCTGGCTCATCTTCAATTAGGGGGTCATTATTGCCGAATGGATATTTCATTGACCGCTCAAGATCGACACTCTTTTTAAATGCCCCTAATTGAAGAGGTAGATTGTTGAACTTCCGGTTTTTCAAAGCTTCGTGAGTTTTTACAAATGGTCTTCCCAACACTAGAGGAGCGTCATCAAGGATGACAAAGTCGGTTGGGATTACCATTTGATTTGTTTGAACCAAGACTTCCTCAACTACACCGATTGATTTTATTATTCTCCGATTAGATAGTAAAATGGGTATTTGAAGTGGAGAAAAATCACTAATACTTAATTTTTCGAAAATGTAGTTAGGCATTATGTTAACACAAAGATCTTTATCGATTGTGATATTGCTAATAAATGAATTTTGAAAGAAACATTGAACCGGTGTAATGTTAATTTCAAAAGGGTCTTCTTTTATTAGCGAAGTTTGATCATTAGTTAACTTAACACTTACCGTTTCGTCAATTTTAGTGTTAGTGTTTAACTCTTTTAAAAACTTAGCATGAGTGGGTACTAAACAATGATTTTCGAAAGAAGGTGACAAGAGATTAATTTCTTCAAAATTAGACTCTTCTTGAATTTTAACGTTGTCGGACTCACCTTTTTCGTTGTTTAACTCATGTGTCGGTTTTTCACTTATTTGTTCTTCCATTTTTACACTTTTGGTTATCTCTTCCTTTTTTAATTCTTCTCTTGCGCGAGACTCCTCTTCCCTTGCGCGAGATTCTTTTATACAATGATCGATAACTCTTATGTGTTCTAATATCCTATCGGTTACTTCGGTTATAGAAAAAGAATCGGGATTTTCTAAGCTTGAATCTGGTTGTTCGACCCTTTGTTCCTCATAATACCCATATGAAGTAGATGGTTCGCACCATTGTTCTTCATTGTAAGCATATGATGGATAAGGTTCGTAATTTTGTTCTTCATAATACTCATATGAGGTGGGTTGTTCACGCCATGGTTCCTCATAATAAGCATACGAAGGTGGTGGCTCATATCTTGGTTCCTCAAAGTATGAGTATGAAGGCTCATACCTTGGTTCATCAAAATATGAGTATGAGGGAGGAGGTTCATACCTTTGGTCTTCATAGGATGTGTATGAAGTTGATGGCTCGTACCTGGGCTCCTCATAGTAGGTGTATGATTTGGATGGTTGATATGAGCGATTATTTTGAACCGATCGTGCGTTACGACAATTAGTGCAATAATTACCCCTATAATCATCCTCATCATAGGTGTAGTTGTAACCTCCTGAGTATTGATCCGTAAGAATCACTCAGCAGACCACAACTGAGTCTCGAGATCAGAAAACAAAAATAAAAACGGAAACAGAGGCTGGACACGGCCCCGTGTTCAGTGAGCACGGCCCCGTGTTCAGGATCTGTATCTGGGCGTTTTAATTAAATTTACTGATTTCGTTGAGCACGGGGGCGTGTTCAGTGAGTACGGCCCGTGTTCAAGCTACTGTTAATGCAGAACTAAACTAAAATGCAGAAAAATGTGGGCCCGTTTTGAAAAGGTTTTGAAAAACTGATTAGGCCGTCGATTTTAAGCTTTCCTAAAATCCTTGTGTCCCCGGCAACGGCGCCAAAAACTTGATGCGTGCGAAGTGTTACTTATTTTAGGTGTATATTTTAAGCCCTTTTTAACACTTATTTTAGCCAAGTTTTAAATTTATAAAACACGATATTTCACTAACACTAAACACACATATGGGCAAGTGCACCCATCGTTGAATGTAGCATAGCGTTGGTAAGATACCGAGGTCGTCCAAGGACACAAGAGCTTTTAGTACCGGTTTATCCTCAACGTCTAACCAAAATAAAAGTTTAGAAAAATGTTTTAAACTAAGAAAATTAAAAACTAACTAAAATGCTGAAAATAAAAATAAAAGAAAAACAGATAGACAAGATGAATCACTTGGTTCCGACTCGTATCTAGTATAACCTTTGATTATTTCCGCACTTTTGCACATAATTAAGAGATTATCTTAGTTATTGTAGTAGGCCCCTCTTTTGAAGGTGACGTTACCCTCACCCCAGTAGTTTGAGTCAGCAGGGATACAATCCTAAAAGGGTGGATTATTGGAAGATAATGAATTAAGTTATTAATGCAGTATTGTGGTAGGCCCCGCTTTTGGCGGTGACGTTACCCTCGGCTAAGTAGTCTGAGTCAGCAGGGATACAGTCCCAAATAGCCGGGTTATAGTATTAATAGTAGTTAACTTATGAGGGGATCAAAGAGTTTGGACCCCCGCCATCCAATACCGTGAAGTATTGAAGGAGGTCCTACTAAATTTGACCCAGGTCCATTGCAGGACCTCTAAACGCTGAACAATGGCAAGACCTTTACCAAACCGTTCCCTTAACCCCCGACCAGGTAGCCAACATATCTCCATATAGACCGTGGAGATATGAATGGTGAAAATCCTTTATTTTATATAGACAGTAAAATAATGCCAAGACACCACGGACAAACGATAAGGAAAGATCACCTTCAACATAAGTAACTAGTTATTAAAGTCATTAATATAAAACCAAATAAAAAGTGCAAAAGACTAGAAATAAAAAAGTATTATACTAGACACTTTGTCTTCACCAAGTGATGTAAGAGACTTAGGCAAACATGGCCTTGATTGTCAAGAACTCTTACGATCAATCTTGGATCCCGAGACGACTCACACACTCTACGATGGACAATGGATGATGGTGGTGGATGATGGTGTTATGGTGGTGGTGGGTGGTGGATGAAGTGTGAGAGAGGTGGTGTGCCAAGGGATGAGTTGCAATGAAACCAAGCACTCCTATTTATAGGCTGAACAGAAGCCTGGGCACGGCCCCGTGTCCGCTGGGCATGGCCCCGTGCCCGTCTGACACTCTCTCTCTTCATTAATTGTAATTCGCAATTACAATTAATGCGCCTGCAGTACTTTCGGCACGCCCCCATGTCCGCTGGGCACGGCCCCGTGGTGGGCAATAGAAGCTTCTATAGGTTTGTCTTTTCTGCTGCTTCTTGGGCACGCCCCGTGCTCACTGGACACGCCCCGTGTTCACTGGACACGCCCCGTGTTCGCTGGACACGCCCCGTGTTGAGCTGAGCACATCCCGTGCTCAACTGGGCACAGCCCCATGCTCAGCTTTTCTTCTTGTTTTTGCTTTGTGAGATGCTGTCGAGGAGTCGGGCATGCCACGTTTCTTCCTTTTCTTTGTATTTATGTTGGTTTTGGCTGTATATTTGTTCCTTTTGTTCGTTTAAGCTCATTTGACCCTGTAAATTCAAAAGGAAGACAAAAACACACTTTTTCCAACATTAGTACTAAAAAAGGGTTAGTTTTATGCCTTATTTGATGTAATTTATATGTTGCATTTTACACATATCAGATACTATCGAAAGTGCAAAGAATTTCTAACACGTTACCATAAATTATTAACGCAAGTAAAAAGCATGTAAAGTTGTGATAAGGTACAAGAAAACACATAAAAATTTAAATTATAAATCCACAGAAGTTGAAGTATATTACACATAACTTTCGAGGCAATACCTTTTGAAAATATAAATTGGGCACGATGACACCAATGTTAAAATTCCGTCAATAAGAAGAACTACTAATCAAAAAGAGGCACTTTGCCATATGATCCTACAAAATGAATATCTCTAAAAGTACGCTAGAACAGGATTTCATAAACATCCGTGCATAGTCTAATCAGAGTCATAATTATTATCACTGCAAAAAGGAGTCACATACTTTTGCAAATTCCCTATTTTTCGACATTCCCTGATAATATCACTTAACAACAGTTATCACACGAAATTCCGGATAGAAGTTCCTATATTTCTTTCGTTGAAATTTTGACTTTGGCATATAATAAATTAACTTTCGTGTTTCTACTTCCCCTAATGATCATCATACCAGGAGGATGTATTTCATAGTAGCGAGTATTGATTCATTTCATTTCTTGGTAAATCCACACGTTACACATGCACCGTTTGTTGTACATGTGGTTCGTTTAATTTCTAAATTCCACTGGAGAGCTTCATTCTAATTTATCGTTTTATCCAAACTCAAATATCCTTTAATTAGACTTGATTTTGGCACGGTGGACCGCATTATTGCTAAACAATGACTCTTAATATCGAGTCAATAAATTTTTGAAAAACTCAATTTTCTTTCGCATCCAGGGTTTCTGTTATGATCATGTCCGAATTTTTTCTTATTTAAACTCGTTTTGTTTAAACCGAGTTCAATTGTTTGAACTTGCTCGCATTACATATTCAATTCAAAGTTCCATATGATGAATTAAAACCATCATATTCAAAATAATCCTAACAAGCATTTCAATTCTCTTGAACTATAACATGCTTGTGTGATCCTCAACTTCACTAAATCATTTCTATGATCACAATCACTTTGAGGTAACATTTTCACAAAATCTGAAGATTGCGCTAATCTCGGATTTAATCATCTAATTATTTATATTAAATCCACTTTGTTTTTATTCTATACAAGGAATCTTAAAACAATCATGTGCTCAGATAATGATACCCAAATTCATATTTCGGTATATCTTAATAATTATTACAATATCAATCGAGCCTTTCGTAAAATTTATTGTTCTATCATCGTTGATCGAAAAACATTATATAAATTTAATTGATTATATATGAAAATTACCTAAATTTACAAATATAGTATTACTATATTTTAAACCATTGCGGTAAAGAAATTATATTTGAGGAATACTTTTATTTAAAAGTTATTGTTTAGTTATTTATTATTGATAATTTTATTATTTATAAAAAGTAGTAGTGTTAAGATTATTTTAAAACTAGGGTTATTATCAAGAGCAGGTATTGGATAGCCTAGCCTTAGTTAGGCATGGATTGGCCACCTATGCTTAAACAAGGCAGCACTAACCCATATCCAACCATGATAATGACTAGTTAAATATATAAATTAAGTCATTATATTTATTTAATAAATTTTAATTATATTTTACTTTGTATTATAAGAAGAAGATATATTTTCATAAAACAATACAAGAATTAGAAGGACGAATAAATTGTCTATCACCTGTTTTGTAAAGAAAATGATCATAAAGAATAAAATGATAGTCATCAACTACATTGGGTTAAGGGAATATTGTAATATATAAGAATAGTCTTCGTTTTCAACTTATTTACAACATTCACAACGTTATATGGTTTCAAAATGAAAATAAGTAATCACATAGAATTAATCCATTAAGTGTTATATATTTACAAATTAATTTACAAGTACTTTTGTACACTAAATATTTTACACCTTTATTTACAATTCTCATTTAACGTTATAATTAATAGTGATTTCTTTTACAAAATAATAATACTAAAATATTTTGTAATAAACTTCATTGCGGTATTTTGTAATATATATTACATAGAAAATATAAGTTATTTTACATGGTATAGTAAAATACTAAAAATAATATTTATTTAAAAGTGGTTACCATTTACATATAATAAAAATGCGTAACAAATAATATATATATTACATAATATTTATATGTGATATATAAGATACGATTCAGATAAGGATACAAATAATATATATTACAATTGCTTTACAAAATATAACATAATTGGTCATGCCAAAACAACTTATTGTATTATATTACGATCTCTAGGATATAGTATGAAAAAAATATGGTTACTACTAATAGTATACTATCACATTGTTTCACAATTAAAACAACTTGGAACTCTAAACAATGATACACTAACTCTATAGTTTTTTTGGTATATCTTTGAAATTCACTCATCTCAGCACAATGATTTTCTCATATCATAATTTAATATTTGACAAATCATTTTTCATGCTTTTATTTCCTTTGAAACCTATCAATTCTAAGTCTTCCTCCGTTGCCAATCAAAGTAAGCTTTCTTTTCACAAAGAATTTTTATTTCTAAAAAGTCCTTCACATTCATTCTAAAATATCTATGGATCATATATCTTTTGACTTGAAACCAGTCATTTTGGAAATTTATATCAGTTCATCCCAATCGTTTAAACATTTAATTCTTGAACTAAATTCAGTAAAACCATTGAGTCCTACTTATGGTACAACTCTTATTCACAAAATTTGATATTTAATCTGTGTCATTTTGTTGCCTCAAATATGACATAAATCTAAAAAGAAATATCATAACCCAAATATACTTGGGAGCTGGAACCTGAGATAAAGAAAAAGTATTCCAGTAAATCTCGAGGACGAGATTTTTATTAAGGTGGGGAGAATATAACGACTCACACAAAAACGTCCTAAAAACGTTGCGTAAGTATAAACCCGGACCCCTGATATAACAACTCTCATTAAAAATACTATTTCTTATTTTAATTTAACCAAAAGGAAACCCTAATTAAGACACCCAAGTAATTCTACACAAACCCTAAAAATTTCAGAACAATCAGAATCAGGATCAGGGCCCCTAAAACTCAGGGGGGGTGTTTCCTACTCAACGATTATCTAAATAAAACGCTGTCAATATTTAAAATTCGAATTCTGTCAAGTCACCATGCCTAGTCCCACACGTGGCAAACCTATGGCCATTATGTGTCCCTTACGGACCGTAAGGGTTAATGCTTACGGTCCGTAAGCTAGCCCAAATTTGTGTATAAATAGCAGCGTTTGGCACTTGATTTATGTTGTTCATTCGACGTTCAAATTCGATCTGTATATCGAGTTATAGTCGAAACAGTTACAAAATCACTAATTAGTAGAGGGAGGTGCTGCTACGATACAGGGTATTAACTCGATCGCTGATACGATTCAATGTCCGATCGATTAAACTATCCAACGATTGTTTAAGTGCCGCTCAAATTGAGTTTATACTTTGTTATTCATCGTGATTTCGACTTGAATGTTTGAGTGCTGTTCGAACTTGGACTATACTCTGTCATTCGTTGTGAATATGCTGAATTGCTAAGTATTGCACTTTGTCATTTGTTGTGAGGGTTTTATCTCGTGAGTTATCGTAAATGTTGTATTAAGTTATTTACCTAGTTCGTGTGCATTAAGGTTACAAGGCTAAATCCATAGGCTAAGCTCTGCCTGTATAAATCTGCAATATATCAAGGCTTATCTGTAGACTAAACTTTGGCCGTATAAATCTGCATGCTTATAAAGTGAGTCATTCTCTTTTTATCAAATTGCTTTATAAATTCTTAAAATATTTTCAAAGTTATAATTACAGTGATTAAGTTTATGTAATCACCAAATTACAGCCGGTGTGTGGGGTATGTGCACAGTATTGTAGTTCCTTCACTTTAGGTGGGCGAACCTAAAATTAGTGATAACCGTCATTCATTGGGGCAGCCAATGGTGATATGACCACAGTCACAGAAAAGAGTCGAGTGACAAATACTGTGGGTAGTTGGTTTGATATCAGAAACATTGTAATCTCTCTTAATACTGTAAATTATAACAAATGAGTCGTTTTTATAAAAATGAATGATTCACTCAGTATTTCCCGCTGACAAAACCTTTTTAAAACACTTTTCAGGTAATTACAGTAGATTGGAGTAAGAGATGGATACGGCACTGAAAGGCGTCAAGAAGTGGCTTATTTATTAATTAAATCAAAATAAGAAATATTGTTTTATGTAATAAAATTTATCTTTATTAAAGCTACCATTATAAAACATGGGTTTATCCCATTTATTAAATAAAATCCGGTGTTTTCTAAACTCTGATATTTTTCCTAACTCACGGTCCTGATAAAATTTCCGCTGCAACGTTTTCAAAACAATCACCGGTACCGCTGGGCTGTTCGCGACTCCCGATTCCGTCTAGGGTGGGTCGAGGGCCGTGACATTCCTACTTGACAAGGATTGTTCACATGCATCAACGTATGCTCGTTATTCCTGTTTTGATTCTGATTCTGCTGGTTGCCTTGATTCCTGAACGGATTCTGGTTCCATTGCTGAGCTGGCTTTGTACATTCTCTCTTGAAGTGACCTCTTTCACCACAATTAAAGCACTTGACTGATTGCTTATCGAACTCATACTTGGTGTCTTTCTTGCTTTCTAAGCTGGTTCTACCAGTCCTTTCCATGAAGTCTTTAGCTCGCCTAACCGCACTAGCAAAAGCCCATTTGATGTCCATCATATCCATTTCCTCCTTATCAATCTGCTGATAATCTTCCTGCGTCAGATTGATGTTCCCAATCTGCCCTACTACCAACCCACAGTATGCGCTCACCAAAGTGTTCAACAGCTCCATATGTTCTTTAGCTACTTCAACACTTACTTTCAAGAAACCTGAAGTGTCGAGCCGAACTGTATTTGGATTAGATGACTGACCAGCAGATGAAGTGTTTCCATAAAAAGCTTGTTGTGGAACTGGTAGTGGATTTCTGTACATATCTCTTACTCCGGTATATTGATAGCTTTGCTTTGAGACTTCTGGTTGTGGATTTCCATACATGTCAGTACTTGAGACAAAAGCCATTTGTAGCGGAGCATGTGTAGCAGGTCTTGCAACAGTGCTAGAACCTCCACAGTTACCATAACACATAGGATTTTGTTGCACTGGAATCCGTTTCGCCTTCCTGATTTCTTCTTGATCTTTGTTCTCCAAAAGCTGAACGAAATCATCGATGTTGGTCGTAGCCAAGGTGCCGTTATACTTTAGAATTTCCAAGAAACCATTCCACTGAGCTGGCAATGAGTCACCAAACTTCATGACAACCTCTTCTGGAGTTGCTACTACCCTATAATTATTCAATTCAGTCAACAAGTGATAAAATCGACTTATTAAGTCTCCCAAAGATTCCCTTTCCATACATGTGAAGCCATCAAACTCCTTCTTGAGTAGATCATGTCGCAATTTGCGTGACGCTTCATTTCCTTGACCTCTCATCTTTAATGCATCCCATAACCGCTTTGTCGTCTTGAAGTTGACAAACTGATGATATATATCCTTGCTCAATACTTGAGTTAGAATAGAAAATGCTTTCTTTTCCATACATATTTCTTCTTCTCATCTGCCGTAAGATCTGCAAATGTCGCGGCAGTTGAAGCGGCAACATCAAGTGCTTGATCAAAATCTGTAGTAAAACATAACCACAATTCCGTGTTTTACCCAAGAATATACGTATGGAATCTGTCTTCCCATCCAGGATATTCATTCATGTGCATTAGCTTCAGTGGACGATTATTGCTTTCGGTTTCACTTTCGCTTAAAAGTATACTTTGAATACTTTGATTTTGATGTGAAACGAATGCCCATTGACTTGTCGAAATTTGATTCGCTTGTGATGAAGACGAGGGAGTGGGAGATTCGGCCCATGATGGCGATAAACCCTTGCTTGTATACTTGATCTCCGTATTAGATGGAATACCCCACCAGTCTGAATTCATTTTAGATGTAGGAACAAAGATACCTGCTTAAAAATCTCAAAACAAACTGTTAACTATGAATTACAAAGATTCTGTTAAAAAGTTTGAAGTGAAACCCACGAAAGAACTGGTTTTTCGTGGAAGACCAATCTTGACGAAGAATAAGTTGTTCGTCCAAGACAAATATGATGAAGGATTGGTTGTTCGTCCAAGAAAAATATGACGAAGGATATGGTTGTTCGTCAGAAGCAACTCAACGAAGAATATATGAGGATATGTTTACTTTAGTCTTCAAATAGTTGTGGAGATATTTTCTAAATCAAATCATATCCTCTGACACACTTAGTTGGTAGGCCACGAAATTCAACCAGCCATACTTTTTAAAACTCTATTTTCAAACTACAGACATCATGATGAAGACTAATTTTCCAAATAATATTAAACAAATATGATAAAATCAGATCTCCAAAACTTCAAACATTCAAAGCAACAAACCCAGAACAACAAGTAGAAACTGATGAACACTTTGAAAATTCCGATGAGTTCATGCGTTTTCCGGTGCTGGACAAATTTTTCGAACAAGAATTTTGAGAGAAACTTCAATAAAAACCTTAACTCAACACATATAAATGCTTTTAACAAGGTTTTGTATGAACTAACAGCAAAATGAACACTATTTTCAAAGATTTTCAACTGTTTTTCTAGAAAAATATGTTTTTCAAACTCAAACTCAAGAACATTTCAAGAAAAACACATGAGAATCTACCAAAACACAAGATCGAAACTTGGTTTTAACAAGGAAAAGAGCCAAGGCTCTGATACCAATTGTAGGTCCACCCGGAGGATCGAGTATAACCTATTCCTTGTTACCGAACAAACCCGGTTGTGCGGAATCCAACCGGGTAAGTAAACCAAGTTTAAGAACACACAAACACAAGATAAATATACAACTGTTAAAGGTTCAACTTGTATTTCATATAAGAATTTGTTACAAGATAATCAAACAATGGTTCTCTCAAAGTTCTCTTGAAAATACTCTCTGTGTTCTCTAGTCTATTCAGGCCCACTTTGTCATCTGTTTGCTGAATATATATATGCACAGCAGGTCCGACGAAGAACATAAAATGACGAAGAAGTTCTTCGTCATACTAGATCAACGAATAACCTTTGGACGAAACATGTTCTTCGTAGACTTCTAATGAGGTTCTTCGTCGTTACACAGACCTACTTCTTCGTCATGTGTGATAAAAGGGTTCTTCGTCATGCATAATAATCAGCAATTAAATGGTTCTAAACACATGAATTCACGTTTGAGGATGGAATCTATGGAATGATAAGTCTTCACATGACATCATCATGGTGATGTGGCGTTGGGAAGGTTCGCAGCTCTTTGTGCTTCACGTGTCGAACTCTGGGGCGCACGACGGAGGAATGTCGCAACGTCGGTATTGAGCTGAACCTAACCGAGTCGAACCGAACCAAGTCGCGTCCACATAAAGTGTATCAACAATCCTTTTCAATGTACACGTGTCACCCGAAGTAACCACTTCAATCCCTTGGTATAGCAATTCTTCTAGACTAAGAACATTGCGTTTCATTTTTGGTACATAATTCACACAAGGTATTTTCTTATTCTTTCCACCAACCAGAACTTTAACTTTGCCTATGTCATGTATGAACGAGAAATCCTCCCGTTTCTCGTTGGTTATAACCCCAAAGTGTCTTTTGAACACTTTAAATAAATTGATGGCGTTATCAGCACTAACAACGTCATGGCTTAAAGATATTCGTCAACACTAAATCAACAAAGTGGTAGGGGAAGAGCTTATATCTACGGTATATAATGATCCTACTTTCTTTTCCACATCACATGACTAGGGACGACCTCCTTCTCCTGCATGGAAAGCTATACATACCCCAGCTTATGACTTTATGAAAGCATCTTTTGGAAGAGTTTCACTCCTCTCCGTTGGGATGTAACTCAGGAATTGGACCCACCACTCAACGCATGGCCAAAATTTTTTATGGTGCAACCTAAAACAAGATGTAACCTCCTTTGTTCAGAAGTGTATCATTTAGCGAACCACAAAACCACAAACCATACGAATTGGTACAACCACTCCCCATTGCATCTAACACTTGGGAAGATGTATCTAGGGACTTCATTACCATTTGCCTTCATCACAAGGGATGTCTACCATATGGATTATTGTAGATTGTCTCACTAAAGCAGCACATTTCTTTACCTTAGCCCCACACTTTACTGCCGCCTCTGTCACCCCCCCAAAATACCACTTGCGGAAACACTACGGGACGTGTGACATACCAGAATGTAGCCACCAATCACATTGAACTCATAATTATATTTAAATAAAACTTTCATTCATTAAAAAAAATGTTACAAAACGTTAAATGTAATTCATTGTATACAGCGGAAGTATAACTCATTTCTTAAGGGTTTCATAAACCACATGTACAAAAACCATTAGACTTGTATTGCGATTCCACGTATCTCGACCCATGACCACTCCAGCCTTCTAGACAGCAAGTTCCCAATGCTATAACCCTATAGACCTGCAAGCATGTAGACAAGTGTGTCAGACGACGCTGGTGAGTTCAAAGTTTGTTAACGTGTTTGGTTACTAGATATAAGTATAACACATTTCAGTGATTTGATGTTGTTATTAACTCGATTACCGCAGATGGCTCCAGATTTATTTGCCCAAACCCCAATGCTCTATCACACATTGGTCAAGTGGTTAAGGTAATTAGTTCACGAACGTCCTCCCCGGTACGGTGTGAGGGTGCCAAACCTAATAGCGCTATCAACTAATAACCCCGTTGCCTCCCCGGCAACCAATCGTTATATGATGGGACTTAATGATAGAAATGAGTGTAATAACCAACATCCCAATTCCCGATATTCCTCCCCGGAACGTTACCCGATATCCCTCCCCGGGATGCATGCTTGAAAAAGGCAGTGAACTCACCTTAGATTGCTCGGTATGTTACATTACATTACCCATTCCAAGTTGGTTAACCATACCCTACCGTGGTTACCAAGAATAGTCAGTTTCGTAAACATATATCCAAATCACGTATGCAACAAGTCACACGTAATACCATTGTCACTTAACACATAGCAGATGATTGGTTTTCATACACGTTTGTATCACAAGTTCATGTTCCCAACAGTGGTTACCAATAACATCAGTCTTACAATCAATTAAGTTATCAATTTTTACACAGTTTACATCTATCTCGAGATCACAGTATATCAGGTAGCAAATACACATTTCTAACACAAGTTCACATCTCATGTGAATGTCCTAAGGTAACACATAACATAATAGGTGAGTTTGCTATACCAACTAATCAAACCAAGTTTCTTATTCTCATTGACATGCAACAAGGATCGTATACACGCACAAGTATTTATCATTATCAACATCATAGTCACCTACTGTTCAGCTCATTTACTTACACGACGAAACACCCCATGTTTCGTTGAGATGAGGGGTAACGAAACACCCCATGTTTCGTCGAGATGAGGGGTCACGAAAAACCTAGTGTTTCGTCGAGAATATGGGTGACGAAAGAGCTAGTGTTTCGTCAAGGACCAGATCAATGATGAACCTGGTTTTTCGTCACAACCCCAAACAGACAGTTACAGTTCCTATCATCCAGCCGTAACGTATGCTATCAAGTTCATCAATACCCAAACAGATTTAACAATAGATTAAACAATAATCGTGCATTCTAGTTACGAATCATTACTCATACATAACGGTTAATCATCACGCATCGACCTTGCGCCCTATGCATAACAGTTCACAATTGGTTACTATGCAACCCTAATCGTTCGTTTATCAAACTAGCACAAAATCAATGGCATGCTTTCTAGATTCAAACATCAAATACACTACACATCGAATCATACAATTGGTTACAATACTCATACGACTTATCGCTACACAAAATCACATATCAAACATAAATCCAATAAACGAGTCAAAGCACTAACCTTGATATAAGATAAAACAACAGTGCATAAGATTGGAGGGTTTCGAATGGGGGTGGAAGACTTCCGTCAGTCGTTAATAACCTCAACGTGGTGTGCTCATGGGTGGAGTGTCGAAACCCTATTTCTAATATACAAGGTTATAGTGAACTGGGCCCAGCTGGGCTTCTACATAATATGGGCCGAGAATCCCTATCGCGAAAGATGCTTATGGACGAAACACATATTTCGTCGGGCGCCAAGATGACGAAGATCATCTTTCGTCATGAAGGGTTTTTCGTCGTGTTTGTTGTCGACGAAGGACTTTCTTCGTTGCGGGTTTATGTTGAGGAACCTTAGTTATGAAACATAAACAAACAACCATACATAACAACACCGTAATCATTTATCAACATGTAACATTATTCAGTCACACAAACTACACATGCCATAATACAAAGCAAAATGTTAAAACAAGATTACGAACAAGAGAAGCATAGGCAAGGATCTTGGATTCTCAGGTTGTCACACCATCCCCAACTTGAAAGAAATTTCGTCCCTAAATTTGATAAGTAAACCAAAAGTGACACGGTAAACCAAAAGTAACACAAAGCGGCAAAGTGTTAGATTAGGATGACTGTGGATTTTTCCTCGGGTGCCACATCATCCCCAACTTGAAAGGGAATTTCATCCCGAAATTCGCCAATGATATCAGAAGTTGATGCAACCGTTTGAACAACTGAGGATGCTAGAGCTTACTCCGATCATTGCGTTCCTATGTGAACTCCGGTCCACGTCTTGAGTTCCAACGAACTCTCATGATTAGGATTTAACTATGCTAATGAATCTTGACGTTCTGGTCCATGATTTCAGTAGATTCCTCAACAACTGCAACTTGTCATTAACCTCAGACTCTAATAAGGGTATCACAAGCGTTTCACCGGACAAACACTGCCTTAGATTCGAGACATAAATGACATCATGTACGTTACCCAATTCGTCGGGTAACTCGAGTTTGTAGGCGACGTGACCGATTCCTTCCAGAATTCTGAATAACTCAACGTAACGCAAATTAAGCTTGCCACGCTTCCCAAGCGTACCACACCCTCCCAGGGTGAGGTTTTCAACATGATTCGATCGCCTACAACGAACTCCTAGTGTTTCCTAAGCTTATCAACTTTCCTGACGGTCACTCGTTGCCGCCAAACGATTTCCGATCCAAGAAATCTTCCCAAGAGTTGCGAATACCAGTCCTGGACCTGTGATTAGGTTGTCACCCACTTTAGTCCAACAAGGAGATCGACATTATCGTCCATACAATGCCTCAAACTGAGCTGTCTGATTAATAAAATGGTAACTGTTGCGGTAGAACTTAACCAAAGGTAAGTATCCTTCCAATTCTTACTAAAGTCAATCACACACATGCTCGCAGCATGTCCTTGAGTGTCTGGATGGTTCGTTTACTCTGACCATCTGTCCCATGGTGACAAGTAATGCTCATGCCTAGACGTGAGCCAAGAGTGTTGTGTAATGCCTGTCATAAATCAGGTATAGATCAAAATCAGAGATAACAGGAGTTGACACCTCGTGCCTAGAAAGCCGCCTCTCTCAGAGGAATATTCACAAGTTGAGAAGACTCGTCAGTTCCCTTGATTGCAAGAAGGTGTGCTGGTTAGATGAGGCGATCAACGATCGTCCATGTGATACTGTTTCCGTTCTGAGTTTTAGGTAGACCAGTGACAAAATCCGTGGCAGTCTGTTCTCATTTTCCATATGGGTGTTGCCGGTTGCTGATACTCCACCTTGACTTTCCCACAAGTCAAACATCATTCACATAGATCCTAATATCTCTCATCAACATCCAGACGATTAGAATATCGAAGCCGGTGTGCTTTGCTCAACACAAGTTCCCTACGGTTGCCGTATAGTGAGACCCATATTCGTTCCATGAAGTAGCGAATATCGTCCGACCTGCTAAAAGTTGCCCTCCATGCCCCGCATGGACCCAGCTTGAAAATTTTCTTCCCTCAGTACTTCGGTTTGAACAGGAAGAATCCGGTCAGATAGGTTAGAGTCGATGGTGTGCTGCGAGGCTCATATGCATCGAGGTTTCACAGTCGAAGTCATTCAAAGGTTCCATCCAGCGATGCCATCATATGTTTAGTTCTTTCGAAACAGGGGTACACGGGAGGCCCTTGTGATCGGTCTAAGTAGTGCATTTGGTACCGTCCAAGTAGTACCTCCAACTTAAATCCAAAGACCATGGTTTTCACCGCAGGTTGTGACTCGTGCAACTCTTCTCGTAAATCCACTACGTAAGCCATCACTTCCTCGTGTTGCATTGGCGTATAACTGGAACTCTGATTTGAACCATCATGGTATACCACTAGATCACCCGCACCCTCGGGCAAAGACCATCAGTG
This sequence comes from Helianthus tuberosus, assembly GCA_030545235.1. Lineage (NCBI taxonomy): Eukaryota > Viridiplantae > Streptophyta > Magnoliopsida > Asterales > Asteraceae > Helianthus > Helianthus tuberosus. Next base: position 419,053 of record JARYGA010023249.1, read on the forward strand.
CATTGCAGAGTTGGGATTCGAAAGCTGAAAAGACGTCCTCCTGTTTTGTCTTCCACGAACACAGCACCCTGCTGTGCTAAAGAGATTTAGGCTATGCGATCATCGAAAATCCTGTGATGAATCTGCGATAGTATCCAGCGAAACCAAGAAATTGATGTATCCCCGAAGGAATCTTTGGTGTCGATCAGTTACTAACAAAATGGATCCTAGCAAGATCCACGTGTATTCCCACTTCGTTGGTTACATGATCAAAATGCATCTCTTGAATCTAGTTGTTACATTTAACAAGACTTCACACGTAATGCCCCTCCCTCAGGATCTATAAAATAAGATACAGATGTCGTCCATGATGTTCCTTTCTCCTGGAAATGATTCAACACGTCATCAATAAGTATAGTCGATTCATGTGATCCATAAAGCTGCTGGTATGATGATTAGCCCAAAGGTTATGGAATACAACGTTGAAGTGGCCACACTGCGTTTGATATGCCGTTGTAGGAACATTCTCCCTTCAGACTTCCATCTGACAATAGTTCGTTCGTTAGTCAATCCTCGAATGGGAGCTTGACCCTTGCTATTGGTCGACAGGCTGGCAATACATGGTCGAGGCAAACGGTTCTTAACTGTCACCTTGCTGAGTTCTCGGTAATCAGTACACATGTCTAAAGATAAGGCTTATTTTCACAGATATAACTGGGGCTCCCCAAAGCGAAAAACTAGGTCCAACGAAACTTCTAACCAACAGTTCCTGTAGTTGATTAGACAGTTCTTGCAACCCTCCTGGTGTAAGACGGTAAGGAGTACGAGTAATCAAGGTTGTCTCTGACGTGAGTTCAAACTGAGATTCTATCTAATCAGCTGTGGAAGTAAACCTGAAAATCCCTCGAGTAGCACATTGAGAGGAGTCACGAACAATTGATGGATCCTCGATCCTCTTTTCCTTAGCCTTAACATTAGTGACGGTTGCCAACATAGCGGGGTAATATCTCCGGAGACGCTTTCTGGGCTTTCATTGCTGATATGATGCTAACCTTTACACCACTCTGACACTTTAGACCATATAGTGACGCAAAATTTTCTTCTCACCGGGTATATCTGCGCGATATCTGGATAACCAATCCACACTAAATACTGCATCGAAACTATTAAGGATATCAGAAGGAAGGTCGATGTCGAACACTTGTCCCACAAGGTCGAGTGTGCATCCCAATGAACATATGAGGTTTCAATTGACTTGCCATCAGCCAATTCCACAACAGGTTCGCTTTCAAGAAGTATCAGGGTTGAACAGGACAGGGACGAGACAATTAGCTACCAAGAACGTACAGGCCACCATGTTGCTATAATCCTGGCGTCGCCCACGCCAATCCTAAGTGCCCTTCCATGAGCATCATTTCCAGTATTGTTGTTTTCGTTACGAGAATTTCCAGTACTACCGTTGTTCCCCTGGTTGTTGTCGTCTTGATTTAACAACAGCCAATCCATGTCGTAGGCACCTTCATTTCTATACTGTAGGCTACGATTACGAGTTCCTTGATGTTGCCATGACTGTTTCCTCCTGTCACCTTCCATGCCACGTCCTAAGGTGCTATTCATTGTGCTGTCAATTTCACATTTCACACTATATTCACTTGTCATCGCTTATGTCCTGATTGATTCGTAAAGGTTGACTCCCATAAGTCGCTGACTAGGGTTAGAGATTTGGTTGCAGTCACTTTGCTGGAGTTCGTTGCCGGTAATAAGGGCCGTTCTAATACTGAGGTCGGTAAGGCACTACGATCATCCTCTTGTCCATCATTCTTGCAAGTTGATAGAGTAATACACAATATGGTTCTAGAGTGTTGCAGAAGTGATCGCACTTCGGGGTCTAAGATGTCAGTACATTGAGTTCCAACAAACAAAGAGGAGTGAGGAAGGTATAGACCAATCATTCGACGTTGCGACATCCAACCCAGAGATGTTCGTACTAGCCCCTAACGTCCTACACTGTACGCTAGACGTTCAGATGAGTGTTCAGGTAATACAAGATAGCATCAAGTTGTGAAAAGGTTCAGAGAGGAGTGAAAAGATCACGTTCGAGTAGGAGACAATCATTTCTATGACCCCTATAGGTTTGCTATATTTCTCGTTGATCGAATAACAGAACAGAACCCCTTTTTCATTTGTTAAGCCTCACTGGGACTCGCATGCACCCCACATTATTATTATGTGTGCACCCACAATAATATTGTGATTTGCATGCTCATCTCAGTTCCTCCTAACTCATGTCAAATGGTTCCTCAAACTCGAATGCCAAACAGGGGTTATTAAATGATAAGATCACAAGAATCTAAGGACTACGACATACCAACTACGCATCATAAGGTAAACGAACAATTCATGAAATTATGCCATGGTGATACCAAACTATCAGACCCCTAAAATACCACTCGCGAAAACACCCCGGGACGTGTGACGTACCAGGATGTAGCCACCAATCACATTGAACTCATAATTATATTTAAATAAAACTTTCATTCATTAACATAAAATGTTACAAAACGTTAAATGTAATTCATTGTATACAACGGAAGCATAATTCATTTATTAAGGGTTTCATAAATCACATGTATAAAAACCATTAGACTTGTATTGCGATTCCATGTATCTCGACCCATGACCACTCCAGCCTTCCAGACAGCAAGTTCCCAATGCTATAACCCTATAGACCTGCAAGCATGCAGACAAGTGTGTCAGACGATGCTGGTGAGTTCAAAGTTTGTTAACGCGTTTGGTTACCAGATATAAGTATAACACAATTCAGTGGTTTGATGTTGTTATTAACTCGATTACCGCAGATGGCTCCAGATTTATTTGCCCAAACCCCAATGCTCTATCACACATTGGTCAAGTGGTTAAGGTAATAAGTTCACGACCGTCCTCCCTGGTACGGTGTGAGGGTGCCGAACCTAATAGCGCTATCAACTACTAACCCCGTTGCCTCCCCGACAACCAATCGGTATATGATGGGACTTAATGATAGAAATGAGTGTAATAACCAACATCCCAATACCCGACATTCCTCCCCGGAACGTTACCCGATATCCCTCCCCGGGATGCATGCTTGAAAAAGGCAGTGAACTCACCTTAGATTGCTCGGTATATTACATTACATTACCCATTCCAAGTTGGTTAACCATACCTACCGTGGTTACCAAGAATAGTCAGTTTCGTAAACATATATCCAAATCAGGTATGCAAAAAGTCACACGTAATACCATTGTCACTTAACACATAGCAGATGATTGGTTTTCATACACGTTTGTATCACAAGTTTATGTTCCCAACAGTGGTTACCAATAACATCAGTCTTACAATCAATTAAGTTATCAATTTTTACACAGTTTACATCTATCTCGAGATCACAGTATATCAGTTAGAAAATACACATTTCTAACACAAGTTCACATCTCATGTGAATGTCAAAGGTAACACATATCATAACAGGTGAGTTTGCTATACCAACTAATCGAACCAAGTTTCTTATTCTCATTGACATGCAACAAGGATCGCATACACGCACAAGTATCTATCATTATCAACATCATAGTCACCTACTGTTCAGCTCATTTACTTACACGATGAAACACCCCATGTTTCGTCGAGATGAGGGGTAACGAAACACCCGATGTTTCGTCGAGATGAGGGGTCACGAAAAACCTAGTGTTTCGTCGAGAATATGGGTGACGAAAGACCTAGTGTTTCGTCAAGGACCAGATCAATGATGAACCTGGTTTTTCGTTACAACCCCAAACAGACAGTTACAGTTTCTATCATTCAGCCGTAACGTATGCTATCAAGTTCATCAATACCTAAACAGATTTAACAATAGATTAAACAATAATCATGCATTCTAGTTACGAATCATTACTCATACCAAACATAACGGTTAATCATCACGCATCGACCTTGCGCCCTATGCATAACAGTTCACAATTGGTTACTATGCAACCCTAATCATTCGTTCATCAGACTAGCACAAAATCAATGGCATGCTTTCTAGATTCAAACATCAAATACACTACACATCGAATCATACAATTGGTTGCAATCATCATCCAGTTCTCAATTAACGTGTATCCCTAATACTCATACGACTTATCGCTACACAAGATCACATATCAAACATAAATCCAATAAACGAGTCAAAGCACTAACCTTGATATAAGATAAAACAACAGTGCATAAGATTGGAGGGTTTCGAATGGGGGTGGAAGACTGCCGTCAGTCATTAATAACCTCAATGTGGTGTGCTCATAGGTGGAATGTTGAAACCCTATTTCTAATATACAAGGTTATAGTGAACTGGGCCTAACTGGGCTTCTGCATAATATGGGCCGAGAATCCCTATCGGCGAAAGATGCTTATGGGCGAAACACATATTTCGTCGGGCGCCAAGATGACGAAGATCATCTTTCGTCATGAAGGGTTTTTCGTCGGGTTTGATGTCGACGAATGACTTTCTTTGTCGAGGGTTTATGTTGAGGAACCTTAGTTATGAAACATACACAAAACAACCATACATAACAACACCGTAATCATTTATCAACATGTAACATTATTCAGTCACACAAACTACACATGCCATAATACAAAGCAAAATGTTAAAACAAGATTACGAACAAGAGAAGCATAGGCAAGGATCTTGGATTCTCAGGTTGTCACAGCCTCGCTAGCCATGTGTTTTCTCTGGGAATTCTGCATAAATTTTCAAAAAGTTACTTTGGTCCATATCGCATCATTGAGACGACCGGGTTAATGGATTATAAGTTGGAGCTACTGTAAACGCAAAAGTCCACGTGGTCTTTCATGTGTCATTGCTCAAGCCAAGTCTGGACACCAAGGCCGCAACCGACACTATAATGCAACCCACGTAAAAAGTTGCATTAGGCCTTGAAAAGGTTGCACTAGGCTTAATGCAACCTTTTATCAAGGGCTGCATTAGGTGAAGTTGCATTAGATCTAATGCAACTTTTTTGTTGGATAATGCACCTTTTTTTTAAAAGGGTTGCATATTTTATTCAAATGCAACCTTTTTTTATGCAACCTTTTTACATGCTAATGCAACTTTTTTAACACTTATATGCAACCTTTTTTAAATGCTAATGCAACTTTTTAACACTAAAATGCAACATTTGCTACATTCAAATATTTACATCATATGCAACACTTTTATAAGATTTTAGTTACAACAAATGCAACCCTTTTTTTTCAATCAAATGCAACTCTATAACATTATTGTTTGAAGTACAAAAAATTCTATTAATATGCAATAGTCACTCAATTACACAACACAATAACATAAATAAAATAGATAATACTAAATCATAATCTAACATAGTGTAAAGTCAAAATAACAATTTAATCAAAATAAAATTTTAATTACAATGATATAAACTAACAAAAACCTCTACTAATCTCTAGGATATTGAAGTACTCCAATAGGTAGCTTTTCTATAATATATTGCAATAGCTTCAAAGTTTGATCGTTGGTTGTCAAAATCTTTCTACATAGCTTCTTGGTCATCTTCAATTTCTTTTCGCATTTCAACCAATTGTGTATTTTCAACTTAAAGCTCCCTTTGAATTTTTCCATAAGTCCACCCGGAATCATGTATGGTTCCTCACTGCCATCCATTTTCTTCATCATTTTTCAGTAACACCACTCCCGTAAAGTTGAACATTGCCATCATACTCCTTGTTCCACCAAATCACTTCCATCTTCTGGAGGTTTGTAGTTCATCATTTGTTCCTTAATAAAAAGAATAAGAAAATATTAAAAAAACAGCAACCAATAACCTAGAATTATAAGTTGCTTGTTGAAAACAACAGCCAAGAAACAAGGCAAAAAGAAGATAGCAAGAATCATTTTTAATCTAATTATCTTTTAAAGAACACCCTCATATTGTAAAACTACAAAATAGGAAATGGCATTTTCCAACCTACACGCCTACCCGGCCCTAAACTCGAGAACACAATATGTAATATAGTTCAGGTATCAGCTACCCTATCAAACTAAAAATGCCCATTTAAGCTGACCCGAATAAGTAGAAACCCAACAACACCCCTAAAAGTTCTAATTGATAACAAAAAGTACAAAAAATTGGATAACTGACTCGTAAACATCTATTCTTCTTTAGCAAATTCCCCACTCTGCTTATCGTGCATCCTCGCATCCTAAGGTTCTTCAAAATCTTGGAATCCATCTGCACTCAAAAACATAATTTTTTGTATAAGAAAATCAAATTTTTGGGGTGTTACTTAGTGATTTGGCAAGAGCAATAACGATGATTGTATCAATAAAAATTATTAATGTATAAAAAATAAGACAAACCTCATGAACCATCAATGAAAGAACGATGATTGTACCAACAAATAAATAGAAATATTAAAATTTTTTATCTTTATAATAAAGCCCTTCAAGCCTATAAACCAATTCTTTCCCTGTGAACCACCCATGCTTTTAAAATTGCTTCCACCTTCCTGCAAATATTACATAGAAATAATAGCATCATAGTTTGTATTTTGTACAGCATGGACATGGGTATTCACAGTTAGGGTTGTAAACTAGTCGAGCCAAGCCATATAGGGCCGCTCAAGCTTGGATCATTTGATTTAAGAGAGCTCATGGTCATTAAAGCTCAAGCCTGGTTTGTGGGTAGCTTTACATGTTTGGGCTCAGCTCCTTTATTATATATTATCAATATAATCACTTTATTTGGACATTCTGTAATTATTTACATATATATTTATTTTATATAAAAGATAGTATATACTAGTTAATTAACTTTATCTTAATTCTATATATACTAATAACTATTATATAAATATATATCAAATAATCATTATAAAAATAAAAAGCTTGTTTAGGCTCGCAAGCAGGCTCAAGCTCGAGCTCTTTTATGAAATTACCATTAATGAAAGATTAAGCTCGGGCTCATTTCAAGTTATCAGCAAGCTGTAACACCTCGAAAATTTCGGGTTCAATAATAAAATGACACGTGTCATGTCAGACAAAACGCGTTGTAAACCCGGATTTAATAAAGATGATTCGGCAGGATTTAAAGTGGCGTCATGTTAAACTGTTACCTCTGAACGACCTCAATTATAAATCCCAAGACCCGATTAAATGTTATACACATCTTTTATACCCTCAATTCAGAATTTGGGTTCACAATATTGGACTTGCAAAAGCATATTGTGATATCACGAAGAAAATTAATGGCAAACCATTATTTTCGGGTCTTGTTTTGGAATCAAAGCAAACAAACCATTATGATGGGGTTTGTAATTGTACAAGACATTTTGGGAGGTCCATAAGTGTTGATATAGGTCCCAAGGTCGAAATGATTGGTTACCTTTACGAATCTTCAACAAACCACAACAAATTGTTCTCAGAAAGGGGCTAGCGCACCGCTACATATGTAGCGTAACGGTGCGCTAGCACCTGCCAGCGACAGAAAATCGTTCTGTTTTACTGTTACGCGCATGAAACCTATTTTTAACGATTTTCCTCATCCCTCATGACCTCTAAACGACCCCTAAACACTAGGGACACATGTGGGAATGTTGTGGGCAGTAGTAGACTTTGTTGTCAAGGCCTTATGGTGTCTTGGATCACTATATAAAGCTCACATAAGTGCAACATTGTTCTTCACCCATTCTTTGCATAACCTGATCATTCCTGGAGCTCTCAAGGAGGTCCAACTGATCTTATTTCGTGCATTGGACTCTTGTAAGTCTTCTAGTTCTTCTTTGTTTGTGTTTAGCTTAGTTAATTAGCTAAAAGTCAAACCGTCGTAATTACGGTTTGACTTCGAGATTAGTCAATAATGGCTCAGTCATATCTCGAATTAAAAGTAGTTATAGGTTGGTATTTATGTGGGTAATAAAACCCCAAAAGGGTTTCCCCTGATCACCATCCTAACCAGGTCAAATGTCGGGTCAAACCTTTACTTAAAAAGTCAACATAATGCTTAAAATGTCATTTATGCATAATTAGCTATCTAGATCATTTATAACCTGTTTGATCATTGTTATAACTTAGTAATAAGTGTAAGAACATGTCCAAACATGTTCAACCCGACTATTTCCTGTTTAGACCCGGTTCGGAACCGAAAGTCGCATAGTTTGACTTTCACTTTGACTTTCAGTTCTGACCCGTTTAGGTATGTTTTAGAAATACCTTAGAGCTTCATTTGGACCAGGTTACATGCTAGTATAACCCTCTGTGATTATACACCTCGGTTCATTAGTTATCCGATTAATACGCATGATTCCGTTAATTGTGCATATGTTGACCATTATGCCCTTATTGCCTTAAAACGAGATTTATGAAAATGTAAAAGCGTAGAAACCTTGGTTACTGACATATAAACTTGTATGCAAAGTTTGACATCAATTCGAGGTCTAGATTGAGAGTTATGCTCAATATCGCAAAATTAATGCTTTATGTTAATAAAACGGCGTAATTAGCGTATAGCCTAGTTAAGCCGACTTTTTGGTATCAAACTTAATACCCCCTGATGTAATATATTATTTTGGGATTTTTAAATATTTTTAATTAATTTTAGGCTGAGCATAACTAGTAGTCGTAGGCTTAATCCGGTAATTGTCGGTTTTGCCCTTACGGGCCATAAAATGAGTTTTACTTATCTAAACAACTCCAAACCTTTTGCTACTGATCACATATGATTAATAAATTATTTTAAGCCTTCTGGAAATATAAAAATATCAGATTTAAGTATCGAACCCGGAAATGGCCTCTAATCGCCATAATTAGCGTTTTTAACGCATAGTATGTCTTAAAATCATATTGGACATAACCGGGTTGATACCTACTGATATATGAGGCAAATTATGATATTTTAACAGTAAGCAAAGGTTGATTTACTCAGACTTCGTTTTTGAGCTTTTCGGCTTATGTGAAATTACCAAAATACCCCTACGGGGCATAGTTTGGTTAAAGATGATAAATTTCACATATATGCTTTAGCCTACTGTTATAACTCATCAAATTGAGTATGTTTGCTGTTTACATCAGACCTGTAATTCAGTTAAACATTTAAACTCTTTTACAACCTTTAAAATGACCAAACTACCCCTACGGGGCATAGTTTGTGTTTAAATTCGTTTCGGGCATAATGAAAGACATCTTACTGATGTCACAACATATTTAAGGCATAATTAACTTAGGAAACCTGTAGATGGCTCTAATGAATACCCGTCACACTTATTACGCGTTCGGTTCGGTTTATGTAATAAGTTTACATAAATTAGCCGAAACGGGTCAAACCTTATTGGTTTTATCTCAAAATCCAGAATGTGTTTAGTTTACCCATATTATACAAGTCTCCAAACTTGTCGGGTCTAAAACACATTCTATTCCGGTCTTCGCTTAATAGTGCGTACGAACCGTATCTTCCAGTAAGACTAACCGGTCTAAGCTTAATTAAAGACCCGTTAGCATTCTAATTAATTATTTACACCATCATTCCAGACTAGAGCTTTCCGGTAACTTGTACCTACGCTTACTTAAGTGACTACGGCTGAGTTATTAGATTCTTGCTACTTAAGACAGGAGCTAGCTCAGGTAAATACTCTTAACTTATTTTCCCTATACGGGCTTGGAATACGGTATAATGATACCGCTTGGTCGGGTATTGAATATTTAATCTTAATGAAGGTTAAATTATTGAGGTAACCCGGTTTAATCTGTATTGTTTGAAATAAAAGCCTTAGGGGTTAATGACCATGTCCCGGATATCCTTGACATCATTGTGTTATAAAATGGCCACGTCTTATGCACGGGGTGTAGGCGTACACCTGACAGTTGCATAAGGGAAACGGTATCTCACTCTCTTGTGGGCCTATACTTGTGGCGTGTCTGTTAATCTTGACTCGGTTTCTACATCGGGCCCTGAACGTACAACGAACATGTAAATCTGTATACAAGGTTATAAATATAATTGTTCCAAGTATAAAAAGATTAATTTTGCCTCTGTGCATTTTAATCAAAGTGTCAATATATTTTGTGCCATGTGCATCCAAACAAATTTTCAATCATTTTTTCAAAATGAGTCGGTTGAGTGTATTTACCAGTGAAAACTGACGTATTTTCCAAAAGGGTTAAGTGACAGGTACTGAACGTAATTGGCTGGAAGCTCAGGGCGCTAATAAGGAAATCTTGAAAGTTCTAGGCGTCTAAAGTCTGTTGAACAAATGATATGTTTTAAGATCAACCTGTGGATCCTTTACTTTCCGTTGTAATATTGAATATTACTTTATATTCGGAAAAGTAATAATATTTATCTTTTGCTTCCGCTGTGCATTTATATATATTGTGTTGTTTGACTATTATGTTGCCAACCACGTCACGATACTCCCGACCGGGCCCACCGGTGACACGTGGAAAGTCGGGGTGTGACAGGTTGGTATCAGAGCCAACACTGAGTGAATTAAACACTAGCCTTTTGTGTTTAATGTCAGTTACACAATTGCACACATCTAAACTTCTGAGTCTAGACTTAACATAGGAATAATCTCAATCCTAATCTGGAAATTTCACTTCAAATTTTTATTGGATACGTCGCCAAGCAAAGAAGCTGTAATAAGAATTCTCCACATCTGGAGCCTTAAAAAGCTGAGCTTCGTACCGCGACAAGGATGAGACGTTCAACCCAGGGAGAAAGCATTCAGGAATTGAATGAAGAAGAAACTCCTTCGCTGAAGATCGTTTCCTTATTAGTCCTTATAAGGACATAAATATCATTCAGTCCCTCCGAGGACGACATTATTCTTTTGAAGTCCCATTTAGGGCAACACTACACTTGTTTAAATTTTAAAGGAACGATTAAGTTTAAAAATATCATTCCTATATTATAAGATCTACCATTATAATAAAATGGCAAAATCTAAAAGGACAAGACCTAGCTTCGGGTCATATTAAGACCGGCCAAGATGGCAGTTCCTCAATTTAGATTTTGATCCTTAATAACATTCCTTTTGCAAGATCTACCATTATAATAAAAGGGAAAAATCTAAAAGGACAAGACCTAGCTTCGGGTCATATTAAGACCGGCCAAGATGGCAGTTCCTCAATGTAGATTCAGATCCCTATTAACAGTTCAATTCAGAAATTTTTCTGCGTTAAATATTAATAAAAATCTTAAAAGTGAAACCTAGCCTTCGGGTCATTTTAAGACCGGGCCAAGATGGTAAGACCTGTTTAAAAGATTCGAATCCCTGTTAACATCTATAAATATGTTAACACTCCTGACAGATGTGATTCGTTGGGAATCACACACGTAATTAAGGATTCTTCAAAAGATTCCTAACCCAGTTTAATGATCCCTAAATCCTGGGTTTACATCATCAATTAAAAATGATCATATTTTAACTATACGTGGTAATAAAATGCCTACGGGCCTTGCTCATTTCTACATGAGCCAAAGTACAGTGGTAGCAATGACTCCCTGTCAGAAAAAGGTAATGAACTAGGTTCAAACCTCCAGGCTTTGATTCTCTGAAATCATGGCTTATAAATTAAACTTGTCTACGCGACTAGGCCATTTGTGCTATTATTAAAACCTTAATGCCTCGATTCTCTGAAATCATAGAGAAAAATTTATAAATGTCCTTGTGACCAGGCCTATTGTGCCAGTATACCTTAATGTTATGATTCCTTGAAATCATAGGTTAAATAAAAATGTCCACGAGACTAGGCCTTTTGTGCCACAAATAAAACTGTTATTGTTTTATAATTAGGATAAATTATTATAGAAATCCTAAATAAACATGATAAATAAATTAACCAAATGTGGCCTCTGTTTACCATGGTTAACGAATTTCCCTAAGGGACAATTCCATAATAAACTCCCAAATAAACTATTGCCCTTGTTTTCTGCAACAGTTAAATTGTAATGGCTAACTCAGACGAGGGTAATAGCCATCCAGTGGAGCCAAAAGTGAACGCCCAGATTACGTTAACGGGTGCCGAATTAAAAGCGATCATAGACGACGCTGTTACACAGGCTTTGGATAGGCAGTATGAGGAATACAGTGGTACTCGAAGTAGGACCCACTCTACACAGCCTTCAAAGCCTAAAACACACTCTGAAGCTCACATCAAGCCACCTCCCAAGAAAGATGATCCCAAGAATGGAGATGACGATCGTCGCTCCTCGAACCATCACAGTGATCCGTCTCAACAAATCATACTGAATAAAGGACCCTGTGATAAGGGTTGCTCCTACAAGTACTTTGTGTCATGTAAACCCCGGGATTTTACAGGGGAGAAAGGAGCCATTGACTGTATGACATGGCTGGACGAGATGGATACTATTGTGGATATCAGCGGATGCGCTGAGAGGGATGTAGTGAAGTATGCATCCCAATCATTCAAGGGAGAGGCACTATCATGGTGGAAGTCTCTCATTCAAGCTACGGGGAAGATCCCTTTGTACGAGATGACTTGGGATCAGTTCGTTGCTCTTATCAAAGAAAATTACTGTCCTCAACATGAAGTTGAGAAGATTGAGACTGAATTCTTGACATTAGTCATGGAGAACTTAGATTGTCAAGCATACCTTACAAATTTCAATACCAAGTCTCGATTGGTTCCTTACTTGATCACACCGGAACCCAAGAGAATTGCTCGCTTCATAGGGGGTTTAGCCCCAGAAATAAAAGCCAGTGTTAAGGCTTCAAGACCTACTACATTCAGGTCAGTGGCAGATCTGTCGCTATCTCTCACACTCGATGTGGTTAGAAACAAGGCTGCCAAAGTCTCGGAAGACGGAAAGCGTAAAAGGGAGGATGAGAATTCCCATCACTCCGATAGGAAGAGGAACTCTGAAGATAAGAAGAGTTCCGGGTTTAAGAGAGACAACCAGCAGTCGGGAGAGAAGACCAGGTGCGAAACCTGTAAGAAATACCATCTTGGGAAATGCAGATTTGAATCTCAGCCTCTACCGTGTGGAATTTGCAAGTCTAGGGAACATAAAACCCTGGATTGCAAGAAGTTGAAAGATGCAACCTGTTATGGTTGCAACGAGAAGGGGCATATCAAGACCAACTGCCCTAGGAATCAGAAGAAGCCCGAGTAGGCCAAGAGAACAAATGCATGAGTTGTCAGGATGAACGCCCAAGAGATGGTGCAGAATAAAAATAGTATAATATGTACTTTTCCTTATCAAACAGTTATGCAGAAACTTATTTTGATATTGGCACATATAAATATATTATGAATGATAAAGGTTGAGAACTGTTGTCTCCACCTGATTAAGACTCCGGTCATTTAATGCACGGTAGGAAGTGACCGATGTTACTTTAGAAAATGCTCCAACAAATCCTATATTGATATTTAATATCTATTAGAAATCACTCTTTCTAATACCCTTATAGCAAACTTTTGGTTGCATACATAAGGACTCAATATAGTGATAAAAATCGATGGTTGCCTCGAAAAATCAAGCCCATATCGTGGGTGATAAGAAGCAATTAATTATCAAGACTCCTTAAGAGACAACTCTCATAATTACAGGTATCTGTACGAGTAATTAATATTAAACATAAAAAAATGGTGGAACTGGCCGTCCCCGGATTCGAACCTGGGTCTAGGCCGGCCGCACCCTTTCGCGCGCCTAACCAACTGAGCTAGGTGCCTAGTTTGTGAAAATCTCCATTCTAATTAAATATAAGCACTTGTACAATAAACTTCCTTATCATTTATCAATAATAATTTCTGCTAAGTGTCCTGTTTTTAATACAGGCAATAATAAATCTTCATGAACCATAAACTTAGCAAAATTTTTATTAACATCCACAAGGTATAACTTACCAAGGAAACCATAGTAAACGATTCTTCTAGTATCGGCAAGGAATACTTCCGAAAATCTAAGAGTACTCTTTCTTCGCATAGAGTACGACAACATATGTTATTTTAATTATTTTTCTCATTGTTTTTCTATCGCCTGCGAATGCCAAACTATGTTTGATAAAAGTGTCATATGAGGATTGGCGTATCCTAGTGTGTCCCATAGATTATTTCCATGTCTGATCAGCATGGAGGTTTAATGCATGGAACCCCTAAGATATCCCAATGATCATATTGTACTAAAGTCGACTAGTAGTATTCAAAGAAGATATCCAAAAATGGAAAAAAAATTTCTCCAAGTAAATGTTCCCGATTAAGGAAGTCGTGGACTTATAACATAAAGGTGTCACTCATTTGACACGAACAATGATGGATGAACTGGAGCCTGAGATATGGAAAATCTCTGTAGCCTCCTTGTATCTTAATTATCTTCTCTTAAGTTTGCCCTGCTTACCTCCTGGCAGTGTTGTAAGAATCGCTAGGCGCTAGTCGGGCGGTGGGGTACCGCCTAGGGATTAATCGGGATTAATAGGGATTAATCGGATTGAAATTTTTATATGTAATTTTTAGTTACATATACACACACACATTTTTATATGTAGTTTTTTAAAGTAGACATGTTTTAACCCCTCATTAACCCATTTTTTAAGTAATTGGAAGGAATTTATATGGTTTGGTCAAAATTTGGCTGGCATCTTGCCAAAATTTGGCCAGAATAGGACCGTCATTGACTGCCTAGCTATTAATCGGCCATTAATCGGTGAACCACCGATTAGTGATTAATCGGCGACTAATCGGAGACTAGTCGGGATTTTTACAACCATGCCTCCTGGAAGTCAGGTGGAACCAAGATTAACATCCCGCTGTGGGCTGGAATATTATAAAAAAAAAAACTCCATATTGATTATGGAAAAATCGAAACCTTGATTTAGTAGGTTTTAAAACATAGGCACATAAAACCTGACTCAATCTTCTGAGGGTTTTATATTATTAAATAAGAAAGACGGTTCATATTGCTTATGCATACATGCCGCAACTCCAATTAGGCAACGATTAAGAATTTGCCATCAGCTACACAGGATCTAAGGGCAAGGTGGATAGGCTTGAAAAAAGTCCGTAGCCACCCATGTAGCTAAATGCTTGACATGTGCGCAAGTCAAAGCCGAGCATCAAAAGCCGTCAGGCTTGTTACAAAAGCCTGAACTTCCTACGCGGAAGTGGGAGATGGTAACTATGGATTTTATTACCAAGTTACCCAAAACAAGGAAAGGAAATGATACGATATGAGTTATAGTTGACAGACTTGTAGCCTTACATGGCATACCTGTAGCTATTATCTCGGATAAAGATACTAGGTACACGTCACATTTTGGAAGAGCTTCCAGCAATCCATGGGCACACGTTTGAATTTTAGTACGGCTTACCATCCTCAGACAGACGGCCAGAGTGAGTGTACTATTCAAACGTTAGAAGACATGCTACGTGCATGTGCAATCGATTTGGGTGGTAGTTGGGATAAGAACCTACCATTAATCGAATTCTCCTACAACAATAGCTACCACACCAGCATCAATGCTGCGCCTTTTGAGGCATTATACAGTAGAAAGTGTAGATCGCCTATTTGTTGGGCGGAAGTTGGAGATGTCCAGTTATCAGGACCAGAGATAGTGTTCGAAACAACGGACAAGATTGTCCAGATTCGTGACCGTCTCAAAGCTGCCCGTGATAGACAGAAGAGTTACGCTGATCCTAAGCGTAAGGATTTTCACTTCGAAGTAGGTGACAAAGTCCTACTTAAAGTGTCACCCTGGAAGGGAGTGATGCGGTTTGGTAAGAAAGGCAAGCTAAGCCCGAGATACTTAGGACCTTTCAAGGTTATCGAACGTGTCGGGTCAGTTGCCTATAAGTTAGACTTACCAAAAGAGCTCAGTGGAATTCATAATGTGTTCCACATCTGCAATCTGAAGAAGTGTTTCGCTGATGAATCACTGGTTATACCACATACAGATGTGCATATAGATGAGAGCTTAAGATTTGTGGAAAAACCCGTGTCGATTGAAGATCGACAGGTAAGGAAGCTTCGGAGAAAGCATATACCTTTTGTCAAGGTCAAATGGGATGCCCGTAGAGGTCCCGATTTCACGTGGGAGGTTGAATCCACGATGAAAGAAAAAGTACCCTTACTTGTTTCAGTAAATCTCGGGTCGAGATTTATTTTAAGGGGGTGAGGATGTAACACCTCGAAAATTTCGGGTTCAATAATAAAACGACACGTGTCATGTCAGACAAAACGCGTTGTAAACCCGGATTTAATAAAGATGATTCGGCAGGATTTAAAGTGGCGTCATGTTAAACTGTTACCTCTGAACAACCTCAATTATAAATCCCAAGACCCGATTAAATGTTATACACATCTTTTATACCCTCAATTCAGAATTTGGGTTCACAATATTGGACTTGCAAAAGCATATTGTGATATCACAAAGAAAATTAATGGCAAACCATTATTTTCGGGTCTTGTTTTGGAATCAAAGCAAACAAACCATTATGATGGGGTTTGTAATTGTACAAGACATTTTGGGAGGTCCATAAGTGTTGATATCGGTCCCAAGGTCGAAATGATTGGTTACCTTTACGAATCTTCAACAAACCACAACAAATTGTTCTCAGAAAGGGGCTAGCGCACCGCTACATATGTAGCGTAACGGTGAGCTACCAGGTTAAGTCAAATGGCCCAATATAGCGGGCTAGCGCACCGCTACAAGTGTAGCGTAACGGTGCGCTAGCACCTGCCAGCGACAGAAAATCGTTCTGTTTTACTGTTACGCGCATGAAACCTATTTTTAACGATTTTCCTCATCCCTCATGACCTCTAAACGACCCCTAAACACTAGGGACACATGTGGGAATGTTGTGGGCAGTAGTAGACTTTGTTGTCAAGGCCTTATGGTGTCTTGGATCACTATATAAAGCTCACATAAGTGCAACATTGTTCTTCACCCATTCTTTGCATAACCTGATCATTCCTGGAGCTCTCAAGGAGGTCCAACTGATCTTATTTCGTGCATTGGACTCTTGTAAGTCTTCTAGTTCTTCTTTGTTTGTGTTTAGCTTAGTTAATTAGCTAAAAGTCAAACCGTCGTAATTACGGTTTGACTTCGAGATTAGTCAATAATGGCTCAGTCATATCTCGAATTAAAAGTAGTTATAGGTTGGTATTTATGTGGGTAATAAAACCCCAAAAGGGTTTCCCCTGATCACCATCCTAACCAGGTCAAATGTCGGGTCAAACCTTTACTTAAAAAGTCAACATAATGCTTAAAATGTCATTTATGCATAATTAGCTATCTAGATCATTTATAACCTGTTTGATCATTGTTATAACTTAGTAATAAGTGTAAGAACATGTCCAAACATGTTCAACCCGACTATTTCCTGTTTAGACCCGGTTCGGAACCGAAAGTCGCATAGTTTGACTTTCACTTTGACTTTCAGTTCTGACCCGTTTAGGTATGTTTTAGAAATACCTTAGAGCTTTATTTGGACCAGGTTACATGCTAGTATAACCCTCTGTGATTATACACCTCGGTTCATTAGTTATCCGATTAATACGCATGATTCCGTTAATTGTGCATATGTTGACCATTATGCCCTTATTGCCTTAAAACGAGATTTATGAAAATGTAAAAGTGTAGAAACCTTGGTTACTGACATATAAACTTGTATGCAAAGTTTGACATCAATTCGAGGTCTAGATTGAGAGTTATGCTCAATATCGCAAAATTAATGCTTTATGTTAATAAAACGGCGTAATTAGCGTATAGCCTAGTTAAGCCGACTTTTTGGTATCAAACTTAATACCCCCTGATGTAATATGTTATTTTGGGATTTTTAAAGATTTTTAATTAATTTTAGGCTGAGCATAACTAGTAGTCGTAGGCTTAATCCGGTAATTGTCGGTTTTGCCCTTACGGGCCATAAAATGAGTTTTACTTATCTCAACAACTCCAAACCTTTTGCTACTGATCACATATGATTAATAAATTATTTTAAGCCTTCTGGAAATATAAAAATATCAGATTTAAGTATCGAACCCGGAAATGGCCTCTAATCGCCATAATTAGCGTTTTAACGCATAGTATGTCTTAAAATCATATTGGACATACCCGGGTTGATACCTACTGATATATGAGGCAAATTATGATATTTTAATAGTAAGCAAAGGTTGATTTACTCAGACTTCGTTTTTGAGCTTTTCGGCTTATGTGAAATTACCAAAATACCCCTACGGGGCATAGTTTGGTTAAAGATGATAAATTTCACATATATGCTTTAGCCTACTGTTATAACTTATCAAATTGAGTATGTTTGCTGTTTACATCAGACCTGTAATTCAGTTAAACATTTAAACTCTTTTACAACCTTTAAAATGACCAAACTACCCCTACGGGGCATAGTTTGTGTTTAAATTCGTTTCGGGCATAATGAAAGACATCTTACTGATGTCACAACATATTTAAGGCATAATTAACTTAGGAAACCTGTAGATGGCTCTAATGAATACCCGTCACGCTTATTACGCGTTCGGTTCGGTTTATGTAATAAGTTTACATAAATTAGCCGAAACGGGTCAAACCTTATTGGTTTTATCTCAAAATCCAGAATGTGTTTAGTTTACCCATATTATACAAGTCTCCAAACTTGTCGGGTCTAAAACACATTCTATTCCGGTCTTCGCTTAATAGTGCGTACGAACCGTATCTTCCAGTAAGACTAACCGGTCTAAGCTTAATTAAAGACCCGTTAGCATTCTAATTAATTATTTACACCATCATTCCAGACTAGAGCTTTCCGGTAAATTGTACCTACGCTTACTTAAGTGACTACGGCTGAGTTATTAGATTCTTGCTACTTAAGACAGGAGCTAGCTCAGGTAAATACTCTTAACTTATTTTCCCTATACGGGCTTGGAATACGGTATAATGATACCGCTTGGTCGGGTATTGAATATTTAATCTTAATGAAGGTTAAATTATTGAGGTAACCCGGTTTAATCTGTATTGTTTGAAATAAAAGCCTTAGGGGTTAATGACCATGTCCCGGATATCCTTGACATCATTGTGTTATAAAATGGCCACGTCTTATGCACGGGGTGTAGGCGTACACCTGACAGTTGCATAAGGGAAACGGTATCTCACTCTCTTGTGGGCCTATACTTGTGGTGTGTCTGTTAATCTTGACTCGGTTTCTACATCGGGCCCTGAACGTACAACGAACATGTAAATCTGTATACAAGGTTATAAATATAATTGTTCCAAGTATAAAAAGATTAATTTTGCCTCTGTGCATTTTAATCAAAGTGTCAATATATTTTGTGCCATGTGCATCCAAACAAATTTTCAATCGTTTTTCAAAATGAGTCGGTTGAGTGTATTTACCAGTGAAAACTGACGTATTTTCCAAAAGGGTTAAGTGACAGGTACTGAACATAATTGGCTGGAAGCTCAGGGCGCTAATAAGGAAATCTTGAAAGTTCTAGGCGTCTAAAGTCTGTTGAACAAATGATATGTTTTAAGATCAACCTATGGATCCTTTACTTTCCGTTGTAATATTGAATATTACTTTATATTCGGAAAAGTAATAATATTTATCTTTTGCTTCCGCTGTGCATTTATATATATTGTGTTATTTGACTATTATGTTGCCAACCACGTCACGATACTCCCCACCGGGCCCACCGGTGACACGTGGAAAGTCGGGGTGTGACACAAGCCGATGTCGAGTAGCTCATGAATGACTCGACTCGTTTGCACCAGTAGTGAAGTATTCACTGTTATTAAAATTAAATGCTATACAATGAGATTTAGATCTCAGAACTTCATAAATTAAAAGTGTGTTAGGGCCCTCTGTTGGGAGGGTGTGTGATCTCTCTCTCAACTGTTAAAGATTCTCACCGTTCAATTTTTTTTTAAAGTGTGTCATAAACAATGCATGAATACCTGCTTTTCGGAAATTGAATCTCTATCTCCATTGTTTCACTTTGCATCTCTGCAGCCTCAATCGCTCTGGTACAGATTCATGGTAACCTGTCTTAGTTTCTCTCTTTATTTCCAGTCATAATTTGTATTACATAATGCAAATTGAGGACCCTTAAAATTGAGGAAGCAGAGGCTTAATTTGTACCTGAATAAAGCTCCTCTCTTGGTTCAACCAAACAATCTTTTTTGTCATCATTTTGAACTGATTCACACAAGCATCAATCAAAATTGATTTTTTGAATAACATAACAAACGAAAAAAATAAAGGTGATAAGCAACGCTTACAATTAGTTGAGTCTGTTATAAAATTGTTCAATTCACATTAGTTTTCTTCGGTATAGTATACAATTATCCTAATTGGAGCACTGATAGATCATTACCTGATCTTTTTAATAGAAAAAAGGTTCAGAAAGTGGGTGTGTGGTAAGATTCAGTGCCATATGGATAGAACCGAGGTCGATTGAGTGCATTAGAAGACATCAGTTCCAGGAGCCTACACCCGACTTCGCCTTCCCCTTTCTATGCTATCCGTTGATGCCAAAAATACTAGACCAATGGTAGTAGCTAGGCTAGTTAGGCAAATGGGTTGAAGGGTTTAATTTTGCCTAACGCAGGTCGTGGGGTCCCCCCACGTTTGCAAGACGTGGAGAGAGGTTCACTAGTTTAATTTTGTTGTTTGCTCGAGATCCTCCACTGAAAATGTGTTCAGTTTTGGATGTGAGAGCAAAGGGAATGTGTGTGTTGAATATGATGGAGAGTGACTTACATGGAACAAGTACTCGAGAGTTATGACCAGAGATCCCAATGGAATCAGGGCTGATCCAGAATGTCTCTAACACTAAATGAAGTGTCAATTTATAGGAAAGGTTATCTCCCAAAGAAGAAACCATTGACTAGTGAAATATGTCTGCATTGGGGGACTTACCCTTTTGGGGGTTGAAGCCTTTTGACCTGCGGGTAAAAGACTGTATTCTGGGGACTCATCTCACTTTTGCGGCTAGGAGAGTTATTGAAGTAATCAGAGACATGACTGATTACTGTACACGTGATGCTTTATCCTAGCTCCCGGGTTTTTAACCTTTGAACCTTTCAACCTTTTAAGCATTCATGTGTTTAAGTCATTTTATTTGGTCTTGGGCTACCCCCGTCATCACCCCCAAGTCAGAGGTTTTTGGGAATGAGCTCAAAGACTTCTGACTTTTACACTTTTATTTGTGTTGCTTAAAGGCTTCAAGGCTTGAAGGCTTGAAAACAGTTGAGCTTTTTGGTTTTTGAATTTTGAAAAGACAGTTGATATGACTTGTGGCAGTTTTTGTGTCAGGCGACGGTTTTAATTCCCTTATCTAATTATAACATATTGTTCTCATTAATTTACATTAACTTTTTAGAAGAACAGTCCTTTGCATATTTCCTCTCAAGTTTTCCCCTTTTCACCATTCAGGTTAGTTCCGATTTCTTTCTTTCTGGTTATTTTCTTATATCATGGGGGCTCGTAAGGATTTAGCAAAATCATTCTCTCGATTAACTCAAGAGGAGGAAGAAAATTTCTGTATAGAATGGGGGATTGGGATGAAGTTTAAACCGGTTGCTCCGGCTTGTGATGCTTCAATCGATAAATGTCCTCCAGGTTCCATTGCTCTCTATTGTCGCCATTTTGAGTTTTCCAACCTCCGTCACCCATTTTTAAACTTTGTTTTGAATATTTTGGAGTATTATCGCATATCTTTTGGCCAGATTCACCCTCAGGGTCTGGCTAGGGTTTTACATTTGGAAGTTCTGTGCCGGGCTTCTGGGTATGATCCTACCCTTTTGTCATTCCGTCGTTTTTTCCGGTTGGCCAAGAATGGTGACTGGTTTACATTCGAGACAACCCAGGTTGATACTTGCTTGATTTCGTCTATGGTTTCTAGTCTCGGTGTCTAGAAAGACCATTTTTTCTGGGTTTCTGATGAGATTGTCCCTTTCAAACTTGTTTGGAGGCATCCGGATGCCGTTTTAAATGAACCTGGACCCTCTGCTTCTGAGATAAACACTTGTTTTCTTGATACCCTTAGGGAATGCCCTTCAAGGCTTCGTCCCTTTCCCAAGTATTTATTGGTGTTATTGGGTCTTAGTAAGTTATGGAAAAAACGTGATCGAGATCCAGTGCTTATGAGAGATGGGCAGGGTATGCATTTATCTTGCTGTGTTGTTATGTTTTTGTTTTTTGCTTGCTCATACATTTCATTTTTGTTTATTTTGTAGTTATGTCTGCACTTGACTTTATCAAGAGTGATGATACTTCTGATGTTGCATTTGATGATGTTGCTACCACTCCGGGTGAAGATGCAGTTGTTAGGGGATCCGAACATAGGTTCGAGGGTTCCGGCTATGTGAGTGTTCCCAATGTTAAAGTTTTCACAAAGGCTCTGGGTTCCAAGGTTTCTATTCATCGTTCCAAACGTCACTTGAAAGGTGCTGATCAACCCTCAGGTTCAGAGGCCATTGATGTTAGTGACGATATTGAAGTATCGGCAGAACAGGTTGTTGAGGTTGATGTGTCAAAGGGTAAGGAAAAAGAGTTGGTTGTTTCCGGCAAGAAGAATAAGTTGATTAAGAAAGGTAGCACTCCTGCCATCCAGGGTTCATCTATCAAAAGTGTTGAAAGCTTCGAAGGTCCAGAGGCTGAAGAGGTGTATGTTCCCAACTGGGGGGTGAAAGTTGGAGATAGCTTCAAGGAGCCAGTTGTTTGTGCTGAGGTGTTGGCTCATTTTGCTCCTCCTGGTGTCCAGAGTGCCGTTTCTGAAATGGAAGCTGATCACTTCGTCTCGAGACTGATGCTAAGCTCCAACAATCTTCAGGCCTTATTGGCCGAAGGTGTTACCCGTTTTACCAAGGGTATGCAGGAGTACGAAGATGCTTCCAAGAAGAAAGACAAGGTGAAAGCCTCCATGGATGCCATGAAGAAGGAGGTTGAGGGGTCTCTAAGAAAGAAGAAGCTTGGGAGAAGAAGGTTGAGGAGTTGACTAGGAGACATGAGATTGAGGTAAACGATCTCAAGAAAAGTTTTGAAGCTGATCGTTTGAAACTGAAGGTTGATAGGGAAGCCTTGAATGTCCAACAGAGGGCCTTTGAAGAGGAGAAAGAGGGTTTAAAGTCCTTGGTTACCCAAGCCACTGGTGATAACCAATGGCTTATTGAGCAAGTTTTTCACCAAGTTGTTACTTATCTTCTTCATTCTAAGGAGTTTAATTATGCTCTTGGAGAAGTTTATACCAAGTTGCTCAATTTGGGGAAATATCAAGGTCTCATTGCTGGTTACAAGCTTCATGAATCTGGTCATCCTTTGGAAAAGTCTCCCTTGTACCGTCCTGAAGCTTCTGAGGTCTTCAAATGTTCCGTTGAGCAGATGGAGAGGTTGACCTATCCGTATGTTAATCAGGTTGCAGCTTGTTTTGGGAAGCCCCTTTCTATCTTGCAGGAGCTAAAACCGGATGGTCTTAACGAAAAGGTTTGTGCCGAAGTGCTCGGTTCCCTTTCAAGAAAGCCATCTTATTCAGGAGATAGTGAGGATACCTTTTCGGGAGAACCTAATGCTTCCAAGGATGCGAGTTTAGAAGGTTCAGCAGTTGGTGGTGATGGTGGTTCGAAAGCTAAGAAGTCGAAGAAGACCAAAAAGGCTAAAGGTAATGGTTCTAGGGCTTCTAAGCCTTCTGTTGATGCTTGATAAACATTCGTAACTTTCTTAGCACCCTAAAAACAATTTAATGGTTTGTATGTTACCTTAAACAATCTTAGGTTTTGCAGGAACTCTTAAGGTTCCTGTTTTGTGGCTGTGGTTTGGCCTTGACGGCCATTTGAACAATTTCTAGGTTTATAAGTCATTAAGGCTTGTTTTAACTTGTTTGAATGTTTGGGAGCCTTTAAGGCTCTTATCTTATGTTATTACCTTTCTACTATTTTCCTTGTGTTATGATTGTTATGTTGGTGCCTGTTCTTGTGAGGCAACTTGGTTGGCTTCAAGCCTTTAAGGTTTGTGACTGTTTGAATGTTTGTAGCTTGAAGCCTTCAAGGCTTCCGATTACTACTTTAGTTTTAAGACTTGATGACTTAGTTTGTATTTTTTGAGATTTGGGTTGTATGCAACTTTTTTACTTTCGTTGTTGCATTGCTCTTTGAATTATTTTTTATCTTTATGGTATTGTCTTTGTTGGGTTTATGTTTTCTATACCTTAAAGGGTTCAGTGCTGTAGTCACTTAGCACCTATCCTATTCATTACTTTCCTTAGTTTGATTTCTTTTCGTAAGCCTATTTTTTTTTTTTGGTAGATTCTCTAAGGCTTAAGGAACATTTGGTGTAGGCTGCTCGGACCCGTCTATGAGACAACTTTGTTTTTTTAATTATAAGTGTCATGAAGTTATATTGATTTAGGAGCTCACCCCTTATATAGGTCCATTCAACCCTTGAACCTATTGAGCGATGTGGCCTGGGAGCTCATCCCCTTACATGGCCCTTGCCATGGAGTTTTTTGCTAGGTTCTCAACTTGATTCTAGGATAGAAAGACAAATTTGATAAAACATCATCATTCATTCAAGAGACATTGTGTTACAAAAAGTGATCATAGGACAATTCTTGAAATACAACTTGTGAAATACAAACCAATCTTTTTTGATCAGACATGAAACCTCTTGAGGGTCTTTCCATTCCAATGCCTTGGAAGCTTTTTACCTTCTGAGTCGGCTAGCTTATAGGATCCATCCTTATGTGCCTCGAGGATTGTATATGGCCCTTCCCATTTTGGGCCAAGCTTTCCTTGGTTCTCTTTTTTAATGGCCTCATTGTTTCTAAGCACCAGGTCTCCTGGTTTGAAGCGTTCATGCTTGACTCTTTTGTTGTAATAGGCTTCCATCATTTGTTTGTACTTGGCTTCTTTCTCGTGCTTCCTCTAGGAGTTGTAAGTTCAACATGGTCTCTTTGTGGTTTGCTTCGGGATCCATGTTGACTGTTCTTTGGGTTACAACTCCTACTTCAGCTGGAATCACGACTTCAGACCTAAATACCAAGCTGTAAGGTGTTCTTTTGTGGCTTGTTTTCTCGGTTGTTCTTATGGCCCATAGAACACTTGGCAACTCTTCAAGCCAATTGCTTTCATGCCTTCCCAATCTGGCTTTGATTCCTTCGACTATGGTTCAATTCATCCTTTCAACCTAACCGTTTGATTATGGGTATGCCACTGAGCTGAAAACCTGAGCTATTCTGAATTCTTTGCACCAAACTCTGAAAGGCTTTTCAGTGAATTGCTTTCCATTATCGGTGACAAGCACTCTCGGCAATCCATAGCGACAAATGATGTTTTCCCAAACGAAGTCAATGACTTGTTTGCTCGTGATTTTTGCAAGTGGTTTAACCTCCGGCCACTTGGTGAAGTAGTCTATGGCAACTAGTAAGAAATTCACCCCACCTTTGGCTGGTGGGAATGGACCAACGATGTCCATTCCCCACTTATAAAATGGCCATGCTGAGGTTATCGTGACAAGATCATGTTTGGGGCTCTTTGGGACTGGTGCATGAATTTGGCAGGAATCACATTTTCTCTGTTGTTCAGCGGTGTCTCGGTGCATGGAGGGGCAAAAATACCCAAGGTTCATTAGTTTAGCAACCACCGTTCTTGCTCCAAAATGAGCTCCGCATATCCCTTCATGAACCTCTTTAATCAAATACTGGCTTTGCTCGGGACCAACACATCTCAGCAAGGGTGCAAGGTAACCCTTTTTGTAGAGGATTTCACCTTGCAACACGTACTGTCTAGACTTGACTTTAACCCTTTTAGCCTCTGTTTGATCAGCAGGTAACTCACCATTTTTAAGGAATTTTTTAATTGGAGTCATCCAATTGGTGCCTTCTTCGATGATTACATCTCGAACTTTCAATTCTTCAATTGATGGGGTTTTCAACACTTCTACCAGTACCTTTTTGGTGAGGTGGGCAAAGGTGAGAGAAGCGAGTTTACTCAAGGCATCAGCCTTCTTATTTTGAGACCTGGGAATTTGCTTGATGGTACACGTTTGGAAGGCGTTCATCAGTTCTTCGGATTTTTCTTTGTATCTTTTCATATTGGGCTCCTTTGCAACATAACTGTCGTTCACTTGGCTTGACACCAGTAACGAGTCGGTGAAGACTTCAAGCTTTTTAACCTTCATTTCCTTAGCCAACCTTAAGCCGGCTATCAATGCTTCATATTCAGCTTCATTGTTGGTGGTATGAAATTCAAATCGAAGAGCATACGTGAATTCTAACCCTTCAATGAGCCCAGCCCCTGACCCTTCAATGATTGAAGCCCCATCGGTAAAAAGCTTCCAGGCTTCAAGGTCCAAGGGTTCAGTGGCAGCCGTGTTTACTTCAGTGATTGTTTACTTCGGGACTTCTACAATGAAATCAGCCAAAACTTGGGCTTTGATGGCTTTTCTTGGAACATAGGTGATGTTATGTTCACCTAGTTCCACTGCCCATTTGGCTAATTGTCCTGAGTTTTCTGGTTTTTCAAGCACACTCTTAATAGGTTGGTCAGTGACCACTTGTATAGGGTGTGCTTGGAAATACCTTCGAAGACTTCTAGCCGTTTGGACTAGGGCTAGACCAAGTTTCTCCAAGGGAGGATACTTGATTTCTGCCAATTTTAGAGTTTTGCTGAAAAAATAAACGGGTACCTGAACTTTGTCTCGTTCAATGGTGAGGACCGCACTTATTGATTCTTTAGCAACCGAAAGGTATACAGAGATCAATTCTCCCGTTTCTGGGGCTGCAATGTCTTGGAGTGTAGCTAGGTGTTGCTTCATCTGGTTGAAGGCTTCCTCAGCTTCTTCAGTCCACTTGAAATCCTTTTTGTCAGAGCATCCTTTGAGTGTTTTGAAGAAAAGCTGCAATCTTTCAACCAATTTTGAGGTGAAACGCTTTAAGGCTGCAAGCTTCCCATTTAAGCTTTCTACCTCTTTCTTGCTTCGTGGTGGCTTGGTTTCGAGAACAGCTTTGACTTTGTTTGGATTGGCCTTTATACTTTGTTTTCCCACAATATGCCCCAGAAACTTTCCTTCTTCAAATCCAAATGAACATTTATCGGGGTTGAGTTTCATGTTGACCTTTCTTAGGTTCTTGAAGGTCTCTTGGATGTCATCAAGCATTTGGTATTCCGTTTTGCTTTTTTGCTTTTGATTACCAAGTCGTCAACATATGCTTCCATGTTTCTACCAATTTGACTGGCAAAAGCCTTGTCAACTAGGCGTTGGTAGGTTGCACCCGCGTTTTTGAGACCAAAAGGCATCTTTTGGTAGTAAAAGATTCCTTTGTCCGTGTGAAAGGTGGTTTTCTCTTCATCTTCTTCCTTCATGAGAATTTGATGGTAACCCTTGTAAGCATCAAGAAAACACTTGAAAGGGTAACCAGTGAGGGAGCCAACCTTGAGATCAATTTCTGGCAATGGGTAACAATCTTTAGGACAAGCCTTGTTCAAGTCCTTGAAGTCTATGCACATTCTCCAAGAGTTATCGGGCTTTCGAACCATGAATGGGTTTGCAACCCAGGATTGATACTTGACTTCCCGGAGAATTCCAGCTGATACAAGCTTTTTAACCTCTTGGCATGCAACCAAGCTTCTTTCGGGTGCTAAACTCCGCTTCTTTTGGATAACAGGCTTGACGTCTAGTGGTATTTTCAACTCATGTTCAGCAATGCTTCGAGGGATGCCTGTCATATCTTCCGGGCACCAAGCAAAGACATCGTTGTAATGTACCAGCAGCTTTTCAAGATATGAGAGAGTTTCTTGTGAAAGGCTTGGATTAACCCTTATCCTTTGTTCAGGATACTTAGGGTTAATGATTAGCCTTTGCTTGTCTTCTTCACCCTTGGAACTTTCACCTTCAACCATGTAGGCCTCTTGAGTAGGTTGAAGGGTTGCAATCCCTCTCTCGGTAGGAAACTTGACTGTTCCATGACCAACAGAAACATCCATGTAGAATGCACACTGTCCCGCCCTTCCTATGATCACATCATAGTTTGAAGGTATATTTACGACCACAAAAGTGAGAGGTTGGACTCTCTCCTTCTGGCGTTCGCTGAAACGGACATCAAGGTTTAGTTGCCCTAAAGGCTTGAGGGGTATGTCGGCAATACCTTTTATGGAGGTCCCGGAGGGATGAAGCTTTGAACGTTCCTCATTGCTTAAATGGTTGAAGAACTTCTCAAACATGATTTCAGTGGCTGCACCAGTATCTATGTATGCTCTGCTTGTTTGTAGTGTACCCACAGTTGCTTCAACCACAAGGGGGTTTGAGAGTGGGTCTTTTTCTGTTGGAGGGAAACAAACACACCGAAGCTCCCAAGCTTCCAACCGCTGCCGTTTGTGAGGAACCCTTCCATCGAAATCCACCATGTTAACTTCCTTGCCCTTTCCTTCGGCCATCTTGTCCCTTACCTCTTTCACTAAGTGAGCAAGCTCCCCAGACTTGACGGCCTCTTCGATCCTCTTTATGAGTTGGAAGCAATCATTAGTATGGTGGCCCTTCTCTTCATGAAATTCACAAAATTGGGTGGAATTTTCATTCCTTTTGCTTTTAGGGAGAGGCCTGGGAGGTCGGAAGCTTTGCTATAATTCCTCCGTGGCAAGAATCTCTTGAGGGGTCTTAGTTAGGGGTGTGAATTTCATGGCCTTCTCCCTGCTTGGAGGTTCCGGCCTTCAGACCTTCGTTGATCTGAACCCCTTTGGCGTCTGTCATAAGAATGGAAATTTCCCTTCTTCCTGGCTGGGCTGTTGCCTCACCAACTAGATCCCCTTTTTCTTTGTTCTTTTATGTCTACAGCCTCCTCTCCTCTGATGTGGGCTTCGGCTCTTTCGAGAGCTTCTTCCAAGGTTTTTGGCAGGGACTTGTTAAAATCCCTGGTAAGGTATTTGGAGGTAATTGCATTCATGAAACCGGCTACTCTCATCTTTTCATCTGCCCCCACATACGTTAGACCTTCCTTTCTATACCTTTCTATGAACTCTCGAAGGCTCTCGTCATCCCTTTGTTTTATCTGGAAGATTACTGTAGCATCTTTAACATATCGCTTTTGCTGGGAGAAGTTGGTCAGGAATCCCTTGCTAAGGTCATCGAAGCTTCGAACGCTTCGGGCAGGTAAATCATTGAACCAGATCCTGGCTGATCCGAAAAGGGTTTGCATGAACATTAGACAACATTCAGCATTTGACCATTTCTCAATTCTAGCAGCACCAGTAAAGATCTGAAGATGGTCCTCAGGATCTTCAGTTCCATCATATGTTTTGATGTGGGCCGGCATCTTGATCTTCGTTTGGAAATCATAATCAACAATTTGTTGGGAAAAACATGACAAATTGCTTAGTTTATATGGCTTGGCCAGATCTTCTTCCACTCTTGCACTTGTGTTGTTGTTGTTATTGTTGTTCCCTTGGGTGGCCAACACTTGACTAATAAAGTGTTGCCACGGGAAGTTTGTCATCATATGGGCCATCATCTGGGGCATAAGGTTAAAGCCTTGAAGGCTTCCAGGTGCGACTGTGCAGTTTACCCCCAAGGGAGTGCTCATAACGGCACTCCGTGCCAAGGGAAGCAC
Source organism: Helianthus tuberosus (assembly GCA_030545235.1). Lineage (NCBI taxonomy): Eukaryota > Viridiplantae > Streptophyta > Magnoliopsida > Asterales > Asteraceae > Helianthus > Helianthus tuberosus. Next base: position 448,611 of record JARYGA010023249.1, read on the forward strand.
AGACAAAGCTTGTTCCCATGTAGTTGTTGCTGAGGGTGGAAGGCTTGCTACTGGAGATTGTAGGAGCTGGTCCAAAGTCAGCTCGTGCCCCAAGGGAGCACCGGTTGCAATCGGTTGGGAAGAAAATAGAGGAAAAGACGTTGGATCTGACCCTGTGTACAAATATAGGTTAGGATTTAGAGGAGGATTGCTGGGACCAGCCTCATTCCTAGACGCGGTTGGTTGTGAACTTGCAAAAGGAAGAGGGGGAGGCCTAGGAGACAGTGATGGTTCTGGCTCGTCATAATCCAGACGGATCATCACCCCCTTGTATCGTTCCCTACTCACGTGTTGGTTAAGGAGAGACCTTAACTCGAGAAAGTTATTAACAACCCCTTCAGGTGTAAGGTCGATACGTGAGGGGGGTGTTAGAGGCACCAACGTTGGGAGATGGTACTCCGGAACGAGACGGTGTTGGCATTTGGAAAGTGAGAAACTCGGGGTATGTTGGTCCAGTTGGAGTGCTTCCCGGTGTTGAGATAGAAATTGGTATAGCCACAGGAGTTTGGCTAGTGTTTGGGGTAGAGGTACGAGGGACTTGGTTAACTTCTCCCGGAGACTCACCTTCCGACATGTTGATTTTTGAACAGAAATGGAGCTACACTACTAGGTCTTTTGAGAAGAATCAGTGGCATAGCCCCACGGTGGGCGCCAACTTGTTGATGCAACAAATACTACACCAATGGTAGTAGCTGGGCTGGTTAGGCAAAATGGTTGAAGGGTTTAATTTTGCCTAACGCAGGTCGTGGGGTCCCCCCACGTTTGCAAGACGTGGAGAGAGGTTCATTAGTTTGATTTTGTTGTTTGCTCGAGATCCTCCACTGAAAATGTGTTCAGTTTCGGATGTGAGAGCAAAGGGAATGTGTGTGTTGAATATGATGGAGAGTGACTTGCATGGAACAAGTACTCGAGAGTTATGACAAGAGATCCCAATGGAATCAGGGCTGATCTCCAGAATGTCTCTAACACTAAATGAAGTGTCAATTTATAGGAAAGGTTATATCCCAAAGAAGAAACTATTGACTAGTGAAATATGTCTGCAGTGGGGGACTTACCCTTTTGGGGGTTGAAGCCTTTTGACCTGCGGGTAAAAGACTGTATTCTGTGGACTCGTCTCACTTTTGCGGCTAGGAGAGTTGTTGAAGTAATCAGATACATGACTGATTACTGTACACATGATGCTTTATCCTAGCTCCAGGGTTTTTAACCTTTCAACCTTTTAAGCATTCATGTGTTTAAGTCATTTTTTTTGGTCTTGGGCTACCCCCGTCATCACTATCCATAATGAAGCGACCTAGAGTCGACTCCAAGCGATTCAAAATTTTTGAATATCTGATGAAGGTGATTTCAAGATCCTTTCTAACCTACACGTGAAATGAATCTTCAGAAATTAGGGCACCAAATGTCAGCCATTTTATAACAATAAAAAGTTTTGAACCTGACATCCAGATTGAGAATGAAGAGGTTGCAAAAGGAGCATGAATGGGCATTTCTCAATAGGTGGTTAAAGATTTGGGAATCGATCCAGATTTAGAGGGAGAGTGGGAGATCACACCCGGTTAAATTTGGGGGTGTGGGGGTGGGGAGGGCGGAAATCTAAAATTTTGAGATTGAAAAGATTGAAATAAAAAATACATGAGTAAATTGACAAAATGGTCCCTGAGGTTTGGTTAGGGTGCAAACGAGTCAAGCGGTTCCCGAGCTATTCAAGAAAAAGCTCGAAACGAGCCGAGCCTTATTGAGCCTGAGCCGAGCTAGTTATATTTTTATATGTTTTACGCCTCAGTCTACTTTTTGCGAGTTAACAAGCCGCGACATGCATGTGTGGTTCAACGTTTTTACGTGTACTTTTTGTTCGGTTTAACAGTCTCGTCGCAAACTATATCAATTTTACACTTGGGAAAATTAAGGTGTAGGAGATCATATGTTGAACCTAAGTACTAATTAATAAATATTTTTTACTTTTTGCTCTAAGATGTAAGCCTACTATGCTATTACTAGTTAAGATGTGTGATAGTATTATGTAATAGGTGTGTTTTACAATGTAAGCATACATGCTGTAATATTGACTTATTTTTCCTTTAGTTTTTATATGGTATAGGTTGGAAGCAAAGGACTAGTTGGTGGATGATTGGGTGCAAAGATAACAAAATAATTTGGGCAATGGTGGATCATTAAAGCCATCGAATATTTTTTAAACATGCAGTTCATTGTTAGTCATCAAGATGTGTAAATGTTTATGCTTTAAATTAGAATGTATATGTGTGTAGGGACTGGAAAGCAAAGTATCAAGTTCCAAAGTGAAATGAACAACTCAAATGAATGGACATAAGCTAAACTAAGAATTTCACAAAAGAAAATTGATTTTAAATCATAGAATAAATCAAGAAGTCCAAGTTTAACATAAGTGTTAGAACAAGAATATGTTTATTGCAAAGAATTTGTGAATTTGCTTTTAGCAATATAATCTTTTAGAATAAGATTAACAATGCAACCATTCTAATAAAAGTTGCAAATTTCAATAAAATTGGTAAACTTATAAGAAAAAGGTTGCAAATTCAAGTAATTTTGCAACCTTTTATGAAAATGGTTGCATTAGATCTTCTAATGCAACCTTTATGTCCAATGAAGTTGCATTAGGGTCAAATGCAATTCTTTTGAAAAAAGTTGCTTCTAAAAGGTTGCATTAGGCTTATTTTCTAGTAGTGCGATGTTCCGGAGTACATGATTAAAGAAGAGGATGAGGAATTAGACCAACTAGAGAAGATCATTAATGCAAGGCTTACTGATCAGGGTGTAAAACAACTACTTGTTAAATGGCTAGGAAAAGACATTTTTGACTCAACATGGGAAGATGAGGATGAATTTGAGCTTTCCAACTTTTAAAACAAACCTTGAGGATGAGGTACGCTTTCAGGACCGGGTATTGATGTGAATCATGCTGCCCATCTAATAACCCAAAATCAGGAGCCCAACATGCAGATCCAGCTGATGAAATAGGTGCAATGGGTTGGCCCAAACGTGTGATCAAGATGCCCAACTATTAAGAAGATTATGAAGTTTGAGTGGACGAAAATTCAAGAACCGTTTTCCTTCTATTTTGTGCATGTTTTCCTTAAATTTTGTGTATGATCCCACAATGATCGTGGAGTTGGTGTTAGTTGTGTATTTCATTTTTTTAGTTCCTTCCATGTTTAAGAACTCAAGTTGTTTTTGTTAATAACAAATATCCGAAAATTGGCCATACGTGATAATCCGAATTCCTTTCTTCTGATTTTCTCTTGGAGTCTTACCCACTCACAGGTTATAAAAGTGTATCTTTGGATATTAATAGTAAAACCAGTTTATTACTTTTCTGTACGTCTCTTGTTCTCGTTCAATTCTATATCCTCTATTAGTTTTGTAGCGTGCCGATTGTGAAGAAGAATTCCCGTTCGATCCATTGGAAGCCAAAGCAACTTAAGAACAAAGAATTAAATAGGCTAAGAAAATAAACAACTTGACCAACGGCTCCATGACCCGTTCCAATGCTTCTAAATTCTTCTGAACCATTCAGATAACCCGGCTAGTTTAAATTACCTTTAACAATTATATCTTAGCATAGTTACATGACCTTTTATTAATAAGGCTAATTGTGTAGTGGTTGGATTCAAAGTACATGTAGTCAAAATACAAATCCAAGAGTTTGAATTAAAGGCACACCAGGTAACATGTTGCAATACTCCTATTAAACTAGGATTTCATGCTTAAATCAAACAATGCATAAGAATGCACTTATTACACACTTAAAGGACAAATACAAGAGTTTGAATTAAAGGCACACCAGGGAACATTTTACAATATTCTTATAAACTAGTATTTAACGCTTAAATCAAACAATGCATAAGAATGCACTTATTACACACTTATAAGAAATACGATAGAACACATAATTTAAGATGCGTACTCTTTTCACTTACCAAAGATGAACCGCATGTCATCGGGATCCAAATCACTGTTGTTATGGTTATCCTTGCCAAACATGGATATGTATGTTGATTGCCCTAGGTCTATCATAAGGGGGACTTGTAGATAACAAAACACTCCAATCGGTAGGAAAGCTAATCCACATATGGGAGCGAGCATCCACAATTTATCACGACAAAAGACAAGGAACAAGGTGGCTCCGAAGGCTACCATCATGGCAGCTGTAGAGATCAACAAGGCATAAAGGGCAATAATCAGCCGTCTTGGCAAACGGACTAGAAAATCTTCCTGAGCAAAACGAGCAGTGAGGATTGATAAAAACAACAATAGTGCGGTAGTGGATGAGAATAGTGAGATTGCGTCTGATATTGCGAAGACAATGAAGGCAGCTTCTTCCAAGAACATCGGGACACCATTTTCACGATTTCCACCCGGTACGGTAATGGCTGCAGCAAACACGATTGTGATAATCAATGTTGCAGTTATGCTAGATGATTCCGCTACAGTTTTAATCCATTCTTTTCCGTCTTTCAGTAAGTCCTGGTGTTCCTTTATGAAGACCATTTCTGGAGTGTCATTAAAGATATTCACTTCAGTGATGCTTGCCGGATACACGATCTTCTTCACTTCCTATATAATTAAATGTTCATGCTACTATAGAAGTATAATAATTCTATAATTAAGGAAAATAGTTTCTTTGGTGTGTACCTCACGCCATTGAAGCTCTCTTTGTAGTTGTAATGCAGCACCTGTTATAAGTTTGAGCTTATTTGTGGGAGCTAATCTCCCAGCCAAATGCAACATATTGTTACCAGAAGAGTCTTTCGCTGTTCGATAAATACTCTTACGATCCCCCCAGGAATAGATCAAGTTGTAGACTTTTTCTGAACGGTGTATTGTTGCTAACTGGATGATGTCATGACCATTTTTGTCTGTGCAGTCGATTGCTTGAGGCCATATCTTTAAAATCCGATCAACAACTTTAGACGCATTTTGACGTGCGGCCTCAAGAAATGGTTCTTTGTAAAAGGAGTCATCACTATCAGCAAACTGCTTTTTTTTAATTATTTTGCATACCAAGTCTAGAATCCTTTTTGCGTGGTCATATTCCTTCTTTTTCTTCTCCAAATCCCAGATGGGTGGAACTGTAAGATATAATAAGAATAATGATAATGATAATGATAATAATAATAATAATAATAATAATAATAATAATAATAATAATAATAATAATAATAATAATAATAATAATAATAATAATAATAATAATAATAATAATAATAATAATAATATATCAGTTTAAAAGGGTATAATTTTTTTATTAGGTACAGTATATACTAAGTCCTAAAACATTGGAAGACAATACCATATGCTCTTTCTTATTAGAAGTTCATCCAACACTTTTACCTATTGTCGATGCAACCTTCCACAGTAGGTAATAAAGCATAGAAAATGGGTAAGAAACCATCGAAAGATAAATCATATACACCATCGCTGTTGGAACTGCATGACCACAAAATATTTATTAGAAAAATACGGTCACTTGTTGAGTTCAAATAAATTATTGTTAATCCAAGAGTTGTATCGATATGGTTATAAATAGCTTACCACGTAAAAAAAACATGTCTCCTATTAAGACAATGTCTTGAAACGAATCTTGACATCTTAAAAGAGAAGACATGTCATCTTTCAGGAAAAACCATATATCTTCTAATACTTCAAACAACCTTTTACTTCCGTTGACTATCTCGTCAAGTTTATTTCCCGGATCTGAAAGAGAAAAGCCGTAAACACTCTTGGAAGAAAAAACGAAACTCGAAGCAAATAGTAGAGCAGGAAAAACTTACTTGGATATACAAATGTATCCTCATTGTCTAACCCACTCGGAAAGGTTCTAGCCATGGCCATGAGTACACTATTATTAGACGTAGCATATTCAGGGTTCTTGTGCATTAACTTTGATGCAAAATCTGCGAGGATATTTAAGAGACTAAATATATATACATATACATATATAAGTATCCGCTAAAATGTATATATATATCTAACTTATAATAAAAGACTCCAAATAATGCCATATGGCATTCTCTCATTCAATCTCATAAATTTTATTTATATTTGTTTAATAAATTTCTTTTAATATTAATATTAATTAATAACCAATATATAGATATCACTTATTTTTATTCTTATCTTTATCTAAAATCAATAAATAACTTCAATTTTATAATTTAGACCCCTTTGTCTTTTTTACTTTTAACATAAAGTTTTTCATCTTTGCAATTTAATCCCAACTCTTTTTTATTTTCAATTTTAGTCCACCATACTTTTCATCTTTCTCAAGTTTTTCGTTTCGTTCTAAATTTTGTGAGTTAACGCACCGCGACGTGCGTGTGGAGTTCAATATTTTTTCGTATATTTTTTTCCCGTTTGACCGGCCCGTCGCGTCACACCTATTTTTCTGCGTCTGACAAGTTCGTCCAACACGCGGGTCCTCGATGGACTTAGTTATTTTTTTCTATGTTTTACGTTTCGGTTTAATTTCTCAGCAACGAGCGTGCGTGATTTAAAGATTTTATTTCTGCTTTTCGCTCGACGTTATTTTTCCCGTTTTTCTTTAATTTGTTTTTACGAGCTTTTCCGGTGTTGGTGATTGCTGACAATAGTATAGTATTGCTGCTATATATGTGTATATATATATATATATATATGAGGATTCAATTAAAAAACCACTAATTAAGGTGAAAACTTGAAAACTAACTAAAAAAGCCTAAAAAATATGTCAATTTTTTTTAAAAAAGTTTTTTTTATAGATAAAATTAGCGAAAATTTATAAAAAAAATGTAAAAAAAAATTTGGTATGTTTTTTTAGGCTTTTATAGTTATTTTTCAAGTTTTCACAAAGTGTAAAATACAATATCACTTAACATACAATACGTACGAGATGAAACTATTACATGCGTAATTAGTTTTATAACATGCGTGATTAGGTTTTTACCCCGTGCATGATTTCTGATTATGTTCCTACGAGATCATGGTTTGTCAACATGCGTGATTAGTGTTTTTAAGTTTTATAACGTGTGTAATTTCATCTCGTAAGCATCATGTGTGTAATTTCATCTCAAGATGAGAACCATCTTGAGTTGTGAGAATTTATGAGAACTACGCCTTTCAAAAGGTTTTTCAAAGAAAAAAAAATTCTCAAAAATCTTTAAAAAAATCGCTTGTTCAAGCGAAAAAAAAAATGTCGCACGCAAAAATTTACATTGGGTGTTAATTCTTTTTATTAGTAATGTAATAAAATTTACATCTCTGTAAACAAATTTTACATTAGGCGTAACTAACGACTCGGCAATTTATTTTTGCTCTTTTTATTTTTATAGATGTGTTTATAACATTTTATTTACGTTTGTGTAAAAAATAGTTGCCCAACTCACGCGGAAAGTAGGAGTTCTCATGGTTCTCACAACTTATGGTGGTTCTTATTTGAACTGAATCTTATATATATATATATATAGGGTAGGGTTCCAGCGTGAACAACCTCCCAAGAGTGAACTGCGTGAACGTATATGGACCCTTGATTTCCTTTTTAGTTGTTAAGGGCAGGATTGTAATTATATAAAAAATAGATTTAAATTATTTTTTTAATAATTGAATTAAGTTACATCTTTCCTAATTTAAATTCATTATCCACATTATGTTTATTTATTAATAAGATAATTATCAAAACAAACAACAAATCACCAGATTTCAATTTTAATTTTTATTTCAGATTTCATCACCAGAATTCAAATTTTGATTTTTAAGATCCACCTAACCTTCATATTTCAACGGTATACACATGTGTACTTGGATATAAATAGAACAGTACACATGTGTACTCAGCATCGTACATATATGTACACTAATTCACAGGTGTACATCAACATTCAATACAAAAAAAATTCTAAGATATCACAAAAACAGACGATATACACATGTGTACATCGCATTAAAAAGAGGGCAAAATCAGAATACACATGTGTACATCGCATTTAAACAAATAATTATTTTAATAATTGAATTAAGTTACATCTTTCATAATCCTTGATTTGATTTGTGAGAGATTTATGCAATCAATTTAAGAGGATAATTGATTACTTGATTTGTGAGAGATTTATGCAATCAATTTAAGATTGAAATTATACATATACCCTTTTTGTATTTAATTAAATGAAAAAAATTAACCAAATAATTACCATCATGCCACTCACTTTAATCTCAAGATCATAAAAATCAAGGGCTCAGATCAGTTCACGCAGTTCACTCTTGGGATTTTGTTCACGTTTGAACCTAATCCTATATATATATATATATATATATATATATATATATATATAGGGAGAGAATCATGAGAAAACTACATATAAATGAGAAAACTAGAAAACTAACAAAAAAAACCTAAAAAAATGCTAAAAAACATACCAATTTTTTTACAATTTTTTATAAAAAAATAAAAAAAAAATAAGTTGTACTGCACATGTGCATTATTTGTGTACTACACATGTGCACTATATCCGTAATAGTGCACATGTGCAATACAACAAAAAAAAAATTATTTTATTTTATTTTTGAAATTTTTTTCCATTCATAAAAACCTGCAACTTTTTTATAAAACTTAAAAAAAAAAAATTGGGTATGTTTTTTAGGTTTTTTTAGTTAGTTTTTTTGTTTTCTCATTTAAACTAGTTTTTCTCATGATCCATCCCCTATATATATATATATATATATATATATATATATATATATATAGGAACAGGATCAGGAGAAAACGCATCAAAATGTGAGAACGGTGAGAATGATTCTCAGCCACAAGATCTTAGTGGATTGTGGCTGAGATTGATGCGGTGTCATTTTTATAAATAATAGGGGTCTTGGAACTACCAGGAGGGTAAAATAGGAAGATCAAAACAAATGTGCACATGCTAATCACATGCCATTTTCCCCCATCATATTTAAACGAAAATAACTTTTTTGTACGTGATTATTTTTCGAAAAAAATTACACCATAAAACTCAGCGTTTTTTTATCTTTCCAGCGAGTATACTATTGATATACTTTTCGAAAAAAAATTAACTGGGTTTTATGGCGTTTTTCTGAACTGGGTGTTTTATGGCGTTTTAGACTAGGTATTTTCATGGCGTTTTTCTGAACTAGGTGTTTGTATGACGTTTTAACTAGGTATTTTGATGGCGTTTTTCTGAACTGAGTGTTTTATGGCGTTTTCAACTGAGTTTTTTCATGGCATTTTTCTGAACTGGGTGTTTTATGGCGTTTTTACAGTACAAATTATGATTTTTCTAAGCTCAAAAAATATTAATTTAGGAGGTTAGACACATTTTTTGAGCTATATGGCTAAAAAAATGGTTTTTTTTTTAGCTGTTGTAAATTATGGCTAAAAAAATAGTTTTTGTATGGCATTTTAACTATGAGCTTCTAAAAAAATGATTTTTTGAGCTGTTGTAAATTATAGCTTAAAAAATAGCTTTTTTTTGTTATGACGTTTTAACTGAGAGCTATATGGCTAAAAAATGTTTTTTTTTGAGTTGTTGTAAATTATAGCTAAAAAAAATAGTTTTTTTTTTTGTTATGGCTTTTTAACTGGAGCTATATGGCTAAAAAAAATAGTTTTTTTGAGATGTTGTAAATTATAGCTAAAAAATAGCTTTTTTTTATTATGGCATTCTAATATATGGCTAAAAATGGTTTTTTTAAGCTGTTATAAATTATAGCTAAAAAAATAGCTTATGGCATTTTATTTGAACACCCAGTTTATGTGAGTGAGTTTTTTTTTGACAATATTACCCGTTAGTGTAATTTAAAATCAATGCCACATGTCACCACCAAAATCGTTCTCACCGTTCTCACACTTTTCACCGTTCTCTCTAAACCCTATATATATATATATATATATATATATATAGGGCGAGAGTTGGCTACAAAGTCTATTTTTCCTACAAAGTGTAAAAAGTCATAAAACACCACAATTTCAGCCATAAAACACACTAAAAACCCACAAATAACAAAGTGAATATTACTAAAACGCCATATTTGTGGGTTTTGTGTTGTGTTTTGAATGATAAGGCTTTGATTACTGAATGACTAACATTAGTGTGTTTTATGTTGATTATCATGTTGTGTTTTATATTCATAGTCCTACAATGATGTTTTTGAAGTTCTTATGGAATGTTGGGGTTTAGATATGGTGTTTTATTGATCTTCTTTCTCTTATTTGTGGGTTTTGAGTGTGTTTTATGGCTTAAATTGTAGTGTTTTATAAATTTGCACACTTTGTAGGAAAAATAGACTTTGTAGCCGAACCCCACCCTATATATATATATAGTGTGAGGTTTATTGTGGAACACTAAAAATGTGGAACCGGGGAACACTCTTAAAAATTCAACTTAACATGTTAAAAATTATTTTTTTTTAAATTTTTTTCGACGTTTTTCCTTATAAATAAATGTGGAAACGTTTTTAATAAAAAAATCAAAAAACGAAAAATATAATAGAAAATGTTTAAAAAACAGTTAAAAAATATCTTATAAAATTAACTTAACTTGTTAAAAATGCATTTTTTAAACTCTTTTCATCGTTTTTCCTTATAAAAATGGGTAGAAACTATTCCACTAAAAATCATTTTTGTAAAAAAAATATTTTACCCTATTTAACTGTTTTAAACATTTTTTTTTTATATTTTTAGCTTTTATTTTTTTATTAAAAATGTTTTACATGTATTTATAAGAAAAAGCGCCAAAAAATAAAAATAATTCAAATTCAAAATTTCTTTTTCCACTTGGCATTATTATTCGAATATGATGTTAGAAAATAAATTTACATATCTAAATTTTACGTGAATTCGTAAATATATAAAATTTACACATGTGTAAGTTTACCATTTACACATGTGTAAATTTGTTATATTTACACATGTATGAAAAAGCTAACAAGAGTGATTTTAAAAAGAGAAATGAACTATTTAATGTTGTAAATTCTGTTTTTTGATGTTATATTTTAATTAGAACGAGTTTGTATTAAAAAATTGATTTTGATTGGTTTTTTCATTTGTTCTTACGGTTCTTGCAATATATAGCGTTCTCAAGATAACCCTCATATATATATATATATATATATATATATATATATATAGTGGAGAGTTCAAATGTGAAGAAATGTTTTGTAAGAAGAAAAAAAAAGAAATTTCAACCAATAAGAATACTTCATTTTATTTTATTTAATATAAGTATTTAATTTTACTATAAGGGTACATTGCTAAATCTACATAGGTCATTAATTTGTAGTCTTTCTCTTTAATAGCATACTACATTAAATTTTTTGTAACTTATCTTCAAAATATATATTTTTACAAAAAAATAAAATAAAATACTTTTAAAGTGTAGGATAAATTACGAGGTGTATATGATAAATTACGAGTTGTGTAGGATGAATTTTGAAATATGTAGGATAACTTTTGATGTGTGTAGGCAAAATAAAAAGTTAGCGTGGAGGATGATAGTCTTTACGACTAATTAGTCAAAGATGATAATAAATAAGATAAGTGAAAAAACTATTTAATGTTTTACAAAATTACCCATTGTTGTTTTTCTTCTCAATTAAATTTTCTTCTCAAATGAACCTTTATATATATATATATATATATATATATAGGGGAATGTTTAAATGAAAACCACTTTTATTGTGAAAACTCGAAAATTAACTAAAAAAAGCCTAAAAAACAAACAATTTTTTGTTTCAATTTTTTTATAAAAAATCATTGGTTTTTTTATATAATTTTTTTTTCAAATTTTTTTTGTAGTACATGTGTAATAATACACATGTGTAGTACACATACACATGTGCAGTACAAATTTTATTTTTAAATTTTTTATGTATAAAAAATGGCGAAAATTTGTATGCAAAAAAAAAATTTGGTTGTTTTTTTGGTTTTTTTAATTAGTTTTGAGTTTTCACAATAACTAGTGGTTTTCGTTTGAACATTCCCCTATATATATATATATATATATATATATATATATATATATATGGGGTAAGGTTATGTGAGAACCCACTTTAGGACGAGAACAATGAGAACCAATGTGAATACAACCAAAATAAACTCAAAACAAACAATGAAACCCCACCCCATCACCACCCAAAAACCTAAACACCACCCCCCCCCCCCCACAAAAACCCCCAAAAACCTAAACCGACTACCCTCGCCGTACCTCCATCCAAGCTAAATGCTAAAAATTAAACCCTAAAGCTAAACCCAAAACTAAATGCTAAAAATGTTTTTTAATAGTTAAATCGCACCTTTTTATGGAAAAAAAATATTAACAAAGAGTTGCGATTTTAATGGAATTTTTTTTTAAAAGATGTGTTTTTAAGCTTTTTAAGTAGTTTTGGTTGTGTTCACAGTGGTTCTTGTAATAATGGTGGTTTCTAAATGATCTTCACCCTGTATATAAACCACTTCTATTCCCATCCCCGAATCCAAAAAAAAAGGTATCTCTGGAGGTTGAAATGGCAGAGGTAGCTGCTGTAACTAGGGCTGTAAACGAACCGAACGAACACGAATAAGGCCTTGTTCGTGTTCGTTCGTTAAGGAAATAAACGTGTTCATGAACGGTTCATGAACAATTACCGAACGAGATTTTATGTTCGTGTTCGTTCATTAAGGAAATGAGCGTGTTCACGAACGGTTCACGAACACAAACGAACACAAATAAATTTGGCGAAACCGACGAAGGATAAAGATAGATGGCCCAGAGAGTATCACTCGAACTTGAATCCTTCCTGTGGAATGGAGGTCGATCGTATTCGCCGATGTAAATAATGATAAATGAAAGGGAAATGATGTGTAAACAAGGTGAAAGTGAGTTTCCTAGTTTAATTGTTAGGGTAATACAATAAATAAAAGTTTAATAATAAAAAAAGTACAAATAAAATAAAAGAAAGTACAAAGATCTTCAATTAAAACACAAACATACGAACATAACCGAACGCAAATCAACGAATGTTCATGAACACGTTCACGAACACCTTACCGAACGTTCACGAACACAAACGAACGAACGAGACCTCTGTTCATGTTCGTTCATTTAACCAATCGAACGAAATTTCTTGTTCATGTTCGTTCGTTTATTAAACGAACGAACATAAACAAACTTCCCGCCGAACGGTTCACGAACTGTTCGCTGAACGTTCGGTTCGTTTACAACCCTAGCTGTAACACAAATGCAGCAAACATCTGTTGTTATTTCCTATGCAAACATCTACATCTATCTAAACTCCTCAACCATTCTCACAAAAGGAGAGTGTTATAAGCACATGGGAACCAAATCAAGGGAGAGATATTTCTCTTGAATATCTCTATCAAGCCCCTCTCTTAGGGTTGCTTCTCTTTCCACACCTCCACTCACAATTTTCTATATAATCTAACCATTCTTTAATGCAATTGACCACACAATTCTGGAAACAATCAGTTTCTCCCAACAACAAATCACAGGGAGTAAACCACAACAAGAGACTGAGCCAGAGTTAATATTGCTAACCCACAAAACAGAGGCCGCAACACCTCCTGTGTCTCAAGAGACACTTGCAGGTATTTCAGATGGGTCAGCTACTACAATTGTAGAGACAACAACCTCACAATTGGATAATAGCTACACCATTAAGACCCCCTTGAAGGCAACAACTGTTGAGACAATAGTCTCTTTATCAGTTGGAAGTCCCCGGTACCAAGAAAAGGGGGCACCTAGTTCAAAACGAGGTACAACCACCTCTGGTGGGAATCCAAATGATCTTATTAAATTAGGTGATGGGTTAAACTATCCTGACTTAATAGAATCCTGACTTAATAGAGAGAGTCACCAAGTTGGAGTCATCAGTTGAAGAAATCAAAGAAATGATGAAGACTTTGGTACAAAACTCTAAAACTCCACCATCAAATGCAGACATTGCAAAAGAAATGTGGGCACATGTTCAACCATATTTACTCCTTCAAAAGCAGGTTGCAGAAGAAAAACATAACATGCGAGTAGAGTTGATAAGACAAATGGTGGATGCCAAGTACAAAGATACTGAGGCAGATATTAAAGCCATCAAAGACTTTATCCTTGAAAACACAGATAAAACTCTCACTCTCCCTAAATATGAAGATGATGCCAAAAAGGGGGAGGAATAATGCATGAGAAAGCTCCCACCTTTGGTCTAAAAGGCTATAAAAGGCCTGACATTGTTGCACTAAAATGGCAAGAAAAGAAGAACTTGCTAAAGTAGTAGAAAAAGAAAAAAGAGGGATACAAGGGAAACCAATATGAAGATAACATTGTAAGAGATCATTGAAAGAAAGAAGATCCAAGATAATCAAGGTTCTTCAACCGATATTCCAGAAAGCACTACTGCAACAACTATCCAAACCACTGTCACATCTATCCAAACACCTACTACTCAAACCACTACTCTTATTGTCCAAACATTTGTTGCCACTACAAAAGTGACAACATAGGTTACAACTACACTACTACCACCACCAACACACAAGTCCCCTGAAGGACTCCTCATTCATAAAAGAAAACCAACAACACAACTTCTACAACCACCATATAAAACACAAACACTTCAAACCAGAACTAAGAGAACTAAATTCATTGTCTAAGATGATGATCAAGAAACTCCTGATGCATCACCTATCAAAACCATAACCACCATAACCTCATCTATCACATCTCAACCATCCACTACCACAACCACAACACTCACCATCACAACTCCACCTACAAAACTACCCACCACCATACTTGACTCACTGGAGTTAGAAAATGTGTCAACAGAGATGCAATCATTCTACTCCATAACTGACATCGGGAAACTTACCTTTCCATCCCTCAGAAGATATCAAAAGCCTAAAAATGGACAAGTGTACATGGAATTAAAGATCAAACGGGCTGAAAAGATAGTTGCTTTCAAAAGTAAAAGGAAAATTCATAAGGAGGCTCATCAAATCATGCCTGCAGAGTTCACAAAGGTGGATAGATATGAAGATTTTGCAAAAGGTGTTAGTCAAAAGTCTTCTCAAGGACCAGTAAATAACCATGACCTCAAAAAGGAACTTAGGGAAGATTATCTGGAGTTTATAATGAAAAATAAGCCTTATAGAGCCACAAGAGCTCAATTATCTAGTTGGACTACAGAAGCCCTCCTAGAAGAAATCACAAGGATTGAGATGCTAAAGCACAATCCAGATATCAAGCCCACACCTCCTAACTGGGCTACAGGTAGAAAACTTGTTGGTCAAAAAGCAGTTGATTTAAGAAGAATGAAAGAGGAGATGGTAGCTGTAAAATTTGGATCTATGTAATCCAAGGCTAGGTGGGATGATCCAACAATCAAAGAGAGCTACAAGAAGCTTGAAGCATTAAGAGTTGTAGATCCCTCACTGCACAAAAGGCCTAACTTTGAAGATTTACCCATCAGCTCACTGGCTAATCCTTTTGAAATGCCATCTGCAAAGCATGTCTCCTCAATGGTTAGAAGCCACCTTAAAAGACAAAGGGAGATGTCTGCAGAAGATCTACAAAAAATATGAAGATGAAATCGGGAAAGCAAGGATCACAAATGAGCTTATATATGGGCATCCTAGTGCCAGATCAGTGGAGCTACTTGGGCAAATCTTGGGAAAATATATTCCCTCACCTCTTCCAATAATATCAGTCCCATCAACTTCACCAACCTCTAAAATTCTAAAATGGTCCTTAGATAGAGCAAGCCATGAATTGACAATAGTCAGAGCTAATAGAGAAGTGAAAAAGACTTCAATGAATAGTGTGATGAGCCTAAAAATTGAAGATCTACAAGATCTATTGGATCTTCCACTCGAAAGGGATGCTGATGACTTACTCTCTAAAATATTTGAGAAGCAATTTAAAGCCTAAATAAGAGATAAGTTGAAGAGGAATAAAAATTGATCAAATAAACATCTGTTTTGGAATCATCTGTTCTAGGGGGAGATTGTTGGACCTACAAAAGAACATATGATATTCAAAGCCAAAACATGATCAAGCGATCAAGAAATTAACAGAAGTGTGAACCAGATTCTCCCCAAATATAGTGAATCTTGAACACCTAAATCAGAGCACCTGTTGAAGACAAGCAAACATCTGATCAAAGCCTTAGAATCGCTGTTCAAGAAGAAACAAGGTCTGTTGAAGCCTAAAGTCTGTTCAGAGCAAAGGTCTGATGAAAAAGACCAAACATTTGTCTGGCCAAACAGATGTTTGGATCAACCAAGAGAGGATAGTCTAAATAGAGGTTTCCCAATGTAACAGTACTTGTTTGTATCAGTGTTTAGCATAGTTAGATATGATGTTAGATTTGCACAGATGTTTGTAACAGCTGTAGAAACTTTTCTGTTAGGAATGTTAGATGTCACTATCACGGTGATGTCAGCCAATCACAAACAGAGCTTTCTTACTTAGTATGAATAGATCTCTCCTGTTAGAGATCTATTTATCACTATACATTACCTTTTCTTTTGTATGAAAAGTCTCTGTTGTAGTGATCAGTCTGTAGAATCAATCTTTTGTAAACAATTGAATCAATCAAAAATAATTGTTGATGATGATTTCTCGTTTGGGATTACATATCTTTTTAGCAATACAAATTTGTTTCACAAACCTTGTAAACTCAGACTTAACAATTGGTTTCCGAGTTTATTGGTGCATATTTTGTATGTCTGCCACTGTACAAGTAGGCTAGATAGAGCATGTGTTGCGTATTGTATAGTTTAGTGTGAAAACGGGCCAGATTTGTATGTATTAAAGCCCTTTCGCACGAAAGAGCGTTTCGTGCGAAAAGAGCCATTAGCCCTCTCGCACGAGAGGAGCCCACTCGTCCCAGGTGGTTTCGGATGAATGGGCATTGCCTATAAACATAGGACTTGGGCTCCTCTTTTGAAAAGTTTTGGAGTTCCCAGAGGGGAAACGCTGGCGAAATTTCTCCAGAGTTTCCCCAGCTTGTAAAAGATGTAAACTGTTTCGATATGAATGAAGCAAGCATTCAACCTATGATTATTCTGCTTCTACTCCTTTCTTATCAATAATATTATACCGAATTAGTTCTATTGGGGCAAAAACTCCGTCTAATCCCGCCCCGGATCTTGGAATCTCAATTGGTATCAGAGCTACGGTACCGATTCAATCGGTCTAACAGTTGATTGAATCACCTACGCTCATGAATTTTGGATTTTTAGAGGGTTTAGACGTAAAACATCAAATTGAAGGTCACTTCATGGATGGATTTTGAAATTGAAGACATCATTGGATTCGTAATTGATTTTCGCACATATCTGTGAAGTTTCATCAAGAAATTCTCAGAAATAAAGATTATGGATCGAAATATGTGATTGGGAATGATCGTGAGAATGGATTAGTCGCTTTCGCGCGATAGAGCTCTCCCATTGGCACGAGAAGGCCTCTCGGACAAGAGGAGATCCCCCATTCGTTCAAAAAGCCATTCGTTCCAAAATCAGCCCATTCGCACAAATGGTCAAATGCCTAAAAAAATGCAATGACGAGATGAGTCTTCAGAAAAAATTTTGGTGATTGAAATTTTTTTGAATTTTTAACGACCAAGATGGGTTATTCGGGGACACCTTCTGGAGCTTCAGAGAACAGATTTGATGATGCGATCACAGATTATAGAAATTAGTGGTGTAGTCATGATACCTATGCAGAATGATTATCATCTGGGTTATTTGACTATTAAAGGGCCATAACGAAAAATCCGCAATGATGAAAAACTGACTTTTGGGGGCCAAAATGACACATTTTCGGCATAGTCGAGTTTTTCAGAGATAAGAGAGGACTGAATTGCTCAATTTGAGGGGGAATAAAAATTTCATAGAATATACTGAAATTCCGACATTTTTTAAATTCGTGACAATGCAACAGTATTCGGGTGGTTACGACTTCAGATTGTAGGGGATGCATAGGATCTGGATTCATGATTTCGTGATTATTGGAAGTTCAGACTCTATAGATCAGGGCCAGATTAGCGTCTTAGGATTTGAGTCACAGGTCTTCGTCAAGCCGATTAGCAGGATTAGCGTTAGGAGACGCAACTGTATTGTGGATACTTACAAGATATCGCAGCATAATGGTTAATCTTCGAGCAAATGAATTGTTTTTCAGACTAACTGGCGGGGAATGATGATGTTTGTTGATTAAGTTGCTACCGGAACTAGCGAAGAAGACTATACATCTGTTATCCTGACTGAAGAGGAAGAATGCGAATCTGATCGTGGATGAAAGCTTCAGAGATCTGAATGGGTTACTAGATGAGTTGTTAACCGATTAAGATTTGCTGATTGTGGAGATTACCGTTTACACTGATCAATCATTCAGGAGGGTGCTTAAATATGATTACGGAAAATAGGATTTCATATTTTCACGAGTAATCATAGACTTGAAGTTAACCGGTGTGGTGTTCGAAGTTTCTATCAATTGCCGGTTGGGTTTTTGAAGATTAGATGATCGAGCAGGCAGAATGCGCAATGGAGCTAAAATGGTATATCGAAAACCGAACGCAGCGGTTGTTAAAGCCGAAACAGAGAAGCTTCATTGATTAATTTCAAGTTGGTGATTAGTCGTGAAGATTGTAGTAAAGTAAATCAGAGGAGGGGTCATGAACTGTGCAAACAAAGGCCTGAAGATTCATTTCATGGGGAATTTGTGCATAATGAAGATAATGCTAGCCCGAATCATCAATCAAGGGGGAATCTGATCGAAGATTTCAAGATGCCTGATTGAAGTTGCAGAATATTCAAGACACGACTCTAGGTTTTCAAAGATCAAGATTCAACAGTTACGACCAAGGGGGAATCTATTGGTGCATATTTTGTATGTCCGCCACTGTGCGAATAGGCTAGATAGACAGTATGTTGAATATTAACGGGCCGGATTTGTATGTACTAAAGCCCTTTCGCACGAAAGAGCGTTTCGTGCGAAAGGAGCCATTAGCCCTCTCGCACGAGAGGAGCCCTCTCGTCCCAGGTGGTTTCAGACGAATAGGCATTGCTTATAAGTATAGGAATTGGGTTCCTCATTTGACAGGTTTTGGAGTTTCCAGAGGGGAAACGCTAGAGAAATTTCTCCAGAATTTCGCCAGCTTGTAAATATGTTAACTCTTTCGGTATGAATGAAGCAAGCATTCAACCTATGATTATTCTACTTCTACTCCTTTCTCCCAAAACTCTGTCTAATCCCGCCGGATCCTGGAATCTCAGAGCTTGGTCACGTTAAACTTGATTTCACAATCAGTTTAACATAAAAAGATCAGCTCAACAAAGATCCAATACTGTTTGTAGCTCAGAGTTCAAACTCAAAAGTGTCTTTCACATACTCTATTTTTCTCAATAAAGAACAAACGAAAATGGCACAAAATGATCCCCACATACTTGTTAGGTCCGAATTTAACATCTGGCAATGTAGGATAGGTCATGTACTCGCTCAGCAAAATACAAGGTGTTAGAAGTCCGTTGTATTCGGACCGCATATTCCAATGGTACCAAGTGCCAAGAACCCAAATGTGTTTGAGCTAAAGAAGCTGGAGAATTACTCCGAGCAAGATTATCAAAAATTTGAGCTGGATAATAAAGCCTTTAGTATTGTGGCAACGGCTCTCCCGAATGATATCTATGCTGGCCTGTTGCATTGTAACAGTACCAAAGAGTTGTGGGATGCACTGAAGGAACAATTTGGTGGAACAGAGGATGTTATTGAGAACACTCGAGAAATCCTTAACCAGCAATATGAAACCTTCACTCATGTCTGATACCATTTGGTGAAATGGAGGATGTTATCGAGAACACTGACGGAACAATTTGGTGGAAAGAGTTGTGTGACGCACTGAAGGAACAATATGAACACTCGAACTGGAACCAACAATCTACCTAAATAAACAGAACCAATTAATTAAGAAAATAGGTTAACCGGTGATCGAACCATGCACACTTCTGAAGCCATCAAGATCTTTTTGACATCGGGTATGCTAAATATACCTCCTCTGGAGAGATCTTACTTGTCATACCCCCTTCCTTGAAAAAAATCAATATTTATCATATTCGTCCTCTAGGATAAACCCATTAACCCAAACTAGATTTTTTAAATAAATCTCCAAACTATATTTTTAAATAAATATCCATCTTTACCTTGGTCCTCGGCTATTCCAATCTAATCGAGCTTTCGGTTGTTCCACTTTTCACTGATGGATAAGTGCTTACTCTAACACTCTGTTCTCGAGTCTCATTTAACAGGGGGATGGGAGGAAAAATATACGAAAATACGAAAAAACCATGTTCCTGAGTTTCATTTAACAGGGAGAGATGGATTAGGTTTCCTCATGGGTTCGATTCTTACAAGGGGGTTTTTCCCATATTTATTGGGTTTACTCCTGAATTGGTGTATAAGCATTATGCCTAGTGGAGATGGATATGATTGGGTGGTTCCGATGGTGGCACGATGATACTCCAGTGGTTTGTGATCCAAATTTGCCGTTCAAAAAAAATGTTATTCAAAAAAATAATCTAATAAACTTTTAAACAAGAAAAACCGACTAACCCAATTCGAACAATCCAAAACTCATATAAATAACCTGGAGAATTATCCTAGAGGAGATATCAAGTCAAGAAAAAGTTGAAAGTGGTGATATTTTAAATCAAAAGAGTTTATGTAGAAAAACAACACGAACAATCCAAAACTCATATAAATAACCTGGAGAATTATCCTAGAGGAGATATCAAGTCAAGAAAAAGTTGAAAGTGGTGATATTTTAAATCAAAAAAGTTTATGTAGAAAAACAACAAATTTAATAAGTTTAGGAGGATACAACATGAAAAAAAGGATGAAGAGGGGTACATTTAGCAACCCCTTCTATATTCATATATATAATAATGCTATATATGCGTGTGACGTTGATGTTGGCTTAAACTTTATCTTAGACCATCCGCAATAGTGTATTTAGTGGATATTTTTAAGGTAACACATGACACTTGTCTCACCAATCAGAAACACGCTATTTCTTTCTCCAACCCTACAAACAAACCATAAAAAAAATATCATTTCTCTTTCCTCTCTCCGCCATCCCTCTCACATCTACTAAAATATACGTTTTTAGCCAAGAAGAAAAGTACACCTTCTCTACTCCACCTCACAACCCTATCCTCTCCTTCACCTTCTCTCTCCTAAAAAAAAATAATAAATAAAAAAAAACTAACTCTATTATGCAAGCTCTTATGATTTTTCTATTTATTTGTTCCCTCCCAAATTAGAGAAAAGCAACTAAGTAGAAGTAAAAAAGATAATAAAGAGCTACTCACCGTATTGTTTTGCCGAAATAGCATTAACAAGAAGCTTGACGCCTATATCTTCAACATCGGCATGTGTCTTTGCTTTTCTGTCATCTTTGGTGGCTTCCATCAGTAAATAATCAACGGTATCAAGATGCATATGTTCATAAGCTTTTTCCAATGGCATTTTCCCTTTACTGTCTTTAATATTTAACAATCCTTTCTCATGTTTAATCAAGAGTTTGGCTGCAGATGTGTTGCCTACAATGGCAGCAATATGAAGCAATGTGCTTCCTTCGAAATTTTTTATATAAGTTAACTCAGCCTTTTTTATCTTCCGTAATACTCTTTTGATGATAAAGTCATAACGAAGTCCAACCGCTATGTGAAGTACTGTGTTGCCAGCGCTATTGATTGGAGTTTTTCTTGCGCCTTCATTTGATAATAGTTCCTTCAATACTTCACGCCATTTACCTTTGCTAATAGCCTTCACGAACAAGTTTTTAATTTTTGGTTCTGCAAAAACAACAACTTATTGTCTTAAAATTCTATATTTGTACCAGTTTTATTGGGGGCTGAATATACATACTTTTCTTAAAACTCAATGAAATGACAACGTGCCTATACATATATTCCAAAGAAAAATTATATCTACCGTACCAAGAGACACAGGGGTATGTTTAAGTCAAAACACTATATTAAGAAAATGGAAATTTTAAGCTCTTCTTTTCTTTTTCTTTTCCCACTTTTCTACTCTCTTTTTACTATAAACAAAAATTAGGTCTATGTGTCGTTACTAGTATTATAAACAAAAAACATTTAAGCATACTAAATAAGTTACCAAAACTACCCCAACTACTTTAGGATCCTTTCGCTACCTTTTGTTTCGCTTTGAGTAGCCTCTTTGCCTTTTGCTTCTGATTCTGCTTGATTCCCACCTTTGTCATTAGCAATTGTGATCGCTGAAGAAACATTCTTGTCTCTCGTTTCTGTTGCTGTTGCTGTTTCTGTGTCCACTACAATAATTGGGTATGAATCTGCATAGAATTCTTGAAAGCTCAATTAAGCGACTATGTTGCTATGTATACATACGGAGACACACTCTCTATGAAAAAGGTTACATACACATACATATTTATACTATATTATAATACATATAAGGAGGAAAATGAGGTAAATTAAAATAATTTTAAGAGGTTAAGTAAATATATGTTTTGAAGGATATATGCTATAATAGTTTATAGGTAAATAATACAGATATTTAACATAATTGTTAAATCTTCATAGCAAATTCAAGTTTCTCCAAGTTTTTTTTAAATTCTCTTAACTTTTTCATACGTTCATGTTAATAAAAAAATATATTATGAAAAGATATTTTATTCGTTTTAATTTGATTATGATATTGCTATAATTTTTAGTTGTAAAAACTAGTATTTTATTCGCTTTAATTTGAGTATGATAGTTGTAAAAAATAGTAACATGTTACGTGATAATATATTATTACGTGGTTACGTGCTCTACCAATGTTCGTGTCAATACGTTGTGTTCCCCGCCATTTTTTTTTCGGATTTCTATTCTTTTTAACTATAAACAAAGATTAGGTTTATATGTTATTACTGTATTATAAACAAAAAACATTTAAGCATACTAAATAAGCTACCTAAGATCACTCCAACTACTTTATGTTCTTTTTGCTACCTTTTGTTTTAATTCCAGTAGCCACTTTGCCTATTGCTTCTGATTCCGCTGGATTCCCACCTTTGTCATTAGCATTTGATTTTGCTGAATCTGCACAGGGGTGAATTACACGTATCATTACGGGTTCATGCGACCCACTGAGTTTCGAAATTTTAATGGAAAATATATATAAAATCCTGAAATCAACCCAAAAATAAATTATGAAGTGAACCCATATAAAAAATTAGTTGACTCTTTGCAGCCGAAAAGTTGTTTTCATTATGCCACCCGGTGCCAAGTTCGATTCTTATTCCTTTCACTTTTTGTAAAGCTTTCTCTCTTTTTATATTCCAAGGCAATTGTGATAAGATGTGAAAACAATTGTTTCATATATAGTCATGGTACAAATAAATAAAGCAGAAACATGATCACATAAAACATGTCATCAAAGTTCAAATAAGAATCTGAAGCGATTACTACATGCTTTTTTTTTTTTTTTTAGTAAATTAACATTTAATTGAAAAATTGGGTAACTTGACAAAAAAAAAAAAAAAAAACCCAACTTTTGGGCAAATTTAACGTTGGGAACATAGTTACCTAAATCGCTAGGGTAGCCACGATCCACGTATTGGATCGTGGTGTACCCAATCGGAAATCGTAAGCGTACCGGAACGCCATGGTCCGGCGAACCGAGTTGCTTCGGCACGGTGTTCCTGATTGCGGAGGTACGACGATCCAAACTGATCCGGTTCAGCGAACCAAATTGACAAGGTGGACGTTCCAAATCGATTGGGTACAACGATCCTTAGCTGAATTCAGAGTCAATCTTGTTTTCAGCCAGAAACTAGTAAGGGGAAGAAGAAGAAACAGCGGCTGTGTATGTTTTAGGTCTTTAGGGTTTAAATAAGTTTAGTTATTACAACATTTAACCCCTTTATTTTTACTAGTTTACATTTAAACCCTAAAACTTATAGTTTTTTTAAATAAAAGCGGCTGTGTATGTATAAATTTATGTTTGGTAATTTGAATTTTGGAATTTGATAATTTATGTTTTAATTTGTGTACACTGAACCGGACTCCATGGTACACCGTACCGGTTCGTACCAAAATGAACCTACCCCCCTCCGTACCGAAAACGTCACCTCTAGCGAATCGCGTACCCGAACCGCGTACCCGTACCGGAGCGAACCGCGAATTAGGTAACTATGGTTGGGAAGCACCGAGAAACTGGAAATCATGAACGAGTAACTTCATTATTTTTCTCGTCCAAAAGGTTAAAAGGTGAGGATTTGAGGTATATATGCGTTTCAAAAAATCTTTTTAGACTTGATTAGAATATGGTAGTAACTATTAGTTATAGCAATATCATATAATTTAATTATTTTTAAGTGCACTATAGTAGCTAAAACGACGACGCACAAAGGATTGTAAGAAAATGTTTGATGAATTGATAAAACGACAACTTTGGTTTGACCGTGAAATACTGGGTCCGACTGGCCCGGCCCGGCCCGGCCCAAAATTCCAACGTTTGGTTGTGAAAAATCTAACTATCAAAAAATTGTGAACCCATAGGAAAATAAATCCTGGATCTGCCACTAAATCCGCATTCCGCATAGCGTTCTTGAAAGCTCAATTAAGCGACTATGTTGCCATGTATATATATACAGAGACACACACTCCATGAAAAAGGTTACATACGCACATATCAATACTATTTTATAATTCATATAGGGATCAGGACAAGCAGGTAATTTAATACAATTTTAAGAGTAGGAAACTGTTTTCCCGCCATAAAAGTTTGGTCTTAAATTCGTCGAAAAGTGGACTTACTAACATTTCTTACTAAACTAGGAGTGACGCTTTGCATCTGAACTAAGCAAACTATTAAATTGTAAGTGCAATTGTTTAAAATTTAATTTGGGTTCATGTCAACAGATACCTTGTTGAGAACTCTTGGGTGAATCAAAGTATTCTTTCAGTTTCTTCCAAGTTTCTTTGGCCGAAACACAATCGACAACAATTTCAAGTACTTCTTCGCTAAGTGATCCAAGAATCCAACCTTGGAGAAGGCTGTCGTACTTGTTGATTTTGTTTGTTGTTTCCTGATCGTCATCAAGAAGGCTACACAGATCATGAGTTTTCATGAGGCAATCCATTTGCTTCTTCCAAATATGGTAATTGCTATCACCAGAAAGCTTCACAGAAACAAAGTTAGACACATTACTATTTGATGCATATAAATACACATCGTCTTGCATTCTTGCTGAGGCATCAGGAGGGTTTGATGAATTGGCCATGTGGATGCACTACAAACACATGAATGGAGAACTGATCGAGATGAATGCAGTATACTGGCCCTTATATATTACACATTTTTATTCTTTTGAGCTGTAAAGTGCTACTAAAAACAATCATCCTCTCTTACTCCTCATTCTGATTCTCTATATCTTTTATATGTATATATATATATATATATAGGGTAAGGTTCATGCGAGAATCACCCTTATTGCGAGAACCGCGAGAACCAATGTGAACACAAAATAAATTCTAAAAAAAAATCAAAAAAAGCACTAAATTTTTTTTTTAATTGTTTTTTTTCAAAAAATCGCTATATTTCGTTACCATTAAAAAAAAACTTTTTTTTTTTCGAGTAACAGATATCTATGCACATGTGCATAAGTATCATTACTTCGACAAATTCGGTAATACGTTATCAGGAATAGACAATTGCACTTTAATTTACAATACTATTCGTAATACACTACTTTTTACATTACCAGTATTTAAAATGCACATGTGCATCATTAGTTATAACCATGATATAACATGTTTTGGTACAAAAAGTTTTTGATTTTGAATGGAGAAGTAGGCCCATATACATGTTTTTTGGTTAGTTATATCTAGTGGTTGATGATTTGGTTATAGTTGTCAATTTATGATGTAATATATTGATTGGATGGTATAAATGGTGTTTACATACATGTAATAAAGTGAAAATATCGGTAATGGTATTGTATTATGGATGGTAGGAGGTAATGGTATTGTATTATGGATGGTAGGAGTTAATGGTAGTGTATTATGGATGGTATGATAGATAAAAGGGAAAGTGTATTCAAAGTAGTGTACCAAAACACCTTATTTCATGTTGATACATATAAATGCATATGTGCATTTCTAATATTGGTAATGTAAAAAGTAATGTATTACATATGGTAGTGTAAATGAAAGTGCAATTGTCTAATATGTGTAATGAATTACGGAATTTGTCAAATAAATGACAAAAATGCACATGTGCATGCTTGTGTATTATGGATGGAATGATAGATGAAAGAGAAAGTAGTGTACCAACACACCTTATTTCATGTTAATACATATAGATGCACATGTGCATTTCTAATATTGGTAACGTAAAAAGTAGTGTATTACATGTGGTAGTGTAAATGAAAGTGCAATTGTCTAATATTTGTAATGAATTACGGAATTTGTCAAAGAAATGATACAAATGCACATGTGCATGGACAAGTGTGACTCGAATTTTTTTTTTTTTGAATTTTTTTATTGTAAACAAAATATAGCGATTTTTACAAAAAAATAGTAAAAAAAAATAAAAATTTTTGGGTGTTTTTTATTTTATTTTTTTAGGTATTACTGTTTGTGTTCACACTAGTTCTCGCGGTTCTCGCAATAAAGGGTGGTTCCTTTATTTTTTTAGGTATTACGAATGGGGGAAGATCATGTGTATGTAGGTTCCATGGATCATCAAGATATAATTTATAAACATAAGTGTATTTGAGTTTGTTTCCAGTTCCACTGTTTTGTCAAATTCACACATGCATTAGCTGTAAAAACCGCCTCCATGTTTATTTAGATTGTTACTCAGATCAAGAAACTTCATTCTATAAGCGTAGTCGTATCATTCTTTGTTGTTATTCTAAGGATTTATGAATTTTTACAGGCACGAACAAGAACAAGCAGCATGTTGTTTCACCCAATTTGTTAAGTCCTGATGGTTCTCAACGACCAGAAGAAGATCATGTGTATGTCGTAGCTGCCATTTGTAATAACCTTACTTATCGGTTGTTCCCGCTTAAACCGTTTATTGCTTTGTAACCGTCTTTGTGCTCAGAGATTCGATATTAATGGAGAACAATATTTTAAACTATTTTAAAACGCATTTCATCTCACTAATTATCGCATTTATGTACATATCAGATTGTCCATCATGTTCGTATCAGATTGTTCATCAATAATACACATGTGTATGCTGTCACGTACACATGTGTATTATTACAGATGTTAACTTAATGGATTACACCATTTTCTTGATAACCTCATTACAAATCATTTTTTAATACCCATTGAAATCGATTGAGCTCAAAAAAAGGTCAAACTACAAGATTCTAAGACACTGGCACAACTACATAACAATTCAGGATGCAACACTATATAGACCTGCCCACTACACATATTCTACTTTCTTCATACACAACAGCTAAATCACCTAAAAGAGCGATATTTTCTAATATATTACGGATTGGTTTTGAGCCTTATAAATCACTTAAAAGAGACCAACACGAAAACCAATTCAGAATGTATTAGAATCAAAGAGGTTTCAGCATTAAATATAGGAGAATGTAATAAACACTAGTATGCAAAAAAAAAAAAAAAATATTTGCGTAACATACATATGTGTACATATCAGATTGTTCATCAATAATACACATGTGTATACACATGTGTACATATCATATTGTCGCAGGTGTTTTTGGTTTTTTAGATAATGACGAGAGAGAATTAATGGGGTTGGAGAACATCTATTTACTATTGTGCCCTTGTGCAGTTATTATAATTCAGTTTTTTGGTTTTTATTAATTAAAAAATCATGTAAACTCAAAGATCTTGATCTCCTCATCCAATGGCCAGGATCTGTTCGTTTTTGTTCACTAGATTAACATTGTTCACTCTTGATCCCCACCATATATATATATATATATATATATATAGGGAGAAGATCATGCGAGAACCACCTCTTATTGCGAGAACCGCGAGAACCAATGTGAACACAACATAAAATGCCTAAAAATAGCTAAAAATCACACAAAAAATTTTTTTTTCTTTTAATATTTTTTATATAAAAATCGCTACTTTTCGAAGCCAAAAAAAAAAAATTAAAAAAAAATATTTTTTTTTTTTAAAAAATGTTTTTTTTTTTTTTTTTTTTTTTGCCACTAAAAGTAGCGATTTGAGCATAAAAAATATAAAAAAAAATTTTTTTAGATTTTTTTAGATTTCTTTTAGGTTTTTTGGGGGTTTAGTTTTTAGCATTTTAGCTTGAGGGGTGAGGGAGGGGGTTTAGGTTTTGGGAGGGGGGGGGGGGGTAGGTTTTTTGGGAGTTTTAGTTTTTAGCATTTAGCTTGGGGGGGGGGGGTTAGGTTTTTTTTAGGTGTTTTTAGCTATTTTAGGTTGTGTTCACATTCGTTCTCGCGGTTCTCGCAATAAGGATGGTTCTCGCATGAGCTCCTCCCTATATATATATATATGGGGGGGGGGGGGTTCTAGAGTGAACATTAATGTTTTTTTAAACTAGTGAACAAATCCTGACTATTGATTTACATGAGGTGTAAAAAAAATATTACATGAAGTGTAAAAAAATCTTTAAAAAATTACTTGTTTCAGCAAAAAAAAATCACTTGTTTCTCAAAAATCTTAAAAAAATCACTTGTTTAGGCAACAAAAAAAAATAATAAAAAAAATTATGTATACACAAGTTCCCATGAGGTGCAAAAAAAAGATCTATCGTCGTACCAAAATTTACATAAGCACGTAAACAAAACTTACATTAGGCAAACTACAGACTCTAAATTTTTTTTTTTTTGCTTTTTTTACAGACGTATTTATAATATTTCATTTCTACGTTTGTGCAAAAAAATGTGGCCCAACTCACGCAACTCACGCGGGAAGTAGGAGTTCTCATGGTTCTCACAACTCGTGGTAGTTCTCATTTGAACCGAAGCCGATATATATATATATATCCAGAATTCTTACTTCTCACACGATTCTAACCCTATATATATATATTACATAGGGGTCCGCTAAAATGAAAACCACCTCTAGTTGTAAGAACCATGAGAACTACACCGTACGGGGCGAGTTGGACCAAAAAATTTTTTCATAAACGTAGATGCGTGTATTATAAACACATTTGTAAAAATAAAAAATAAAAAAAAATGTTGTGTGTGTAGTTTTGAGCACCACAAGTTTGTGTTTACGGGTACCGTAAATTTTGTTCCAATTTTACGGTACCCGTAAATACAAACTTGTGGTGCTCAAAACTACACACACGACATTTTTTTTTTTTTACAAATGTGTTTATAATACAAGCATCTACGTTTATGAAAAAAAAAATTGGTCCAACTCGCCCCGGATCAAAAAGTTCTCATGGTTCTTACAACTGGAGGTGGTTTTCATTTTAGCGGTCCCCTACATACATATATATATATATATATATATATATATATATATATATATATATATACAATAACTTCCTTCGAATCCATGGCTCTAAATATTTTTGCATAAGAAACCAAGGATCATCAAAAAAAAATTTATCCTCTTGATTTAGAAGAATTATTTTCTTATGTCTGTCGGATATAACCCATGACTCTTCATCATCTTCCTGTGCTATATGAGAATAAGAGGGAGCCTTTGAGGCTTGTTCCTCTTCTTGGGCTTTTAATACCCAAATTATTATCTGAGCTGCTAGAAGCAATATCAGAGGCTTTATTTATGGTAGGAATTTTACAAAACATAAACCGTCAAAAGAAGGTTTATTAATTTTACAAAATTAAAACCCGTCAAATTAACTTATAAGGCAAATTAAAACCAGTCACACTAAAATTCCCTATTAACCATAAAAATGGGATACAACGTGGACCAAGGTTCCCTTAGTTCATTAATTTCCAGTTTAGAAATTTTAACCCTGCCAGTTTATGTTTTAACCAAAAACTTTTTTATAATATTAGGACCATGTTTTCAAAAGATGTTATTGAGCCATGCTTCAATACTTTAAGGGCTTTAGCCCATCATGATTATAATAAAGAAATCAAAATTTAAATTCTTACTTTGGAATACCAGAGAGATCTTCAAAGTTGGAAGATTTTATTTAATATGCTTCAAATATTTTACAAGTGCAGAAATTCAAGAGAGAGAAGAGAGGAACTAAAGATTAGCGTGTCTTCCCCCTTACAAAATAACCCTATATATAGAAAATTTAAAAGGAAACAAACAAAACATAAAAGAAGAACGGACAAAATATAAAAAGTAAAAGCAAAAAGAGGACTCTATGATTGTCCTTGATGCCATATGATGGCCATGCTTTTTCCATATTTCAAAGATGCCCATTATGAATGGGGTCCTTGTGTCTGCTCAATTATTAGTCTTTTTTCATCTCTTCTTTGGATTCTTTCTTTGGGGTGAATTCTTCTACCACCGTTTGAAGATATTCTTCTAGATCATCATCCAGCCTTATTTCTGGAATATCTTCTGTTGGTTGAGATTCTCCTGCTAAACATGAGAAACGGTTCTCATCTTCTTGGCTGGTGGATGAGATTGACATTGCTTTGGAGGAGCCTTCAGTATTTGTTTCAAAAAATCTTTTTAATTCCTTCTTCATTTCTTCTTTGTATAATGACAGAATTTCAGTCTTTGAGACTACGGAAACTGCTTGCTTATCTTGAATCCTTCTTGACATTTGTTCAAAAGGGCTTGGCAGCTGTCTTTGTTGCCTTTTATCAATCTGAGATTTATAATACTCAGTTTTATTGGTGATCAAATTTATTGTGTCTTGACCTTCTAATTCTTTTGTAGAGTTATTAACTCTTGTCATTTTTGACCAGAACTTTGTATAATATGTTCTTTTGAGACAGGGAATATTATCCCTTAGGGTATAACCTGTTGTGGGTTTCCATCTCCAAATCCATGGTATGGAAAATTCTATAAAAAAGTACATTGAGGCTATTCCCTCAAACCAAGTTTTATTATATTCAGCTTCTATAAGATCTGGAGAAACTGCTACCCATTCTTGATAGAGACCTTTGAATGGTTCAGGGAGGATTTGGACTGATGGACCATATAAAATGAACCATTTTTGGAACCAACTCGGAATTCCATTTTATGAATCTTGTCACTCACCTTTATGAACCATGAGTGTTTTTTGCTGGGATTTTCATAAAATAAACATTTTTCAAAACTTTGGATATAATCCCAATAATTATACTTATAAGTTTGCCTATTATGATTTATAAATTCTTTTTCATTTAAAGTACTTAATCCCCACTTTTGAGGAGATACAAGATTTTTTATAAAAATCTTACTAAAATTAAATGAACTCTTAATTTTATCTGCTGGATAAAAATGTCTTATTTCAGCAGACTCAGAAACTTGTATAATACTTTCATAATATTGCCTTGGTTTATAAGAAGTAGCATCATATGATGCGGGTTCTAAATATTTTTGCATAAGAAACCAAGGATCATCAAAAAACAATTTATCCTCTTGATTTAGAAGAATTATTTTCTTCTGTCTGTCGGATATAACCCATGACTCTTCATCATCTTCCTGTGCTATATGAGCATAAGAGGGAGCCTTTGAGGCTTGTTCCTTTTCTTGGGCTTTTATAATAGCCATGATCTTTTCATATGACGGATCATTGGGACTAATTTGAATACCCAAATTATTATCTGAGCTGCTAGAAGCAATATCAGAGGCTATAAGCTTTCTGTTTCCTTGTTCAACCAAGACTAAATCTTGGCCTCTTCCTCTTCCCCTTCCTCTTCCCCTATTAGTGGGAAAAGGATGCTTTCCTCTGTTATGAGGAAACATTCCTGGAAAAATAAAATCAGGCTGATGAGATTATTTTCTCATTATCTTCAAGAACCTTTATTTGATTCTTGATTACATTTAGAACAATATATTCATCAGAAAGATCTTTCATTCTATTAGGATTACTATAATCATTCATTAAATTATGAATTCTCACAATTGTCATTCTTTTTATGATATTATAATTATTTTTGTCAATTTGTATATTATCAAAAACCCTATTAAGTGGTCCTCTGGCCTTTGTCATTTGAACACCTGCAAATTACACAGAAGATATTATCTTCAAATATTCTCTAGTCAAAAAATCTGGAAGACTATTTTCTTCTCCTTTTTTATATTGTATTTCAAAATCAAATGGAGCTAATTGAGATTGCCATCTAGCAAACATTTGTTTTGAAACATCATGTTTAAAATCTTTTTGGAACATAAATTTGGCTGCTTGGCAATCAGTTTTTATTATAAACTTTTGATTATATAAATCATCTTGAAACTTTAAAACACATTTTAAAATTGCTAAAATTTCTTTTGCAATAGTAGCATATTTCTTTTGGCTATCAAGCCATTTTCCTGAATGAAACCTAACAAGATATTCTTGTTTTGTTTGAGGAGAAATTTGTTTTAATATTCCCCCATAACCTATTTTTGAGGCATCTGTTTCAATAATCTTTTCCCAATTAGGATTAGCAATAGTCATACAAGGAAGACCTAAAACCTTTTGTTTTATCTTTATAACTGCTTGAGTATGATTTTCATCCCAAGGCTTTGGATTCTTTTTTAGTCTATCATATAAAATAGAAGAATCTTTGGCTAAATATAATTCAAACTTCCCAAAAACCTTTGCAGTTGAGTTTTATCTATTATTTTATCAGGGAATTTAGAAGCAAATTCTATACTTCTATTAATATGAACAATTTTCCCTTTCTCTATTATATGACCTAAAAATCTGATACTTGTTTGAAAAATCATCATCTTAGGACTAGAAATAACCAATCCATTTTTTATAATAATGGTTTTGAATATATCAAGGTGTTTAAAGTGGGTTTCAATATCTTTTGAAAATACTAATATATCATCTATATAAACAATTATAAAATTTGAAAAAGGAATGAATATTTCATTCATGATTTTTTGGAATTCTGAAGGGGCATTCTTTAGGCCAAAAGGCATAACATTCCATTCATATTGCCCAAAAGAAACATTAAAAGCAGTTTTATACCTGTCTTTGTTATCAATTTGAATTTGCCAATATCCTGATTTTAAATCAAATCTTGAAAATATTAAAGCATCATATAGTCTATCTAACAAATCCTTTTTATTAGGAATTGGATACCTTATCCATTTCAAAACTTTATTCAGAGGTTTATAGTTTATAACTAATCTTGGAACACCTCTTTCAATTTCAGAGTGTTTATTAACATAAAAAGCAGTACATGACCATGGAGATTTTGAAGGACATATTAATCCTTTTTGTTGAAGGGACTCAATTTTTTTTTTACATAACTCCAAATATTCAGAGTTCATCTGGCAAGGTCTTGCCTTAGTTGGAATATTACTTTCTATAAAGTTATCTTCATAAGGAAGAGAGACAATATGTTGTTTTCTATTCCAGAAAGCATTCGGATGATCATTACATATTTCTATATTAAATTGGTTTTTTATAGTTTCAATTTTTAATATTAACTTAGGAGTTTTTAATCTTTCCTCTATTGTATGAATACTAATTTCTTCTTTAAGAAAATTTATTTGGTTAGTCTTGGCCTGTATAAGAAATTCATTCAAATATTTTTCAAACGGCTGAGTTATAAACTCAAAATATAACTCCTTATTATTATAAGAAGCTTTAAACCCCCTTTTATCAACTTCTTTTAAGGGAAAAACTTTAGAAAGAAATGGCGTTCCTAATATAACTTCATTTGTTATATTTTTTATAAGAACAAATGATGAAGGAATACATTCTCCATTATTACAAATCTTTGCATTTGGAATTTTATATCTAACTCCCATATCCTGTCTATTAGCCGCTTTAAGGATATGAGTTGTTTTTTCAAAATATTTTGTAGGAATCAATCCTTCTCTTAAACAATTTAAGTCTGCTCCGGAATCAATAAGAGCAATAAAATCCTTTTTAAATGTATTTTGTAGTAATAAGGTTATTTTAACTAACCATTTTTGAGAAATAAATTTCTCCATGTTATGAATATATTCATCTTTTCCTGCATTTTTATTAATAACTAAAGGAGGATAATCTTGATCATAATTAGTACTATCAATAGGACTATTAATAGGAGATGAAGGTTTATATGATGTTTCTCCTATAATTTTTCCCTCAAGATTTATAATTCTTTTTTCAAAATTAGAATTTTTCTTTTTTAAATAGATTATTTCTTCTTTTAAATTGGTAATTTCCATTTTTAAATCTTCAGAAGTAGAGGAATTATTTTTCCTAGTATTTAAAATATTATGAACATATTTCATAGAATAGGGACCTTCAGGTTCCTCTACCCTAGCATCTTTTTGAACTTCTTCATTTTGGTATATCATATGAAGAATTTTTAACCTTTCTTCTGGATTTTTAATTTTGATTAAAATATTTTCTAAAATGTTACTATCTATAGTGTTGATCTCACTATCATTAAGATCATTATCCTGAAACTGTGACATGACTTTATATATCATTTCATTATCAGAATCAATTTTATTACAACAATTTTCTTGGCAGTCTTCTGAACAAGAACTTTCCTCTATACTATAATCTGAGGATTCCTCAGAATCAAAAATTTTATATATATCATTTTTGATATTTTCTTCTATGTCTAAACTATTTATCTTCTTTTTCACTATCTTTCTTTGGTAACATTCATTTGCCTTATGACATTTTTTCTTGCATATATAGCAAGTAGGAACGCATTTTTCTTTTCTTTGGGTTTTTCTCCTTTCTCTTTTTTCTCTTCTTTTCTGAAAATATTTTTCCCTATTAGCTTTTTTGTATTTTTTATAA
Organism: Helianthus tuberosus; assembly: GCA_030545235.1. Taxonomy (NCBI): domain Eukaryota; kingdom Viridiplantae; phylum Streptophyta; class Magnoliopsida; order Asterales; family Asteraceae; genus Helianthus; species Helianthus tuberosus. The sequence continues at coordinate 483,557 of JARYGA010023249.1, forward strand.
TATTTTTCATTATCCTTTTCTTTGGTACAATCCATACCAAATTGTTCACAAAATTGTCCTAACTGTGTTTTTTCTGTTAGAGTTTGTTTTTTGATTTGTTGGTTTAATTTTAGCTCATTACATAAAGCTAAACCTTCTTGAACACAGACTCCTATAAGTCTGCCATAAGTATAATTATCATAAGGGATTTGAATATTATTACCTCTAAGGACTTTTCTAACTCTTTCAGCAAAAAGAGACGGGAGACCATCAATAAACTTGGACTTCCGGTGAGAACTATTATTCTCTGGGAGCTCATAGACTCTACTTAAAAAAACATCTTTATACCATCTGAATTAGGTTAAAGTATTACATTTGAGACCATTTAGAAGAGTTCTTATGGTTTCAGAATTGTCTGACCATCTTCCTGTAAAATGTTCTATAATAGTTATGATTAAGGTGTACACAGCATCAAATATTTGCTTATCACCTTCTTGCCTATAATGTTTATAAATTTGTTCTTGTTTATCATTTATATAATTATCCCACCATCCTTTTAACTGGCCCGTAAAGCCTGCAGTTATCATTTTACAGACTATTTCATCAGTATTTTAATTATTTTTAGCTATGGTGGCATACATTAACATTCTATGTGTCATCATATAAACTTGCCTATCAGTATAACCATCTAAATTCCATTCATAGATAGCTTTTCCATTATAAGAATTATTTATTTCAAATTCTTGTTCCTCATGATGAACATCCTGAGGAGTGGGCCTAGGATAATAATATAACCTTTGTCTAGGCCTCTCAGCATATTTGCTATTATAATTATCATATGACTTATGTTTTTTACTTTTCCCAAATTTATTTATGGCATCAGTAACATAAGCCTCATAAGTTTCATTATCCAAGCTTTCTTTTTCACTCACGACATTAAGTTGGATATTTGAAAATTTTTCTTTTATAATTCCTATTAAGTCATCCATAGACTTAAGCTGTTCTTCAGGTTTTATTCTATAATTTTCTATCTCAGGAGGAGGCTGAATAGTAGCTTTAGCTAATATAGCTGACTCAGGCTCAGAAGATTTTGTATTACTTGATTCTCCAATTTCTTGTTTCTGGTTAACTAAAATCTTTTCAATTTTATTATTTATTTCTTGAATATTTTCAGATAAATTTTTAAGACATAAATTTGTATAATTATTTTGTTGTATAATATGATTAACATGAGCAATAGTCGCAGTCATGGACTCATTATGTAAAGCTCTTTTAAAAGCAGCAAAATGAATTGCACAATTTTCTTTTGTCATTTCAAAATCATTTTGAGGAGGAAAGACAGATTTTATTATCTCTCCTGTAATAAGCCTATAATTTTTTTTCAATAACTGAAATATATTTCAAGGAATATTTGTTTATAAACCAAACAGGAAACTCTATGATTTCTTGTATATCATTCAGATCTTTATAAATTTTTTTTCCTATACCAAACATTTTATCTCTAGGGTATGATTCTAAAAACCATTCTTTAAATGGTAACCATATAGGATTTTTATATTTTTCACATATTTGCTGTCTAATGACAGATCCAGGACTAAAATCAAGTTTTTCTTTTATCATTATAAACTAAAACTCATGTGTGAGACCGTATCATCCTCACTAACAGGTTGGTATATTCCTGAAACTAAATTGTTGTTATCAACATTTAGAGTTTCTACTCTACCATTTTTTATTTGAGAAGTAGAGGCTCTAGAAGATTCAGGTAAATCAACTTTATAATCAAGTGGTGATATATAAGACCTAGCAGAAATAGATTTTAAAAGTTTTTTATCTTTCCTTTCTTCTTCAAATTCTATCTCTGTATTTCCTTCAGGAGTTTCTATTAATCTCCTTAGCTTATGATTTATTTGTGGTTGTATTTTAACAGCCCTATTAATAACCTAATTTTCTGGAAAAGTGATTTCTTCCCATTTAACATGTCTTCTAATGGAAATATTAGATTTTCCATAATTTGTTTCTATCAAAATAGTTTCATCACTAGATTTATCAACCCTTTTACATCTAGCATTCATAGTGGTAAGTAGTCTATAATATATTCTATAACAAATACATATAACTTCAGATCCTTCAGCATAATTATAACCATGCGTTTTAACATATAAAGTTAAAGCATCATCAATATTTTGATCTGTTAGAGATAAATGAACATCAGGATAAACATTAAAATATACTGGACCATGTGCCAGACTAGTTTCTTTAATACCCATTAATGATTGTTTCCAGTTTAAATTACGAGCATCTCGTAAAACAGCTAAAAAACTTTCTGGTAAACCTTTTAATGTTAGAGGTTTAAAAGAAACTTGAACTAAACCAATATGCATAAAATTAAAATCTTTTTTATATCTGTTTATGTCAGATATATTTAACAGTTTTATCACCATTTCGTCATATTTTATAGAAGCTGATTCTTTAGCGGTTTTAACCACATGTTTGTTTATCAAATTATCAAAACTTTCAATTTGGTATATAACCTTAGGATTTATATGAGGTATTGTCCATTTATTAAGTAGATCAAGATCTTGAGGTATATCATATTCCTCATTAGTACTATTTTTAATAGTACTCTTTTTCTTAAACAAATTTAACATGATTTAAATAAAAGTATTGAAACAAGACATACAATAACTTCCTTCGAATCCATGGCTCTGATACCATAATATTTATTTATGGTAGGAATTTTACAAAACATAAACCGTCAAAAGAAGGTTTATTAATTTTACAAAATTAAAACCCGTCAAATTAACTTATAAGGCAAATTAAAACCAGTCACACTAAAATTCCCTATTAACCATAAAAATGGGATACAACGTGGACGAAGGTTCCCTTAGTTCATTAATTGCCAGTTTAGAAATTTTAACCCTGCCAGTTTATGTTTTAACCAAAAACTTTTTATAATATTAGGACCATGTTTATGTTTTAACCCTGCCAGTTTATATATATATATATATATATATATATAGGGGAAGATTCATTTGAGAAGAAAATTTTATTGAGAAGAAAAAGAATAAAGGGGTATAATTGTAAAACATTAAATAGTTTTTTTTCTCGTCTCATTTATTATTATGTTTGACTAATTAATTAGTTATTAAGACTATAATCCTCCACACTAAATATTTTTGCCTACACACATCAAAAGTTATCCTACACATTTCGAAATTTATCCTACACAACTCGTAATTTATCCTACACGACTCGTATTTATCCTACACTTTAAATGAATTTTTATTTTTATTTTTTGTGAAAAATATATATCTTAAAAATAAGTTACAAATTTAATATAGTTAGTTATTAAAGATGAAACTACCAATTAATGATGTATGTAAGTTTACTAATATACCCTTATAGTTACATTAAGTACAAATATTAAATGAAGTCTAATGAAGCATTCCTATTGGTTGAAATTTTTTCTTTTTTCTTCTTACAAAGAATTTCTTCTCATTTGAACCCTCCTCTATATATATATAAAGAAAACACACTTGAGTTGAAAAAACTCCCAAAATCCTTATGTAACATTTTTTTCTTGTAAAACTTAGAGGATGTAACATACATATTTTAGAACATTTTGAGCAAAAAAAAAAAAAAAAAAAAAAAAAAAAAACGCTGACTAGTTATTTCTTTAAAATAGTATAAAATTTTATGTAACATGTAACATCGGTAAAAAATTACATGTAAACTTTATTTTTAAAAGTAGCCGTCGCTTGTTTTTTCTTTTTTGTTCAAAGTGTAACAAAACATGTATGTTACATTCCCTACTCTTTTAGAAAAAAAAAAGTTTATTACATGTGGCTTTTACAAAGGTTTTCTAAGTTTTCTCAACTCAAATTGGTTACGGTTTAGATTTAGGGTTTAGCTTTAGTGTTTAGGGTTTGGAGTTCATGTTTGGGTTCAACAAGTCAGTTCCAATGTCGCTGGAATGAGCTCAATCGAAGTTCGTTTAACTTGGTTTCCTACACTTTTTAGTTAAGGATATATGTGTTTCATAATATACACATATGTACAGTTTTAAAATTGAGTATATACTTATGTGTATAATTCAAAATTGAGAATATACATATATGTATATATGTATATATTCAATAATAAAAAACCCTCTTGAAAACGTGCGATTAGAAGTACAAAAATTGGCATGAAGAAATGTGAGGTCTAGAATGCTTCTTAGTTTCTTAAATAGGGAGCATTTTTTTTTAGGATCCCTACCATAGAGGTTATCTTGAGAAAAAAAAAGTATTTTTTTTGTTTTGCTACTAAAAGTAGCGATTTAAATAAAAAATATTAATTTTTTGTGTGTTTTTTAGATTTTTTTAGGTTTTTTTAGGGGTTTAGTTTTTAGCATTTAGCTTGGGTAGGCGGTGGGGGGTTAGGTTTTTTTCTTAGGTTTTTGGGGAGGTTTAGTTTTTAGCATTTAGCTTGGGGGGCGGGGTTAGGTTTTTTTTCTTTTTTCTTTTGGGGGGGGGGGGGGGTTAGGTATTTTTTTTGTTCAATTTGTTTCTCGCGGTTCTCGCAATAAAGGTGATTCTCGCATGAACCCTATCCTATATATATATATATATAGGGAAGGTTCAAATAAAAACCCATTTTAACGCGAAAACTCGAAAATTAACTAAAAAAAACCTAAAAAGCATACCAATTTTTTTTATTAAAAATCGCTATTTTTTATATATAAAAAACTTTTTAAATTTTTTTTTTTACCTTTTCGACTAACTTTATTTTCTTGGTTTCACTAAACCTCTAATCCTTAACCCGCGTATAACCCGGCGCGTGATAATCAATCAATCTAATTCGCACTAAACCCCGGAATAAAAAAAACCTAGATTTCTAACCCCCTGGTTCGATAATCCTTTATCCGAAAAAAAAAAAACTGAATTGAACTTGCGAATTGAAAAATAAAACCTGATCACGAATTCCCTGCGATGCCTATAGCCTGATGCTCTGATACCAATGTTGGTATCATTGTCACAGGCTTCGTAGGTCCAAGATTTCGGAGTAGAGGGATGATAACAATCATCTACATAATCACAGCACTTCTCGCACCAATACATGATCGAAAATAAACATGAAAGAAACTGAACGAATTCGTAAAATACTATCCGAAACAAACTACACTTTTGATAAACATCAAACTTGATAACTGAATTGTATTGCGTACATAACTGATTGTTTGAAGCCCTATTTATACATGATGAAGCGTTGTGTGTTGAATAGATGTGTCGCATGGGAATGGGTATGTCGATCCCATGCTAACCATCCGTATGGTTTATCTCTTCACACACACACCGTTTCGAATTATAGGCCCAAACTAAACAAACATAACCCTAATGGACTTTCTAGAATTCGACCCATACATATTGTTGGCCTACAGCCCAAACAGAAAATAAATAAAACATATTAAGTCTGACCCATTAACTAATAAATGTAAACATATGTTACTGCCTTTTTCTTCGAACTCCGGTTGTGCTGATTATCGATCTTCATTTTCCCTCCTAATCAGTGCAGCTGTAGTTCGCCTTTCATGCTACTCGTCTTTCTTGTCGGTGACCTCGACAATGATCACCAAATTAGGTTCATCTTCGCTTTCGATTACGTTGATTTCTTCATCATCTTTTGCACCACTTGAACCCGCTTCATACTTGTTGCTTCCACTCTTCTCGCGCTTGACCTTCATAACTTCAAAGTACCATTCCACTAATTCGATGTATCGAACATATGCAACCTTTGCTCCAAAGTCATCATCACAGTCGAGACCGCATTGAATTGCTATCTTGTCCCATGGATTATCTTATACTACTTTCTTGAAACCACCATGCTCTTTAACAACCTTGCAAAGTGTAATCAAGTCAAAGGGTTTCCCATTTAGAAGTGTCGGTGACATTTCGCTCTCTTTGCATATACCAAGAAAACATGGTATGAACTAATTTATTACGTCTTCCATGCTACCCTCATAGAATAATTCATTCCCTACTAACTCCTCATGCAATATGATCAAATCGAGCACATCCAGGCAACTTTCGATTATGACATCATTCTCTATCACATCTTCCTCATCTTGTGCAATCATCACAGCCCTCTTTCGTATCACTTCTCGAGATTCTAGTGTATTCTCTTCTATACCATCCATGTAAGTCATCAAACCTAACTTTGCCCTTTTGGAATATTCAACCTCATCTTTTACGGTACCCGAAATGCCTTCTCCAAACCTTTCTTTATTTTTCTTCCTCTCAACTTCAATTTCCTTTTCATAAAAATATTCGACGTATTAATACAACTTTTCTGTTAATGCACTTTTGGTGATAAGTGCATGTCTCCCAATTTATTAGGGTCTTTATTGTACTTTTGTTCAAACTTAGTCCCAAGATGTTCCTAGGGACAACTTGTCCAAGTTTTAGGAGGATTTCCTTAGTCAGAGTTTTTTGTATAGGACTAAGGTCAGAGTTTTGTATGTGTAGCTTTTGTCTGAGTTTTGTCTAGGCAAAAGGTCTGAGCTTTGTGCTATATGTTTTGTCCGGGCTTTCTAGTTAGTCTTGAAAGTCCGGGCTTTGCCTTGTATATATACTTTAATATGGAATAGACAAGGAGGCGATTCTGTGTGAAATTCTGTGCACCTAACCCTAATCATTGTGTGTGTGTTTTGTCTGGCGGCTACTGTGTGTGTGACGTCATTCATCTTCTTCATCAAGAATACTCAGTGTATTCTTGATTTCTCTCACAAATCTTGCATTCTAGTGTTTCATCTACAGTGGTTCTTCATCAGGTGGATTCCGCACACCTGTTGTTGGTGGCTTTAGCTGAGTGAGATCTTGGATTAGGAGGCCTTACAAGTGGTATCAGAGCAGTGTGCTCATACTACTGTAGGTGTTCTTAGTTTGAAGGTTTTGGTGAGAAAAGTTCATCTTTTGATTGGGTTTAGTGAGAGTTTAGTGAGTTTTTGTGTTTTATTCATGATCCTTCATTCATATCTAGTGATTTGATGATGGATTTTGAGTAGTTTAGTGAGTTTTTAGTGTTTTTCTTCATCTGGGTTTTACAGGGGTTTTTGTTCTTGTTCATACAGAGCTTTGAAGGTGAAAAAGATTCTGAGTTTGATCTTTGGAAGCTTGGTCCGTGGTTTACACTTTGTGTTTGTGTCTCCGGGGTATTGTTGAACCAGTGTGTAGTCACATTGGGGAGATAGTCCGGAGATTGGTTGCTTCTGAGTTTTGAGACTTGTCTGAGTTTCAAATCATTCAGTCCGACCTTTGTTCACTGTCCAAATTTTCCTTTTTGAGGTATTCAGAATCTGAGTTTTTCCTTAGATTTGTCCGAATTTTCCTTATATAGGGTAGTTAGTCCGTAGTTTTTATAGAATATAAGAGTCTGTAGTTTTTAAGCATTAACTAGTCAGAGTTTTTTTATTTAGTTCTTTTTGAGTCTGAGTTTTTTGATTGTTCTGAGTTTTAGGTTAGATAGGTCCGAACTTTTTAAATCCCTTGTCCGAAGTTTTTAATTGTTATTAGAGTTAGTTATTTTAACTTTTTAAATCCCTTAGTCCGAGTCTAATATATAGATAGTCAAGTGTTCTTGTGTCCGAGTTTAAGTCCACATTATTAGGTCAGAGTTTCTTTTTAAGTAGTCTGAGTTTCATTTTCTTTGTCTGAGTTTTAGAGTGATAAGACAAGTGGTCCGAGTTTTAGAGATCTGATAATTGTGTCTGAGTTTTCTTGTCTAAGATTCATATTTAGTTTTTGTGAATCATAGATTAGGTCCGACTTTTAGAACCTAGAAGTCCGAGGTTTAAGAAATGGTACGAGTTTCTTGTCTTACTTTATATGGAGTCCGAGTTTGAGTCACACATTACACTATTGTGAGTCCGACATTTCTTCAAACATTAAGTCCGATCTTTTATTGTGTCTGAGTACTCCGACTTTTATCTTATAAGTCTTAGGTGTCCGAATTTGTAACCTTTTATTAAAAGTCCGAATTTTAAAAGGTTTTATTAGGGGAGTCTGGATTTTAACCGGATTAGAGTCCGAACCTTATGCTCTTAGGGTGTCTGTGTTTAAACTTCTAACAGTGTAGTCCGACTTTCTCCGTTGTTTGTGTTTTATCTCAGGTTTGTGTGATCCGGGTTTCACAACTCTGTTTAAAGCTCAGACATTTCACTTCACTTCACTCCGTGTTTTCTCTCCAAGTTTGAACTTAGAAAATCCTTTCAGTGACACAGTTCTTGCTTGGAAACCTTCTATGGCAAACAACACTGTGAGTGCAATGGTGCAAAACCTCAAGCACAATGCCGAGGTGGGGAGTAACGACAAACCTCCTTTGTTGATAAACGAGCTTGATTTTCCTGAGTGGAAGGATCGCTTCGAAAGGTACGTAAGAGCGAAAGACATCAAAATCTGGTTGTGCATTGTTAAAGGATGTGGAGCTACTCCAATACGTACGTTGACGATTGATACGTACTTGGCTCTCACTGAAGACCAAAAGAAATTCTTTGATTGTGAAGAGAAAGCTATGTCAATGATAACGATGGCTATGACACAATCGATACTTCATACTTTCCGTAAGAGAAATACCTCGAAGGAGTTGTGGGATAGCATGATCGAGCGATATGAAGGAAATGCAATTTACAAGAAACGACGACTCGAACTTTTGAAGACTCAATTCGTTGTGTTTAAAGCGTTAAAGAATGAATCATTTGATGACACTGTGAACCGGTTTTATCATTTGTTGAGCGAACTTGAAAGAAGTCAAGAAGGTATCTACACTGAATTTGAGAAGGTTGAGAAGTTTCTGAATTGCCTTTCTAGAGAATGGAATATGTACACCGCTTTGATTAGAGAAGGTGTTCTCTATGAGGAGCTCTCATTGGAAGAAGTTGTTCAAAAACTGAAGGGTTATGCTTGGAATATGGAAGATCAAGCATCTGATTTCGAGAAGATCCAAGATCCTCAGTTATATAAGGCTTCGAAACCAATGGAGAAGGGTAATGATAGTGGAGTCGGTGTTGCTTTATATTCGGAGAATGAAGGTTCTGCAAGTGAACACGCCTTTATAAGCAACAATGTCAATTCAAGTGGAACAACAAATTCCAATCAAGGAATGTACTCTTCCAGTGGAGCTCAGAAATCTCAAGCGACAAACTTGAACATTCCAAAGGTAGATGCAAGCTGCTTAAAGTTGATTGAAGAAAACATGAGTCTTTTGGCGTCCTTCATGACTGCCTACGAGAACTTCTGTCTTGGAAAGCTCGTTGAACCATCAAGTCTCGATGAGGACTTTGATCAGATAGATCAAGACGAAATGGAAGAACTTGATCTACAACTCAATATGGCACTGTTAGTCCGTAGAGCGAAGAAGTTTCTGTTGAAGACGGGTAGGAAGTTCATAGGAGGTCATACAAAGACTCGAATGGGAGTCGACATGTCAAAGGTGAAATGTCACAACTGCGGCATCTACGGGCATTTCGCACGTGATTGTCGGAAGCCGAAGATGGAAAGATCGAACAGAGAAAACTACTCTCAAGAAAACAACTCAAGACCTCACAACAATTCAGCAACTACTTCCAACTCAAGTGCTCGTCCAAGTGGTTCTGAAAATCTTACACCGTCAACAAACAATGCTATGGTGGCTCAATCTTTACAAAAAGTGACTGAGCCTTACGACTGGGGTTGTGCATTGGAAGACATTTCAGGAGCTATCGTGTCACAAGCCTTTATAGCTGAAATTGTCAACGAAGAAGTGTGTGAAGAGATTGTCGAAGAGACTAGCATTGAGGAATTTGCGGTTGTAGCTGAAGAAATGTGTGAAGAGGTTGTTGAAGAGACTAGCATTGAGGAACTTGTAGTTGTAGCTGAGGTTCTTGGGGAAGAGTTGAATTCGGGAAATGTTTCTGAGAATGAAGATAACCCGAATGAAGAGTCTGTTGAAAAGGCTAGCAAAACAGAAGATGGAGAAAAGGAAGAACGCTTTGAATTCAACATCTCCACAGCCGAAATGCAGCAATTTGCGGATGCAGAAGCTAAAGGGTTGGAAGAAAAATCCGGAGAAAACGAAGCTTGTGCATTCATGGCTGGCATTGAGGTAAAATCATCTTCTGTAGATAAGCGATGTGCTAGATGTGTTGAGTTTGTGACTAAGATTGATAGATATGCACTTCATAACACAAACTTAATTGCAGATTTAGAAAAATCCAGAGAACTCATTGCTGTTTTGTCTAATTCGGATAAAGAACACCGAATTAAGATAAAAGCGCTGAAAAATGATATCTCTAAATTTGAGAGACGTGTGGCTCAGGGAAATCTTAAAAATCAGGAATTAAAATCGGAACTTGAGATGAATCAAAATTGTGTTTTGGAAAAGAACAAAATCATTTTGGAAAAAGATAATCTGATTTTAGATTTGCAACGAAAAATTGAAAAGTTCAGGGATTCATCCGAAGTGATGAATTTCTGTATTAACAGCCAACGTCTCAAAGAATCTGAAGAAGAAATGTTCGGCATTGGTTATACTAAGGTGCCTCCTCCGGTAAACCATAATTATACATCAATGCCAAGCATTGATCCTGAATTGGCAAATTTTGTGCCAAAGACTCCTCTGACGGTTGAACCGCAAAGTGAGTCAGAATCTGAGCCAGATGAAGTTACTGACTCAGATCAGTCGAAGATGAGTGGAGTTTCAAAGAAAAATTCAGTAAATCTTGAAAATATTGAAAATTTGATAAACAATAAGATTTTGGAAGTGCTTAATCAAGTTCAAAATGTGAAGTCAAAACCACTGTCACGTGGAAAATCTAAAAGATCTTTGAAAAATATTCCTAGAACTGAGTTTGTTAAAGGGGAGGATTTTGTCAAAGAAGAAGTAAAGATCGAAACTGGTTCCAACTCTCAGTTTGTGAACCAAATTTTGAAAAATTCCACCAACGAATCATCGTCTTCGACCGATCATGAGGAACGTCCAAAGAATGCTGCGAAAATTCGCAAATGCTATAAGTGTCGTGGGAAAGGACACTTAGCGGCTGATTGTCCAGATGACAAGGGTAAATCTCTTGTTGATCCTGATCAAAAGAAACCTTTTGTTGAAAAACCACAAAATGAAGCAGTTAATGTTGAAAAGAAAAACGGTAAAAATCAGAAGGTTGAGAAAAACAAAGTGATTAAACAAGAAGTAAAACCAGTTGTCAAAACAAATGTTAAATCACAACAAAATCAGGATCATGGGGAGAAACCAGTTGTTATAAATCGTGGTAAAGGATCGGAAAGTTCATCTCAAAGACATGATACTCGTGAGAAAACCCCTCACAGACGACAAAATCATGTTACTTTCCAAACACATGAGAATGACCAACGTTCTGGAGGTTCAAACAACAACTATGTTAGACCTCATGCACAGAACAGATTCGTGAATGACCGAAATGCGTCACCCCCTCGATTTTCAAATCAAAGACAGCATTCGGATAATCATCCACGATCATTCTCAAGACACGATGATGTTCCTAGATTTGGTAGGAATTTTGAGCCTCCCAGGAATCAAAATTACAGTTAACAAAACTATGGAAGCCAAGGTTATGGAAACTCTAGTTATACCAACAGATCGTCAACTTCGTATAATCCACGATTTGCGGAGAGTCATTCCAACAATTTCCGAAATGGAAATGGAGGACACAATGGCAATGATGGTTATTTCAAAGAGTTTTCTTATGTTGATGAATCGGGGCGACCCAAGACCATCATGGTTTGGGTCCCACACTCTAACTAAATTTTCTTGTTGGGGAGTGTAGGAGCAGCTGAAAAGAGCTATCTATATTTGGTATATCGATAGTGGCTGTTCCAGACACATGACAGGAAATAAAGAGTTATTCAACAATTTTAAACAAATTCGTGGTGGTTATGTGAATTTTGCCGGTGAGAAGGGTGGTTACATCACCGGTGAAGGCTCTGTGTCAAATGGAAAGATTACGCTGCATAAAGTGAACTACGTTGAAGAACTGAAGCATAACTTGATGTCGGTTTCTCAAATCTGTGATAACAAGTACACGATGTTGTTCACCGATAAAGCTTGCTTCGTCTTGCGTCCGGGATTTGTTGTTCCTGAAGATTGGATCGTTATGAGGGCTCCAAGGGTGAATAACACATATGTCATGGACATGCGCCCGCTGGTTAACTCATCTGCTCCAGCGACTTGTCTACTTTCAAAGGCGACTGAAGATCAATCGTATCTCTGGCATAGGAGAATGGGCCATGTGCATCTGCGAAAAATGAACCACTTAGTGAAAAACAACTTGGTGTTGGGGGTTCCTTTACGTAGTTTCAATAAGCACAACAAATGTGAATCATGTGAAAAAGGAAAAATCAAACGAAAGCCTCACAAACCGAAAACAGTTAACTCAATCCAAAAACCACTCGAATTGCTTCACATGGATCTTTTCGGCCCGATCCATGTTGCTAGCATTGGTGGGATGTCTTATTGCTTAGTTATCACTGACGATTTCTCACGTTATTCATGGGTATTTTTCTTAAAAACAAAGGATCAAACTGCTGGTATTTTAAGAGATTTATTCAAACAACTTGAGAAAAATTATTCACTTCCTATTAAGAAAATCCGAAGTGACAACGGCACTGAGTTTAAAAATCATTATATGGATGAGTTGTGTCGGGAAATGGGAATAGTTCATCAGTTCAGCGCTCCATATGTTCCTCAACAGAACGGAGTTGCAGAACGGAAGAATCGTACCCTGATTGAGGCAGCCCGCACTATGCTTTCTGAATCAAAATTACCAATTTTCTTCTGGGCCGAGGCGGTAAACACTGCATGTTATGTGTTAAATCATGTGCTTACTGTCAAACGAGAAGATAAAACGTGTTATGAATTGCTTGAAAATAGGAAACCGAACTTATCTGGTTTTCAACCTTTTGGGATCAAGTGTGTTATCAAACGCACCAAAGATACTCTTAAAATGGGGGAAGTTGGTGAAGTTGGGTTCTTTTTGGGTTATGCCAATGGAACTCCCAACAAACGCGTTTATAACGTTAAGAAGCGTACAGTGGAGATCGTGTTCGATATAACTCCTTTGAGTTACGATCCTCCACCGTCCGAATTCGGTCCCAAAAGCGGTTATGATTATGATAAATTATTTGATTCATTTGATCTTCATGATCTTTCAGAAGAAGACTCGGAGGTTGTCTACACACATCTTGTGAACAAAGATGAAGTGGATGCGAGCTGGAGAGCAAGTATTCCTACTAATGTGTATCCGAATGTTCCAGTCGCTGATTCTTTGGTTGTAAACGAAGTGGTTGCTGAGCAGATCCCCAATGCAGCTGCTCAAACTACAAGTGGAGATCTGTACGTTGACTTTTCAGCATATCCAAATGTTAATGCGTCTTCTGGAAATGATCAAGCTTCTAGTAGTAATGCAAATGTTGAGGGGGAGATTCAATCGAATTTGGGAAACAATCTTCAAGCTCCGGCAATCCCAGTTCCAAGAACAAATATTCATCATCCAGTTGATAATATTATTGGGAATCCAAATGCGGGAGTGCAAACACGAAGGAGTATTTCAGAGATGCAGTGTTTATTTTCTGCTATCAAGAAGGAAGAAATCTACAATCTTAGCCTACATGAATGTTTTATCTCTCAGATAGAGCCAAAGAATTATCAAATGGCTCTGAAAGATAATTCTTGGTGTGAGGCGATGCAAGAAGAGTTAGCTCAGTTCGACAAGTTAAAGGTGTGGAATTTGGTCGATCTTCCAAAGGGCCAGCATGCAATCAACACGAAATGGGTTTTCAAGTGCAAGAAAGACGATAAGGGTGTTGTTGTCAGAAACAAAGCACGGTTGGTTGTTCAAGGCTTCAATCAGGAGGAAGGGATTGATTATACCGAAGTTTATGCACCGGTGGCAAGACTGGAAGCGATTCGTTTGTTTCTAGCCTTTGCTGCACACATGCGTATCAAAGTCTATCAGTTGGATGTGAAAAGCGCCTTCCTTTACGGGAAATTGCATGAAACTGTGTATGTGTCCCAACCACCGGGTTTCGAAGCTCCAGGGTTAGACAACAAAGTCTATTTGTTGGACAAGGCTCTCTACGGTCTCCATCAGGCTCCTCGAGCATGGTACGAGACATTGTCAAAGCATCTATTGGAGCATGGGTTCTCGCGTGGTGCAATTGACTCCACACTGTTCATTTTGAAGAAAGGGGGAGATTTTCTGATCGTGCAAATTTACGTTGATGACATAATTTTTGGTTCTTCAAATGAAGAATTGTGTCGTGAGTTTGAAGCGGTGATGAAGTCCAAATTTGAAATGAGCGCGATGGGCGAGTTATCTTTCTTTCTAGGTCTTCAAGTGAGTCAAGGGAAAACCGGGACGTACGTGCATCAGACAAAGTATGTCCACGAGATTCTCAAAAGATTTGGATTGGAAGATAGCTTACCCTATGACACGCCTCTCCCGACAAATATCAAGCTTTCATCCGATGATGTGAAAGATCCTGAAGTGGATCCGACTCTATATCGAGCAATGATAGGTTCATTGATGTATCTTACTGCTTCACGACCAGATATTATGTTCTCTGTTTGTTTGTGTGCTAGGTACCAATCAACTCCGAAGGAGTCTCACTTGAAAGCAGTCAAGCGTATTTTCAGATATCTGAAAGGGACGCCTAAGCTTGGATTGTGGTATCCAGCTGAAGGTGGTCTGGATTTGATGGCGTATGCTGACGCAGATTTCGGAGGGTGCCGGATGAACAGAAAGTCAACCTCTGGCGGCGCACAACTTCTTGGGAACCGTCTTGTCTCTTGGCAATGCAAAAAGCAAGTTGCCGTTTCGTTATCCACGTGCGAGGCCGAGTACATTGCTGCGTCAAGCTGTTGTGCTCAGGTCTTGTGGATTCAGCAGCAGATGAGGGACTACGGTTTGAATTTTACTCGAACTCCTATTCTTGTCGATAACAACTCTGCCATTTCCATAACTAACAATCCTGTTAATCACTCACGCACTAAGCACATAGATGTTAGGCATCATTTCATTCGCGACTGTGCTGAGAAGGGTTTAATAGAAGTGGTTAGGGTAGACACCTTGGATAATCTTGCCGACCTGTTTACTAAGACATTCGATCGGGCTAGATTTGAGAATCTGGTCCGAATGATTGGCATGATCAACCCCGAGTAAAATGCTTTTCAAAACTCGCATAGAAACTTTATTTTATCTTTTCTGTACAGTTCTTACCGCTTTCCAAAAATTGAAAGACTCCAAAAAGATTTTACTTAGTTGTAGGATAAATTTTAAGAAAAATACAAAAACATTTGAAAAATTTAAAATGAAGTCGTGTTGAGATATAAGGGAAATGATAGTACATTGGTTAGTCGTATCTGGTGCAGGATTATAGTAATATATAAAATTAACCGTTAACTGTGACAGCTTCATTATACGTTGCTTCGGTAGGTTTTACGCGTCAATAAGAACCTGTTTTTGGTATATAAACATAATGAACTGCGTAACTTGTGTGGTACATCTCTCGGATATATGGTCTTGGTACCGTAATTTCGTTTGATAGATTGCCGAGGCTCTGAGATACGTGGTCTTTATGCTGTTTATCATCTGGGTATCATGGTTGTTTCTTTTACCGAAAACAACGGGGACGCAAGTCTAGATCTTCCATGATACCATACATACGTGTAAATATCTTTAATTCATGATGCATTCGACCCAAATAAGTGATAAACAATCACATGTCCCACAAAATCATGCGGGAGTCAAGTTCGTCTCTTTGTCTGTACGATGGTACTAACCTGTTCACGGACTTGCTCCTGTGCCCTTTGCATCTGAAATTCAAGTTCCTCCTCAATAAGTGATTTTATCACAAAGGACTTGTTTTCAATCCCAAATAAGTGAGTATCTCACATTAGCTTATACGTCAAAACAGATGATAAATGGTATACTCACCAGTAAGATGATCTCTCGTGCATACCTTGATACGGGAGTATATTCTGAGGTGGGTAAACACAGTTACAGTCAGCATTTAAAACACTTAATCGCATATCTCGAAAACAGTGTTCGAAAGCGTGCTAAAGCTTAAGTGGACCACAATACCGTTGAACGTCTTGAACTGTTAATATCATTCTAATAGCTTAAACTGAAAAACTATGTTCTTGTGTTCGATATTGACAGAAAAACCGATATGATCCCTTTGCTCCGATTTCACAAAAAGATAATTAGTGTAAATACATTCGTAGGTTTAATTTCTTTATTCCGT
Source organism: Helianthus tuberosus (assembly GCA_030545235.1). Classification (NCBI taxonomy): domain Eukaryota; kingdom Viridiplantae; phylum Streptophyta; class Magnoliopsida; order Asterales; family Asteraceae; genus Helianthus; species Helianthus tuberosus. The sequence continues at coordinate 499,825 of JARYGA010023249.1, forward strand.
TTAAAAAAAAAAAAAAAAAAAAAAAAACATCAAAAAGATTTTGCTTTCTTGTTTCTATGTGCGAGTTATCATTTTGAAAATTCTCTAAGGGTTGTGAACATTCTTTAATAAGGTGTTAAACATCAAGTTAGGTAATTTTAAAATAAGTCTTTTTGTATATAAAAATCGGTCGTGCAAGATCCATCTAAGTGTGTGGGTAATCACGTCATTTTAAGGTGTTTCGGTAAATCTGCTTCCAAGTTGTGATATTTTTTCAAAAGTATAAGTTTTGAAGTAAGTTGTTCTGGATGATTGTGTTTTGAAATACAAATTATTAAATATTGGTTGTTTAATATTTAAATTGTTCCTTCTGGGGTATTGGAACTTAGTGTTGGGATCCAGGTTTGGGCCGAGTGTCTCGTGGGTTAAGTTTCTTAATCCGGGGTTAAGTGTTTTAGGTCTGGATCGGTCATCCCAAGATGGAAGATTTGAAGAAGCTGTGTGCATCTGGATCGTTCATCTCAAGATGGAAGATTTGAAGAAACTAAGACGTCTGCCGTTGCATTCCTTTGAAGAAGATCAACCGTTAGCTGATCAATACATCAAAGTCGTGCAGTTCTGTGTGAAAATCCAGGCAGCAAGTTCTCGAAGAAAGTATAAAGGTCTCAAGACAATGAAGACCATGCAATGATCAAGGGGGAGTTTGTTAATGCACTTTAGGTGATAAGTGCATGACTCCCAAGTTACCAATGAAAGTTTGAAGATCTCAAGTTCAATGAAGACCATGCACTGATCAAGGGGGAGTTTGTTAATGCACTTTTGGTGATAAGTGCATGTCTCCCAATTTATTAGGGTCTTTATTGTACTTTTGTTCAAACTTAGTCCCAAGATGTTCCTAGGGACAACTTGTCCAAGTTTTAGGAGGATTTCCTTAGTCAGAGTTTTTTGTATAGGACTAAGGTCAGAGTTTTGTATGTGTAGCTTTTGTCTGAGTTTTGTCTAGGCAAAAGGTCTGAGCTTTGTGCTATATGTTTTGTCCGGGCTTTCTAGTTAGTCTTGAAAGTCCGGGCTTTGCCTTGTATATATACTTTAATATGGAATAGACAAGGCGGCGATTCTGTGTGAAATTCTGTGCACCTAACCCTAATCATTGTGTGTGTGTTTTGTCTGGCGGCTACTGTGTGTGTGACGTCATTCATCTTCTTCATCAAGAATACTCAGTGTATTCTTGATTTCTCTCACAAATCTTGCATTCTAGTGTTTCATCTACAGTGATTCTTCATCAGGTGGATTCCGCACACCTGTTGTTGGTGGCTTTAGCTGAGTGAGATCTTGGATTAGGAGGCCTTACATTTTCATTCTCGTTGAGGTATCCATTTTCAACATCTAAGTTCTCGTTGAACTTATCTAAGTATTCTTGTTCTAAATCCACTTCGGATTTATTTTCGAATACATCAAAACCGTTCGCCCATCACCAAACATCCTTTTCAAAGTACACGTGTCACCCGAAGTAACCACTTCAATCCCTTGGTATAGCAATTATTCTAGACTAAGAACATTGCGTTTCATTTTTGGTACATAATTCACACATGGGATTTTCTTATTCTTTCCACCAACCGGAACTTTAACTTCGCTGATGCCGTGTATTAATGAGAACTCCTTCCGTTTCTCGTTGGTTATAACCCCAAAATGTCTTTTGAACACTTTAAACAAATTGATGGCGTTATCAGCACCAATAACGTCATGGCTTAAAGACATTCGTCAACACTAAATCAACAAAGTGGTAGGGAAAGAGCTTATATCTATGGTATATAATGATCCTACTTCCTTTTCCACATACATGACTTGGGACGACCTCCTTCTCCTGCATGGGAAGCTATACATACCCCAGTTTACGACTTTATGAAAGCATCTTTTGGAAGAGTTTCACTCCTCTCCGTTGGGATGTCACTTAGGAATTGGACCCACTACTCAACGTATAGCCCAAATTTTTTCATGGTGCAACCTAAAACAAGATCTAACCTCTTTTGTTCAGAAGTGTATCGTTTAGCAAACCACAAAACCACAAAACCATAAAACCACAAACCATACGATTTGCTACAACCACTCCCCATTCCATCCAACACTTGGGAAGATGTATCTATTGACTTCATTACCATTTGCCTCCATCACAAGGGATGTCTACTATATGGATTATTGTAGATCGTCTCACTAAAGCTGCACATTTCTTTACCTTAGCCCCACACTTTACTGCCGCCTCGCTAGCCATGTCTTTTCTCTGGGAATTCTGCATAAATTTTCAAAAAGTTACTTTGGTCCATATCGCATCATTGAGAAGATCATGTTCGTGGATTATAAGTTGGAGATACTACAAACGCAAAAGTCCACCAGGTCTTTCATGTGTCATTGCTCAAGCCAAGTCTGGACACCAAGGCCGCAACCGATGTTCCGGAGTACATGATTAAAGAAGAGGATGAGGAATTAGACCAACTAGAGAAGATCATTAATGCAAGGCTTACTGATCAGGGTGTACAACAACTACTTGTTAAATGGCTAGGAAAAGACATTTTTGACTAAACATGGGAAGATGAGGATGAATTTGAGCTTTCCAACTTTTAAAACAAACCTTAAGGATGAGGTACGCTATCAAGACCGAGTACTGATGTGAATCATGCTGCCCATCTGATGACCCAAATTCAGGAGCCCAACATGCAGATCCAGCTGATGAAACAGGCGCAATGGGCTGGCCCAAACGTGTGATCAAGATGCCCAACTATTAAGAAGATTATGAAGTTTGAGTGGACGAAAAGTCAAGAACCGTTTTCCTTCTATTTTGTGCATGTTTTCCTTAGATTTTGTGCATGATTCTACAATGATCGTGGAGATGGTGTTAGTTGTGTATTTCATCTTTTTTAGTTCCTTCCATGTTTAAGAACTCAAGTTGTTTTTGTTGATAAGAAATATCCGAAAATTGCCCATACGTGATAATGCAAATTCCTTTCTTCTGATTTTCTCTTCACTACTAGAAAATGATCATTTTCCTACAAAAATTTCTAACGGAAAAAAATGTGTTGCAAATTTAGACACATTTGTTACACATTTTTTACGAAAAAAAACCTCCTAACTTTACAAACAAATTTGCAACACAATAGCCACACAAACAAAAATCCCAAATGTTACGTTGAAAATGTGTAGCAATTTGCTACCCAATTGTAACAGAACTTGAAAAACCCAAAAAAAATAACTGGATGCATTACAAGAGTCCGTAATCACCAATTTCAACCCTATATAAATCAACTAATTACACTTATGCCATCACCTTTCAAACTCGAATCCTATATAAAAACCTGTTGGGATTGAACCCTACCAGAGGAACAGATAATTAAAGCCAAAACCGGATCACAACAGTGGATTCACAATAAGCAGCTGTTTACATTAGGCTTTCCCCTTGAAAGTGATTATAACAACTGATGGTTCTCTATCCACTGTTCGTATACAACTGCTGCTACCCTTTAAAACTGCTGATATAGCCCTGAAGAAGAAAACACTGCTGATGGTTCATGTAACATCCAACTCAATTAAACATGATTATAACCTTAATTACGTATTTTATACTAAAAATTGACTTTCTAAAAACTTTGTCAAGTCAAAGTTCATACGTGTTTAAAGTAAACAAAATATAGTTCCAAGTGTTTACATAGTTCACTTAAAACAAAAACTAAGTAAAGTCATTGCGGAAGCTTCATTTAACATGTGTTCGGTTCACTTGATTGCTTGATCGTCGTCTGGATGCATGCTATACTCACCTATGATCAAAACCAACTTAAAAGTTAGTTTTGACAGCTTATAAACATGTATAAATAAGTTCCAATATCAAATAATGATAATCAAAAATGAAATTTCCAAAATCATGCCTCCCGCGTGTCGCGGAAGGCAACCTTTAATCTGTCGCGAGTCGCGACACCTGTCGCGTGTCGCGCCCCAATTGAGAGACCCTGTCACGTGTCGCGGAGGAGACTAATTTCCAGCAGGTCCGTTTCTGAATCCTGTATTTTCTGCCCAGCTCAATTATTCAACAAAAAATCGAACTTTAAACGGGCATAACTTTTTATCTACTAGTCCGTTTTAGGCGATTCTTTTTCCTATGCTTTCGAAATTTAATTCTCCATCTTATGGAGTTAAAACCTGACATTCAACTAGTTCAAAAACTCAGATTTCAAGCTCTCGGCTTGAAATCCCTTTTTAACACTTTTGACCCGTTAGAGAGATTTACCATTTACTTTAAATTTCACTCTCCCTTCATCCATCATTTTACTACATCAAAGAATCTACTTTTATTTTGAAATCTTAATACTAATTCCTAAACAACCCATATGGGTCGTTTGCCCAATCTACCCATGAAGGACTTTTTGGTCAATTTTAGTTCCTCATTCTTACGACGAAGAACTCCTACCAATTATTTGACCAAAATACCATTTTTCTATAACCACAATTCTAATTACGCGTACCTGGCTCGGGTCATAGCATTGACCCGTTTACATAACTTTTGCTTTAAATCTTTCTAGTTAAAGCAACGAAAACATGTGTTATTTCCTGTGATCACAAAACTCAACAGGCGGTCGTAAGTTATATTATTGCCAAATGGTATTAACACACCATTTGACCCATTTAGTCGAAATGACCATTTATCAATATATAATGGTATTTTAATACCATCTTACCCCTTAAACCTATTCCAATTTACACCGTGGGTTCTTATTGCTTAAAAGACATTCCTTAAATTATTTGACCCGTTAAGACTTACACCAAAAGGGTTGTCTTTTCAACTCTTTTATCTATCCGTCGACTGATGTACAAATTATTAATTAGCCACTTCTACCCCTTACGGTTCACCCAATAACGTGATGTTCAATATTTCTTATTAGTTAGTCTCCACCCGACTAGTCTTCCATTTTTACCCTTTTTACCATAGTTTTTGGTTTCTTACCGTTTTTCTTTATTCCGACTTACATTGTATTGTGCCGAAACATAGTATCTCAAATATTTAATCATAATTCAAAATCTATACTTACAAATAAGTGTATTGTAATCTAAAGAGGGGGTGTAAGCTTAACTTACCTCGCATCCAAACTATGCCTTACTTTTCCTTATTGATTTGTTTGACCCGCTTCGTCCTCAAGCTTCCACCTAGCTCGTTTAGCGTCAAACTAACATCATCATTCACAAGGTGGTTAGATTAGTCATTAACAAATACGACTATTCCACCTTACGTATTTTCTATGTCGAAATCATTATTCGACTTCGTCATTGGTTAATTTTAACTTTCTACTAGTTAACTACCTCTAATCATATGATACGTGAAATTAACTAAAATCTACATTATGATTAGATTCCGTATTATCATGTATCACCCCTAATTAAATTAATTAGGAAATTACGTGTTTCATTCATAGTTTCAACATATGAACATTGTGGGCATAATTTATAACATCAACAATCGAGTTTCATATCACTGAAAATAGGCTGTTTTTGGTGACCTGTTTAACCTGTTTACAAGTCTTCAAAAATTATGATTTTTTATGTGGTGTACCACTCGGAGGGTTAGACCTTGTGTTAAAATTTCAAGATCAAACTCTTTACCAAAAACTCGTAAAAATTCATTTACTAAGATGCAATCAGATTCGTCACTTCTGACTGCAGCTTACGGAAAAATTCATTTAAAGTTCCCCGTTTATCCGATTAACGAAATTCCAATTGGCGATTCTTTTAATCACTTAATACTTTCTACAGTAAGAATTTGAGATCATAACTCAATTCCTAAATTGAGTTATGACATTCGTAATGGGCTGCAAATTCTGCCAGAAAACGCAGCTTGAACCTTTGATACGGAAAAATTCATAAAACGCTCAATTTTCGTCGAAAAAATGCGATTCCAGTGGGGTTTTAAAGATATTTCCTGGAATTACATTTTAGACTCAAGAAACATATGTTTTTGTCAAGTTTTATCCACGTTACAGCCAATACAAGTGGGCTGTAAATTCTGATCAGAAGCTGTTTGAATTCAGCTTTCAACTAAAACATGTTTATGACATTATAACACTATCTTTAGCAATCAAAAACCCTAACAACAATCACCTTCAATGGTGTTCATCGATTTCACTAGAATTAGGCACGATTTCAACATATACTTGTCTAGGGTTTACTCCTAAACACTACAATGTTCCTATTTCATCCATATAACAAGCATGCATCAACAATTTTTGAATTCTCTAGGTTTACTCAGAAATTCAACTAGAGATTTCTCATGAAATTTACATACCTTGTGACTCCTTTTTCAGTGGAGATCACTAAAACATGCTCGGATTTTGATTTGGAACTGATTTGGACCTTCAATTTGAGAGATTTAGAAAGAACTAGGGTTGGGCTCCCATGGAGCTTTCATCTGGTCGATCATACGCACGCCCCTGTGTGTGGTTTTTTTTTTATAATTAAGCTTTCATTTTATCCATCTTTGGCCCCTCGTGTTTGGTTAGTTATCAAGTAGATCACAACTCCTTTAGTTTAAACAATATTCCCTCTTATTTACTAGGTTAGACATTCCTAGTTAACATAATAGGTTCGGGGAAAATTATGACCCAGTCTGTTTTAAGTCCCGTTAATTTGGGCCTTTTATTCACTTCATTTTCCTCAAAAGGATTTGCCCAACTTTTATTTAACATTAGGTTTATTTATTCAAAATCCTAATATTTACCGGGTAAGTTTTACCACTAACCGTATTTTACCCGACCTTTAGTATTAACGTGGTTTGATTACCGAACCCGTTTTCGGGGTGTTACAAGTCTACCCCCCTTAAAGAGGTTTCGTCCTCGAAACCTTATTTACAAAGTTCATTGGTTTAATCAAACAAACCAAGTTTCGTTTTCAAGGCACCCATTTCTTTTGGTCAAAAGTTTTCATTTATATTGACGCGTACGTCTTTCGTGTGTAAGGCCTCGCGGGCCGTTATTTTTTTAGCTTATATCCTTTATCTTTATCGACCGAATTGTCACTTGACCACTCATTCGCATTAGTCTTGTTTCTGTTGTCATTTCGGTAATGACTTCGCCCTTTTTGTGGCGTAACACAATTTAAATAATTGTGGATTCTTTTGTCGATTTTGCCCGTTTAAATGTTTTAGTGAAATTCTTCACTTTAACCCCTTCGATTAACTTAGCGAAACTCATCGCTTCTATACTAACTTTACCTCCCATTATTATTTTACGCGGGGAGTTACAACCAGTTTTCCTCGTTTTATCCAAGTGACCCGCAAGTTCTTTTACTTAGCCTCGTAAGCTCTTTCTTTAGATTTTCACCTTTTTAAGGTGAGAACCCCAACCATTCGTTTCTTTCTATTTGTGACTCGAAGGTCTTTTTTTTTGTTCCCGTAGACTTTAACACTATTTATAATCCCGTAGGTTATGATGATCCCGTAGATCGTCTTTTATCCATGTCTATATTCAAATGTATATATACATATATAGCTTCAAAGCATCTCTTATTATGTTTGGAATTGTTTATTTTCGCTTTTGAACTTTAGTTGGCCTTGACCTTAGTCTAAAGCTTCGTTCGTTTACTCTTGGACTAATCTTCCGACTTTATGACCCTTTACGTCATTTACACGTCGGTTTGTTCTACGCTCACCGTTTCCCCGGTTCATAATTATACTTCTTTACGACCCGTTACCCGGGTTCTTTATTATTTCGCGCTTCCATTATTCGGTTTGCGCTTACTTGCACTACCAAGCTTTTTATACTTTATTTATCTCGTTTGACTTATTCGTGTGAGATTTCATTACTCATGAACGTCAAACTTCATTCTTTATTCAACCCGTTCAACTTTAGAATAGTTGAACATAGTTATCAAAATTTCTGTTTGCAATTTCTCATTGTATTTTAGTCGTGACTCTTAATCCGAGTCCTTTGACTTTCTATTTCGCGTACCCGTCTCTTGGTTTACGCGTGCTTTCAAAATCCTTCCCATACATCGGGTATCTTTACCGAAGTCACCATCAAGTAACCATTCTTATATGGTTTTAGACGTCATCTTAATTTATTTGGTCGTCTTAGCGAAGTCCATTGCTTTTATTTAGTCAGGTCTTTTATTCTTTTATTCTACCCCTTGGACTTGTCTGTGTGAATTTCATCACTTTTGACAGTCAAACTTTATCCCCTATGCCTTAGCATTCACATTAGTTGGTCTGTATTTTCATTTACTTTAATCTTTGTCCCTTCTCTTGGGCTCGTTATTCTAACGTAATACGCTCCCTGTCATCCGACTTGCGTTTACGTTTATTATCAAACATCTTACTGGTTTGATTCATTTGGGTACCTTTTTAAGTTTGTCCCATTCACCCCGTCCTTACTACATCGGACATGAATGCGTCCACTACAAGAAGTTCATGGTATCATATGCCACTACTTACTTGGCCAGAGTAAGCGATTGGTACATGACACACACGACCTTTTTACAGTTTTCACATCACACCCTATGTAAGTAACGCCTCTATTTAGTTTTCTTGAAAATAATATCTTGGATAGGTATTCTATTCAGGTTTTCCAAGTTTTTAATTTACATATGCAACAATCATTCTCTACATGTTTGTTGCATATTGCTATTTGTGCGATTATATTTAAAAGCGTGCACCTGGTAATGCTTGCCCCGACGGGCGTTCCTTGCCGTTATTCTTATTTGCGATTGTTACGCGATTTGGTCCTTGGTGAGCATGCTCCTCTTGTCATACCTCGGACCGTTCCTCCGTCATATCCGTAATTTATTCTATTCTCGTCATCTTCATATGCGAGTGTCCTTCAATCAAAACATTCACAAAGGTTAGTAATGTTGAAATCAATAATCGCCCGTATTATAATACGAGGCTTTCTGCTATACGTGTCAACGCACGTAATTTAATTAACTGTATCAATCATTTTAATTGGGGTAGTGTGTATTACACGATGACCCTATGTATTGTTTACAATACTTTAACATGCTAAACCACTAACATACTTGTACTTACCGGATTTGCGATCAAGCCTCGAACCGAACACTTTATTTTTTTAACCTTGGGCTCTGATTACCAACTTGTAACATCCATCTCAATTAAACATGATTATAACCTTAATTACGTAATTTATTCTAAAAATTGACTTTCTAAAAAAATTGTCAAGTCAAAGTTCATACGTGTTTAAAGTAAACAAAATATAGTTCCAAGTGTTTACATAGTTCACTTAAAACAAAAACTAAGTAAAGTCATTGCGGAAGCTTCATTTGACATGTGTTCGGTTCACTTGATTGCTTGATCGTCGTCCGGATGCATGCTATACTCACCTATGATCAAAACCAACTTAAAAGTTAGTTTTGACAGCTTATAAACATGTATAAATAAGTTCCAATATCAAATAATGATAATAAAAAATAACATTTCCAAAATCATGCCTCCCGCGTGTCGCGGAAGGCAACCTTTAATCTGTCGCGTGTCGCCCCCCAATTGAGAGACCCTGTCACGTGTCGCGGAGGAGACTAATTTCTAGCAGGTCCGTTTCTGAATCCTGTATTTTCTGCCCAGCTCAATTATTCAACAAAAAATCGAACTTTAAACGGGCATAACTTTTTATCTACTAGTCCGTTTTAGGCGATTCTTTTTCCTATGCTTTCGAAATTTAATTCTCCATCTTATGGAGTTAAAACCTGACATTCAACTAGTTCAAAAACTCAGATTTCAAGCTCTCGGCTTGAAATCCCTTTTTAACACTTTTGACCAGTTAGAGAGATTTACCATTTACTTTAAATTTCACTCTCCCTTCATCCATCATTTTACTACATCAAAGTATCTACTTTTATTTTGAAATCTTAATACTAATTCCTAAACAACCCATATGGGTCGTTTGCCCAATCTACCCATGAAGGACTTTTTGGTCAATTTTAGTTCCTCATTCTTACGACGAAGAACTCCTACCAATTATTTGACCAAAATACCATTTTTCTATAACCACAATTCTAATTACGCGTACCTGGCTCGGGTCATAGAATTGACCCGTTTACATAACTTTTGCTTTAAATCTTTCTAGTTAAAGCAACGAAAACATGTGTTATTTCCTGTGATCACAAAACTCAACAGGCGGTCGTAAGTTATATTATTGCCAAATGGTATTAACACACCATTTGACCCATTTAGTCGAAATGACCATTTATCAATATATAATGGTATTTTAATACCATCTTACCCCTTAAACCTATTCCAATTTACACCGTGGGTTCTTATTGCTTAAAAGACATTCCTTAAATTATTTGACCCGTTAAGACTTACACCAAAAGGGTTGTCTTTTCAACTCTTTTATCTATCCGTCGACTGATGTACAAATTATTAATTAGCCACTTCTACCCCTTACGGTTCACCCAATAACGTGATGTTCAATATTTCTTATTAGTTAGTCTCCACCCGACTAGTCTTCCATTTTTACCCTTTTTACCATAGTTTTTGGTTTCTTACCGTTTTTCTTTATTCCGACTTACATTGTATTGTGCCGAAACATAGTATCTCAAATATTTAATCATAATTCAAAATCTATACTTACAAATAAGTGTATTGTAATCTAAAGAGGGGGTGTAAGCTTAACTTACCTCGCATCCAAACTATGCCTTACTTTTCCTTATTGATTTGTTTGACTCGCTTCGTCCTCAAGCTTCCACCTAGCTCGTTTAGCGTCAAACTAACATCATCATTCACAAGGTGGTTAGAATAGTCATTAACAAATACGACTATTCCACCTAACGTATTTTCTATGTCGAAATCATTATTCGACTTCGTCATTGGTTAATTTTAACTTTCTACTAGTTAACTACCTCTAATCATATGATACGTGAAATTAACTAAAATCTACATTATAATTAGATTCCGTATTATCACGTATCACCCCTAATTAAATTAATTAGGAAATTACGTGTTTCATTCATAGTTTCAACATATGAACATTGTGGGCATAATTTATAACATCAACAATCGAGTTTCGTATCACTGAAAATAGGCTGTTTTTGGTGACCTGTTTAACCTGTTTACAAGTCTTCAAAAATTATGATTTTTTTATGTGGTGTACCACTCGGAGGGTTAGACCTTGTGTTAAAATTTCAAGATCTAACTCTTTACCAAAAACTCGTAAAAATTCATTTACTAAACTGCAATCAGATTCGTCACTTTTGACTGCAGCTTACGGAAAAATTAATTTAAAGTTCCCCGTTAATCCGATTAACGAAATTCCAATTGGAGATTCTTTTAATCACTTAATAATTTCTACAGTAAGAATTTGAGATCATAACTCAATTCCTAAATTGAGTTATGACATTCGTAATGGGCTGCAAATTCTGCCAGAAAACACAGCTTGAACCTTTGATACGGAAAAATTCATAAAACGCTCAATTTTCGTCGAAAAAATGCGATTCCAATGGGGTTTTAAAGATATTTCCTGGAATTACATTTTAGACTCAAGAAACACATGTTTTTGTCAAGTTTTATCCACATTACAGCCAATACAAGTGGGCTGTAAATTCTGATCAGAAGCTGTTTGAATTCAGCTTTCAACTAAAACATGTTTATGACATTATAACACTATCTTTAGCAATCAAAAACCCTAACAACAATCACCTTCAATGGTGTTCATCGATTTCACTAGAATTAGGCACGATTTCAACATATACTTGTCTAGGGTTTACTCCTAAACACTACAATGTTCCTATTTCATCCATATAACAAGCATGCATCAACAATTTTTGAATTCTCTAGGTTTACTTAGAAATTCAACTAGAGATTTCTCATGAAATTTACATACCTTGTGACTCCTTTTTCAGTGGAGATCACTAATACGTGCTCGGATTTTGATTTGGAACTGATTTGGACCTTCAATTTGAGAGATTTAGCAAGAACTAGGGTTGGGCTCCCATGGAGCTTTCATCTGGTCGATCATACGCACGCCCCTGTGTGTGGTTTTTTTTTATATAATTAAGCTGTCATTTTATCCATCTTTTGCCCCTCGTGTTTGGTTAGTTATCAAGTAGATCACAACTCCTTTAGTTTAAACAAAATTCCCTCTTATTTACTAGGTTAGACATTCCTAGTTAACATAATAGGTTCGGGGAAAATTATGACCCAGTCTGTTTTAAGTCCCGTTAATTTGGGCCTTTTATTCACTTCATTTTCCTCAAAAGGATTTGCCCAACTTTTATTTAACATTAGGTTTATTTATTTAAATCCTAATATTTACCGGATAAGTTTTACCACTAACCGTATTTTACCCGACCTTTAGTATTAACGTGGTTTGATTACCGAACCCGTTTTCGGGGTGTTACAGTTCAATTTACTGATGACAAAGCACTGCCCACTCAAGGACTGATCAACTTTGAGGAAAGCACTGATAGAAGAAGATAGCAGTAGTTTAGTGTATTACTTGTCTTATGTAGATTCAGTGGTTAAGATTAGCAGTGTTTGTATAGGAACAGTTGTTACAGGTTGTTAGGCTGTTAGACGTCGCTTTCATGGTGACGTTAGCTGAGATGCCTCAGTGGTTTGGTTTGCCTATAAATGGAGCAGTACTCTGTACTGTTACATTTGATTGACTGAGTGAGTTCTTCACCTTTAGTCCAATCCTTTCATCTTGTGTGCAATCAACCTTGGAGCATCAGGCTGAGGGGGAGTTTTGTTTGTAAGCATGCTTTGTAATCTTTTGATTTACTTTGTAATCTTTCAACTGATGCAATTCATGTGTTTATCAAATCTATTTCCCTTTATGATTGTGTTTACAAAGTTTGTTGTTCATTTCCGCTGCATATCTTATTGAATCATGTTTATTAATAGTTCATTTATTACAAACAAACACAATCATGAGAGCCTCCGATCCTAACAATTGGTATCAGAGCTCGGACAGTCAAATTCGATCTAACAATCAATTTGACATAACAGTTCAGCTCAAAATTCATTGATACTAAGGTTGATTGCATTTAGTTGAAAAACAGAGTAACGAGAAATCATGCTCAAAGTGACTATTCAAAATCTCTGTAAAACAACCAAGATGTCATAAGATGCACAAACTTCTCATCACAAGTGATATCACGCATAATACACCATTAGTGTTCAGATCTGAAAATATGTCTGATAACTATGGTATAATCATTTTCTTTACAAAATTGATTTCAAGTGTTGATATGAATTTTTGTGTTGTCTCCATCATGTTTAACACTAAGGTATGAACCTCTGGTCAAACAAAAACCTAGTTTCATAAAAACATTAGTGTTTTTGTTAACACAAAAGGAGGGAAACTAAAACCTTAGTTATTAGATCTTGTGTGTTAAAAAAACAGGTTGAGAATCCTCAAAAGGACCAAATCAACTCTGCTAAAAATACATTAAGATAATCAGATGTAAAAAATGACCAGATCATGGGTAATGTGAAATTTGGCATAAGCATGTGAAGAAATGTCCAAATCTCTCAAAACATTGCTGCAAAATGATTCTGGAATAAGTATTCCTTCAATAAATGCCTCCCAGTGAGTATTTCAGTAGTTATGAATGGGAAGGGTAAAAAGGGAAGAAGAAAATTTTCAAAAACTCAAAAGTGTGTTTATCTCAAAACTTTTGAAGTCAAAAGAAAAGAGTATAACTGTAAAACACTTTAGAGTCCAAATTTGGGTAAACAGTGGTCATCAAGCAGATGTGTGTATTCATTGATTCAGGAAATTTCAGGTAAAAATTGTATCACCAGTGGTTAAGCTTAAAAGAGGACTAGACAAGTTTTTCATTGTTATCACATGGTAAAGTCTATGTCAGGACTCTCAAAACCTATGTGTACATGTCTCCTCATTTTTGCAATCAATTGACAAGGAAATGTCTCAAACAGTGGTTATTTTAATGTATTTCAAATCATTGACCATTCTCCTAAAAATTTGAGAATGATGTGACTATGGTTTTAATTGGAAATTACACCAGATCCTTTCGATGCTGTTTACAGAAGAACCTTTAATTATTTTCTCTTGAAATGGTTTTTCTCAATAAAACAGGATATAATATTCTTTATTTTTATTAGAATAATATATTTTGTACTTTTACTTGTTTTTTATAGTAAAAGTTTCAATCTCCTGTGACGATATAGAACTTTTATTTTTGTTGGTGATATTATCCTCAAAAACAGATCAAAAGGAAATGGTACAAGTATCAAGGTCATGTCAAACTCAAGTTTGTTTTAAAACAGATCAAAGATTGATTGCTAAAAGACCTTAAAATACTTGGGGACTCATGTTCTAATTCAAATATTATGACACATAATGAGTAACCTAGTAAAAAGGGCCAACATCATCTGGGGTACTAAACCAATTTTGTCAAAAGTTTAATCACTGTTGTACTAACAGTTGCTGATGTAATAGCTTTTCAAAACCTCACCATTCCCCTACCACTGTTTTGCTCAAACATCTGTGTCCTAAACACTGTCCACTGCTGAAAGTCATCCCCTGTTCTCCCATTTCCTTGGTAAACACTGTTGTTCAAAATCAGTGTTTTATCCACTGATGTGCTATCTACTGATAGTGAAAATCATCCACTGATTATCATATTATTACCGTTGTAACCACTGATGCTTGCTTCATCAGTGGCTCTCAAAACAACTGTCCTCCACTATTCATCCATTTCATCAGAGGTTGGCACGTGGTCAGTTTTTAGCCTTCAGATCTTTGTAACCACTGCCACATCAGCGTTCACTTTTTCCCTAAATAAAACCCTGATCAAAACCCCAAACAGGGTTTTACACTGTCGAATTGAATTCCAAAATTCTCTTCTCAAAGCAGTTTCCAACCTTTCATCCCAAAACATTCTTCGCTTCTCTTCATCATGACGAAATGAAAATGAAAATCAAAATCAAAATCATCCTCATCTTCCAAAGAGGACACTCAAATGGCTGCTGAACCCATTGAAATCCCTTACAAATCCCCTCACAACTACTTGGGTCTACTCACAAAACCCACAAACAACCACACCTTCGATTCCATCATTGACATCATGACTGCATCAAAGTACAAAACTTTGCTAACAGTAGATGCTCCAATCTACCAGCAAACCCAGAGAGAGTTTTGGAAAAATGCTACGCTTGAAAAACAAGACGATAAAGTCATAGCCATCAACTCCTCCATACAGGGTAAAGCGATTCAAATTACACCTCAATCCATCTCGGAAGTCTTTAAACTCGATGATCAGAAAGGTAAAACATCTTTTCCCAAAAACGAGTTGAAAACTGATTTTCTGAAAAGGGGATATGCAGAACAAACAAAAAGAGATACCTTACAAAAGGGTTTCTTTCCTTCTGCACCTAGATTTTTATTCCACACTTTTGATGTGTGTTTCAAATAAAACAACTGCTTTTAACGAAATACCATTGAAGATCCAATGTCTGGGTTATGCTATTTTAAAAAATGAAAATTATAACTATTCCCAGGAGATCTTCGATGATTTGGTGAAAAATGTTGATAGCAAAGCATTTCTACTTTTTCCAAGGTTTCTAAGCTACTATTTTAAACAAAAATTTGGAAAAGAAAATGAAAATTTGCTCAAACAAGGTGTTTATTTTCAAATAAAAGGCTTAACACCTGAAACATTCACTAGAATGTTAACACCTTTAAAAACAAGAGCAGAGGTGCCTGAGCAGAATTTAGCAGTTACCACTGCTCCTCAGGTATCAGCTGCTGAGCCCACTGCTCCAGGTGATCATAGCAGCACAACCACTGCTTTGAAACCCACACCTGCCATCACCAAAAAGACCAAAAAGAAATCATTCAAAAAGCCCACCAAACCCTCTAAAAAGGCAACTCTGGAAGATGAGATCCCAGAGCTAATGCCAGTGACATCACAAATGTCACCACAAACCACTGCTGCTACTTCCTCACAGCAGATGGAAGAAAGATCTCCATCATTACCTCAAACTCCTCCTGCATCCTCACAAAAGGATCAGGTTGTAAACACAGGGACCCCACAATATGAAGCTCTGGACCCAATCGGATCCATCTTCCTCAGTCCTGATCCCAAGGACATGTCTATTTCAACACCCATACCCTCACCAATCACATTACCACAATCCATAATACCCTTGTTGCATGCAGTTGCTATAGCTCAGACACAAACCAGTTCCTCTCTATCACCTATCACTGAGAGTACACTCCCACAAGTGACTGGGTCTGATGCTACTACCCCTGGTATCCCAGCAACAACTGAGGAGGTTACACCCCTTTAGTTACAGGTAACTCTTGGTGATAGTTCAAGTGGAGCAGCAACTACAAGTGATGGATCAGCAGATCTACATTTGGGCAGTTGTTTCATTAGTAAGACTCCCTTGAAGGCAATTTCTTCTATAGCACCTCTGGTAACCACCAGCGAGTTTATTTTAACCATTGGTACCCTCAATAGGTTATCAAGTGTAGAAGAGAGAAGACCCCAGAACCAAGAACAAGGGGCATCAATGGGTGATTTTTGGGACTCAGTTCCTAAGTCACACATTGGTACAACCACTGTTGGTGGGGAATCAGATGATCCCATTAACTTGGGTGATGATTTAAAATATCAGAAATTGACGGACAGAGTTGAAAAACTTGAAACACCAGTTGCTGAAATAAAGGATATGGTGCAAGAGTTGTTAAAAGCTCAAAAAGTACAATCCACTGCTGTTCCAGCTCAAGCACCTGCACAACCTGCACCTGCTGCAAATGAGTTATGGAATGTATTTCAACCCCTGCTTGAAAAACAAAAACAAATGGCTGACCATCAGCATGCAATACATGTACAAATGCTGACAAACATGGTGGAGTCAAGATTTAAAGATACTCAAGCAGACATCAAAGCTATCAAGGCTCATATCCAAAGCACCACTGGAAAAGTTCCTCCCACTATCCTTTTCATGGATAACCCCCTTCCAGATAATGCCAAAAAGGGGGAGAAAATCAAGCAGCTGAAGAAGAAGGGAATTGAGGATGGTGTTTATATTGAACCGGAAAAAGATAGCCAGAATAAAGCTGCCATATCAACACATACTACTTCACCACACACCACCACAACCACTGCCCTACCACCATCATCATCTATAATCACTGCACCACCACCAAAACCAAACTCACCACCATTACATCCTGCTATAAAGCAGAAGACAACAGATGTTACAACATCTGTTGTAATGACAACAGAGGTTGAAACACCAGTTGTTTCAACACCTGTTAGTCAGACACTTTCCATCACTCAAATCACTACCACTTCAACACCTGCTCAAAAGCAGAAGACACCTACTGACACACCAGTAGTTGTAATGACACCAGAGGTTGAAACACCAGTTGTTTCAACAGCTGTTAGTCAACCATCTACCACTGCTCTCACCATTCCTACATCACAACCAAAATTCTCTTCACCCGTAAAGCTTTATACAAGAAAAAGGAAAACAACTCAACCAAATGAGGACAAATATGATCCTATTGCTGCAAAATATCCACTGGAACTGGAAACTGTAAAAAAATGAGATGAGACAATTCTACAACGAGGATGATCCTTCAAAAAGAAGATTTCCTTCTCTCATAGGCTTCATAGTCCCAGAAAATTTGGATGAATATCTCAAGATCAAAGCAAGGCAAGCTAAGATAAGAGCCAAACTTGAATGCAAAGACCAAGGTGACGAAGCAGTTGTTTCAACACCTGTTAGTCAGACACTTTCCATCACTCAAATCACTACCACTTCAACACATGCTCAAAAGCAGAAGACACCTACTGACACACCAGTAGTTGTAATGACAACAGAGGTTGAAACACCAGTTGTTTCAACAGCTGTTAGTCAACCATCTACCACTACTCTCACCATTCCTACATCACAACCAAAATTCCCTTCACCCATAAAGCTTTATACAAGAAAAAGGAAAACAACTCAACCAAATAAGGACAAATATGATCCTATTGCTGCAAAATATCCACTGGAACTGGAAGCTGTAAAAAATGAGATGAGACAATTCTACACCGAGGATGATCCTTCAAAAAGAAGATTTCCTTCTCTCATAGGCTTCATAGTCCCAGAAAATTTGGATGAATATCTCGAGATCAAAGCAAGGCAAGCTAAGATAAGAGCCAAACTTGAATGCAAAGACCAAGGTGACGAAGCCATTTCAGAAAAAAAAATGGAATTCTTGCTCACTAAAGTCAAACAGATGGAAGACTATGCAAGAGATCTGAGCAAAGAAATGTCAAACTTACCACCCAAAGCAGATCTACGAAAAGAAATGAGAAAAGAATACCTTGCATACATTATGAAAAAAAAATTCTATCCAGCTGAAGAAAAACAGTTTGAAAAATGGCCAATAGTTGCTTTAAAGCATGAGGCAAACAGAATTGAAAGAATCATAAATGATCTAAGCAAGAAGAAGACAACTCCAAACTGGAACAAATACAAAAAGTTCATTGCTGATCTTACTTCTGAATACAAAAGAAAGAAACAAGAGCTGGTGGATGCCAATGTTGGAGATGCTAAAGCCATAGCAAAATGGACAAAGCAGTATACAGATGAGGCTTATGAAAGGCTTAAGAAAAGGAGGATAACAGTTTCTGACACTCCAAAGGAGCCTGACTACAAAAAGCCAAAGCAGCAGATCGAAACCTCTGAACCACTGACTACTGAAAAAGAAAAAGAAAAGGAAGCTGAGTATTTTAAAGAAGCCATCAATAAAATGGCTTTGAATGAAGACAGATCAACAAAGCTTCAAGACCTTGCCAAAAAGGTTCTGAACACATCAGCAGATATCTCAGACATTGAGCTAGATCAACAAAAGAGACAAGAGCAGATTGACAAAGAAGTTGCAGAAGACATAGCTGCAGCAAATGAAGTCATAGAAAAGGCTTTCAAACAAATGTCTGAAAATTCTGAACTAAAAAAAGCTCAGGACACTGCTCTACAAATCTTTACAAGGCCAAAATCTCCCAACTCATCTGTAAATAAATCTCTCCCAAGAAACCCATTGGGTTCAAAAATACTAAAATGGCTCTCTGATCAAAAGACCCATGTATTGACCCTGATCAGATCCAATGGTGAAGTGAAGTACATATCAAGGAAACAAGCACTAAGCCTTGGTGTTGAAGATCTACAAGATCTCCTTGAACTTACACTGTGCAGGGATGAGGATGACTCAAGTTCCAAGGATTTTGAAGAAGAATTTAAAAGACAAGCTAAGGAACTTCTGATGAGAAAATAAAGATCCAGAATAATGAAGGGTTTTGGCATTATCTGTTCCAGGGGGAGATTGTTGGGATTGAACCCTACCAGAGGAACAGATAATTAAAGCCAAAACCGGATCACAACAGTGGATTCACAATAAGCAGCTGTTTACATTAGGCTTTCCCCTTGAAAGTGATTATAACAACTGACGGTTCTCTATCCACTGTTCGTATACAACTGCTGCTACCCTTTAAAATTGCTGATATAGCCCTGAAGAAGAAAACACTGCTGATGGTTCAATCTACTGATGACAAAGCACTGCCCACTCAATGACTGATCAACTTTGAGGAAAGCACTGATAGAAGAAGATAACAGTAGTTTAGTGTATTACTTGTCTTATGTAGATTCAGTGGTTAAGATTAGCAGTGTTTGTATAGGAACAGTTGTTACAGGTTGTTAGGCTCTTAGACGTCGCTTTCATGGTGACGTCAGCTGAGATGCCTCAGTGGTTTGGTTTGCCTATAAATGGAGCAGTACTCTGTACTGTTACATTTGATTGACTGAGTGAGTTCTTCTCATCTAGTCCAATCCTTTCATCTTGTGTGCAATCAACCTTGGAGCATCAGGCTGAGGGGGAGTTTTGTTTGTAAGCATGCTTTGTAATCTTTTGATTTACTTTGTAATCTTTCAACTGATGCAATTCATGTGTTTATCAAATCTATTTCCCTTTATGATTGTGTTTACAAATTTGTTGTTCATTTTCGCTGCATATCTTATTGAATCATGTTTATTAATAGTTCATTTATTACAAACAAACACAATCATGAGAGCCTCCGATCCTAACAAAACCATACCTTCTGTCTTTTGCCAAATAAAATTCAAAACCCTAAGTCCCCAAATTTTCGCCACTTCTCTTCTAGATCCCCAATTCACCAAAATTTCGATCATGTCGCCAGAAAAACACAAATCCGGTGGATCGTTACTCATCCGAAGCAGCTTTCAACAGTCAATTTCGACGTCCAGTAAATCTGATTCCTGCACAATCTCATCATCACCGTCACACACGGTTCCAACCCTTACTCTCGGTCTAAACCACAACAACGACGACACACCGACGGCGTACTCACCGGAGCATCGGAGCTCTATCTGCTGGAATATCCACCGATTCATTCGTCTCCGCATAACCGTCAGAACCAGCGCTTGTGGAGGAATTAGGGCAAAATGTCGATGAAATCGTCTTGATAGTTGACGAGGTTTGGTTTTTGCTCTTGAAATTGAAAGTTTAAGTGCTTCTGGTTGTTTGATTTTCGGAGATTCAGGTGAGCTTTTTTAATGGTAGATGATGAGGATCGGTTGATGTTTTAATTGTTGAGGCATTGTTGATTCAAGTAGTTAGTTGTGTAAAATAAGAAACATCTTCGTTTGTTTCCTGCTGTACATACGTGTTTTCTATAATAATTTGATAGGCGAATTATAGAATTGATCCGAAATTTATGGATATGTGATGGCATATGGCTATCCATGAAGCAATGGACAACCGGAAGCCATGCATAGTATAATACAGCAGATAAATGTTTAGCTAGAATGTTGGAATGTTCATTATATTGATGGCATCTTCGTTTGTTTGTTTCTCTATCAATTGCCATCATACGTCTCTTAGCCGTTTGATCGTGTAAATGATGTCACCTAGCCGTTCTATAGTTAATACATATTACCTATCTATGTAAAATTCATTTTAGAGAAAACTAAAGTAAAACATGGTTTTACAAAAAGGTACAAATTGTTTTTTAGTTCAGTAAATTACATTGTTGTTTGGACTTAGGGAGCATATATTTACCAGAAGGTATGGCAGAAGTTATTTATTGAACTATCTTGCATTTCTTTTGCACACAGGGTGTGGAAATTGATCTAGAAAGACCTTCGAAGAGAGAAACAATGCACAATTTAGTTAAAGAAGCCATAGGGATTGATGTTAGTGACTTTGGAAATGATCTTAATGCTATTAAAGAAGCAACTTTTAGCAAACTTACTATGGGTCCAAATAGTCAAGAAAGACATTTTATTGAAGCATGCTCCTTGGTTGGCCATGTGCTCAATGAGGTCGACAATAATTCATTTTAGTATCAAGTTTAAGTCAAATTTTAACAATCATAGTTTTTTTTTTCAGCCATCAAGTTTAAGTCAAATTCTAACAATCATAGTTTGTTTTTTTTTTCTTTTCAGCTATTTGAGATGGTGGTAGAACCAACACTAGTGCAGCCTGCATTTATGTTATACTATCTTGTTGATATCTCCTTTGGCTAAGCCCCATCGGAGGTATGAAATATTGTTTTAGTTATTAAATTCATCGGAACTAGTGCTTTTGTGTGGGAAATTGACAATACCATTTTTTTTTGTTTTGGTTATAATATAGGAACAGGAAAGGAGAAACCTGATTTCTTAGGAACAGTGGACGTAGACCCCACATCGAAAACATATTCACAAGTGATCCACAGGCTGCCTATGCCTAATTTAGGGGATGAATTGCATCATTCTGGTTGGAATGCAAGCAGTTCTTGCTATGGTGATTCATCTACTTCACGGAGATTTCTTGTTTTGCCGGCTCTTGTGTATGTATCTCTAACCACCAATAAGAAAACAGTTGACCTTTGATAGTCAAAAGACTAGTTTTCATTTATGAAGTAGATGTGTAATGTAAAATGTCTGTTTGCATATCAAGATTATTTGTGGAATGGGATGGGTAAGAGGGCGTTTGGATTTGTGTTTTATAAATTTTCAGAATTTGCGTAACGCTCAAACACCATTGGTACAATTTCAAACAGCAAAAGCACATCCAATGTGAAAGGAAGGTAACTACGTGTAATGGTCTGTTTGCATATCTAGATTATTTGTGAAAGGAAGATTATTTGTGGAATGGGATGGGTAACAGGGCTCGCATATCCCCACACCGCTCATTGTCTTGCTTCTGGTGACATAATGGTCTCCTGCCTTGGAGACAAAGATGGAAAAGCGGAAGGAAATGGCTTCCTACTTCTTGATTCAGATTTCAATGTGAAAGGAAGGTAACTACGTGTAACATTTTTATTATACCCATTAGAAATAAAACATTGTCTAACTGACATGTTCATTAGTAAGTGAGCCTTAACTGTGGTATTTGTTAATACATTCTGCTATGATATGAAATTATACATAATAATATATTGCAAAATTTGCTTATATTTTAGGTGGGAGAAACCTGGGCATAGTCCATTGTTTGGATATGATTATTGGTACCAACCTCGACATAAAACCATGATTAGTACATCATGGGGAGATCCAGCTGCTTTTACACAGGGATTCAACCTTCAACATGTTTCAGATGGTTTATATGGTCGTCATTTGCATGTGTACAGCTGGCCCGAGGGCGAACTGAAACAAACAATTGATCTAGGCCCTAACGGGCTTCTGCTTCTGCCATTAGATGTGAGTACCTTATTTTTATATATACTTATCTAGAGGGTGTTTGGGTACATGTTTAAATGATTAATTGATTATTGTGGTTTAGTGTTTGGGTAAATTGATTATGATTTTCCAATTATTCACTGTCAAATTATTCATATATGAATAAGAGAAATTGTTAAAAGGGTTATTAAAGATCCAAAATTTGGCAATGTGGGTATGAATAACTCTCTCTTAACAAGAGTAGTGAAAGCTCAGGTTTTAACAAATCTTGCAAGACAATAATAGTTTTAGTACACAAGTCTTAAAGCTTCTGTTAGTGGCTTCAAGTATTCAATGTAGCTGTTTTTAAGTTTAGTTTATCTTCCATTTATCTTCGCGCATTTTGGATTTCAGTATGGTAATGCGTTAGTTCTTCTATTATCTGTAGTGTGCATGAAAAAAAGCATTGTTTATTATTACTAATGTTTCTCCACATTGTAGTTCTGGGACGAAAGAAAACAAAAAAAAAATGGCACACCCGGACGTGTTTTTGACATGTTGCGCAGACAGTCCCTTTGTTCTGATTACATCAAGATGCCTGTACTTGATGAGGCTGATAAAATGCTTTCAATGGGGTTCAAGGATCAGGTATATATGGTCAAATTAAATTTTACTAGGAGTAATCAGTGTCTAACAAGTGGTTTTTCTTGTTCCAGATCTATGATATCTTCCGGTTGTTGCCATTGATGGTTCATGTTGGCGTGTTCTCCGCAACTAACCGGTTAGGATTCTTGTGAAGCGTGATGAACTCACTTTGGAAGGTATCAAATAGTTCTATTTGAACGTGGAGAAAGAAGACCGGAAGCTTGAAACACTCTGCAACCTTTACGAGACGTTGGCAATCACAAGTTTCAGTTATTGATCATTTGTCTTTTTAGACATGTACCCAAGTTGGTTTTGTTGTTTAAAAACACTAGAACTTAAGTTGTGTATTATTTCGGTGAATTTAAGTAGGTTTTTTAATCTTTTCTATATATTTTTTTTTTGGTGATTTTTCATGCAATTTTATACAGAAAATTAAATATTCCAGTTTTTTTCTTTTTTTTTAATTTTATATTTCGTTACAAATGCGTTGCAAATTCTTTAAGAAATGGCGTAGGAAATGCGTTGCAAATAAGTTTCCAACACCATATTTCCGTTGCAAATACGTCACAAATCTTATACAAGAGTAATTAAAGAATCGTAGGAAATGCGTTACAAATTTCCAACACAATATTTCCGTTGCAAATGAGTTGAACTTTGTGTAGTAAATGCGTTACAAAAAGTTTTTCACGAGGCTTTTTCCAACATTAGGTTTTTGTGACAAATGCGTTGCAAATTCAGATTTGCGACGCATTTGTAGCGGAAAAACACGTTGAAAATTTCCATTTTTCTAGTATTGCTTGGAGTCTTACCCACTCACAGGTCATAACATTGTATCTTTGGATATAATAGTGAAACCAGTTTGATCCATTGGAAGCCAAAGCAACTTAAGAACAACAAATTAAATAGGCTAAGAAAATAAACAACTTGACCAACGGCTCCATGACCTGTTCCAATGCTTCTAAATTCTTCTGAACCATTGATCAGATAACCCGGCTAGTTTAAATTACCTTTAACAATTATATCTTAGCATAGTTACATGACCTTTTATTAATAAGGCTAATTGTGTAGTGGTTGGATTCAAAGTACATGTAGCCAATATACAAATCCAAGAGTTTGAATTAAAGGCACACCAGGTAACATGTTGCAATACTCCTATTAAACTAGGATTTCAAGCTTAAATCAAACAATGCATAAGAATGCACTTATTACACACTTAAAGGACAAATACAAGAGTTTGAATTAAAGGTACACCAGGGAACATGTTACAATATTCTTGTAAACTAGGATTTAATGCTTAAATCAAACAATGCATAAGAATGCACTTATTACACACTTATAGGAAATACGATAGAACACATAATTTAAGATGTGTACTCTTTTCACTTACCAAAGAAGAACCGCATGTCATCGGGATCCAAATCACTGTTGTTATGGTTATCCTTGCCAAACATGGATATGTATGTTGATTGCCCTAGGTCTATCATAAGGGGGACTTGTAGATAACAAAACACTCCAATCGGTAGGAAAGCTAATCCACATATGGGAGCGAGCATCCACATTTTATCACGACAAAAGACAAGGAACAAGGTGGCTCCGAAGGCTACCATCATGACAGCTGTAGAGATCAACAAGGCATAAAGGCCAATAATCAGCCGTCTTGGCAAACGGACTAGAAAATCTTCCTGAGCAAAACGAGCAGTGAGGATTGATAAAAACAACAATAGTGCGGTAGTGGATGAGAATAGTGAGATTGCGTCTGATATTGCGAAGACAGTGAAGGCAGCTTCTTCCAAGAACATCGGGACACCATTTTCACGATTTCCACCCGGTACGGTAATGGCTGCAGCAAACACGATTGTGATAATCAATGTTGCAGTTATGCTAGATGATTCCGCTACAGTTTTAATCCATTCTTTTCCGTCTTTCAGTAAGTCCTGGTGTTCCTTTATGAAGACCATTTCTGGAGTGTCATTAAAGATATTCACTTCAGTGATGCTTTCCGGATACACGATCTTCTTCACTTCCTATATAATTCAATGTTCATGCTATTATAGAAGTATAACAATTCTATAATTATGGAAAATAGTTTCTTTGGTGTGTACCTCACGCCATTGAAGCTCTCTTTGTAGTTGTAATGCAGCACCTGTTATAAGTTTGAGCTTATTTGTGGGAGCTAATCTCCCAGCCAAATGCAACATATTGTTACCAGAAGAGTCTTTCGCTGTTCGATAAATACTCTTACGATCCCCCCAGGAATAGATCAAGTTGTAGACTTTTTCTGAACGGTGTATTGTTGCTAACTGGATGATGTCATGACCATTTTTGTCTGTGCACTTGATTGCTTGAGGCCATATCTTTAAAATCCGATCAACAACTTCAGACGCATTTTGACATGCAGCCTCAAGAAATGGTCCTTCGTAAAAGGAATCATCTTCGTAAAATCCCATATGAGCAAGGTGCTTTTCTTTAATTTTCATGCATACCAAGTCTAGAATCCTTTTTGCGTGGTCATATTCCTTCTTTTTCTTCTCCAAATTCCTGATGGGTGGAACTCTAAAATATAATAATAATAATAATAATAATAATATCAGTTTAAGGGGTAGGGGTTGTTATCAATTGTAAAAATTTCATGACTCACAACATCCAATCAAGTTTCGTCATGTCATCAACAATTATTCTATCACTCACAACCTTTTTAGTGGAAATGGTTATCACTTATCATGGAATTCCATCACTCACAACCTTTTTTATTTTTTAAATTATAAATTAATAATAAAACACTAAAATTATAAATTATAAATTTCATTTAAATTAAAACATACTAGTTCAATATTTTTAGACTACAATAAAAAAAAAACATACATAAAGAAACTCTACTGCTCGTCCGAATTAGGAAATTCCAAACCTAAAGAACCTACTAGTTCGATTAAATCGTATCTCAACCGAAAGTGAGTTTCTTCATCACACAACTGTTGTTGGATATTTTCGGGAACGTGAACTGGTGTAGGAGGATCCGACACCCAATCTGGAGATATTGCACGCCCGTCTTCTTTGATTAACATACTGTGCAATATGATACATGCATATACTATGCTATGTATTGATTTCTTATTCATCGCACGAACAGTCGGCTTAGAATGCCCCATCTACCCTTTAAAACACCAAAAGCTCTCTCAAAATCTTTTCTTGCTGATTCTTGCAACTTTTTGAACGTTTTTTCTTTAGCCTCGACAGGAAACGAAGGAGCTTTCACAAAAACAGACCATGATGGTTATATACCATCCATAATAAGAAATCCTCGTCTATAATATCGTCCATTAACATAGAATAGACAGAAGGGTGCGGTACCATCCGTTACGGTTTGGAACAACGACGGCGTGTGCAAAACATTGATGTCGTTGTTTGAACCTGGAACACCAAAATATGAATGCCAAAACCATAAATCATTCGACGCCACCGCTTCAAGTATGATGGTTGGTCTTTTGAAGTCACCCCTAACATACGCCCCTCCACTACTAGAAAACTGCTACTTTTCCTACGTCAATTTCTGTAGGAAATCCGTGGGTAACTGCGTTTACCCACGGATTTCCCACGAAAATGGGCTGTGGGAATTTTGCTCGTGGGTAATTTTTTTCTGACGCATTTCCTACGGAATTTCCTACTCCTTTCCCACACAAATTTTTCGTTAGAATTCTCCTACTGATTTCTCACGGAATTAATTTTCTTAACTTTCCGACGCATTTCCTACGGAATATTTATTTTTTAAAATTTTGTGCTTAAAACAATTATATTTATATTTATTATATAATATTTATATATTTTAATTTTCTTACACAATTCCTACGGAAAAAAAAAATCGGCCAAAAAGGGGAAATTCCCCCTGGATCGGTGTGTGCCTGGGATCGAACTCGAGACCTATACGTTATAACCGAAGTGTCTTAACTAGTTTATCCTCCTGTACAGGAGCTGATATATCTTAGATTTAATTCTATATATATACTATTTGAGTCAATATTTTCCTACACATTTCCTACGGATAGGAAATGAAACATATTTCGTGAGCAATTTGTGAGCAATTTGTCGATAATTTCTGACACACTTCCTACGGATAGGAAATGAAACATATTTCGTAGGAATTGTGTTGGTATTTTCCTACATTTTTTCTACGGATATAAATAAATTTATTTTAAAAATAACATATATTGATATAAATAATAAAACTTTATGTTTTAATATCAGTAATTTCATTTTATTATGAATTTTTTTTAATAATAAATTGGATTCCTACGCATTTCCTACCGATAATTAAAATGAAAACGGATTCCGTAGGAGATAGGTCGGAATTTTCCTACACTTTTCCTACGCATAACAATTCCTACGAATTTCCGACTAATGGTTAAAATGAAAACGGATTCCGTCGGAGATCGGTCTGAATTTTCCTACACTTTTCCTACGCAAACCAATTTGTCGTTCTTTTGTCGCTTTTTTTGTCACAAAACTAAGACCCTTTTTAATACGTCGGAATTTCGTAGGAAATGTGTAGCCATTTTCGTTCGTAGGAAATGCGTAGGAAATTTTGGTAGGAAAAATAGCAGTTTTCTAGTAGTGCTCGCAACTCTCTTGGAAAATTTCTCTACTCGATATGTGTACAATCGATGTTATCGAGCATCCCAGGAAAATGCCATATAGCCTCATGTGCGGCGTAAATACGTGAGATGTCGTGTCTCGTCGGTTTACGTAAACACTCTTTACCATACAATTTAATGACCGCGTTACAAAAAAATTGCAGACATTTACGCGAAGTTCTGTCCGACATAGCTAGGTATTCATCAAATTGATCGGGAGGGTTACCTGTCGCTAGTTGGCGAATGGCGGACGTGCATTTTTGTATCAGCATGAAACTTGGTTTGCCCCTCGCGTTATAACTTTCTTGAAACCATTCTTCATTTCCTTCGATGTCTCAAACAATCTTTAAAAATAATTATTGTGGTAAACGAAACCGATCTCTAAACGTTTCGGCATTGTAGACTGGATTCTCTACAAAATAATCGTTCATTAACACTTCGTTGGCATGTATCTGATCACGATCCACCATTTTCTTCTTTGGGCGGTTCGAACTTCCTTCAAGATCGTTGTACACCGACACGAAATATTTAAATGTCTCAT
Organism: Helianthus tuberosus; assembly: GCA_030545235.1. NCBI lineage: Eukaryota > Viridiplantae > Streptophyta > Magnoliopsida > Asterales > Asteraceae > Helianthus > Helianthus tuberosus. The sequence goes on from JARYGA010023249.1 coordinate 528,275, forward strand.
TGTCGGAAGACGATTGGCTATCGCTATCGCTGTCCATCGAAAACGTCGAATCCGTAGGAAAATCCATTTGTGAAATGGTATAAAAATTGTAGAATGTGTGATATGTGTTTGTGTTTTGATGTGGGTGAAATGGTTAAAAATTGTAAAGTATATATAGATTGTTTATAGGTTTTTTTTTTAAATAACGGTCAAAAAGTGTGCAACGTTCGGATTTCAATTTGTTCAACCCGTCAAATTTATGACGCGAAAATACTTCCACGCGTGAAACTTGAAGGCCGGCGGTGGTATTTTGGTTATTTTGACGCGTGAACCAGACGGATCTAGAATATAGTTTTAGGGGTACCGTTCAAAAATTTTTTTACCATACTTTCATACAATGTAAAAAAAACATTTTATGGTCGGTTGTCTAAAGCTAAATATTAAAAAAAAATGGCCCGGGCCGGGTCACTTAATAAAAAGATAAAATCAAATTAAATTCAAATACTAATAGTTGAAAATGTTAAAACTTACAAACGGGTTTAGGGAAATGGTCTTAATACTAATTGTTAAATGGGTTATAAATTAATTCCAGATAGCATTTTTACTAGTTAATCTTTAAGGACCCAAAAAAAGTTGATGATAAAAAATAAATAAATAAATGAGTTAACTTCCATTTTGCTCCCTGTGATTTAATCATTTTAACTGTTTTGCCTCAATAATTTAAAAATAGTCATTTTCCTCCCTGATTTTTCGAACTTATCGTCATTTTGCTCTCCGGCTCTAACTTCATCCAAAAAAATCCATTAACTAGAAGGGTATTTTGCTAAATTTATAGATAAAAGCAAGGGCATGTAAGTATTTTCACCTAAATAAACTTATAATTTGTTTATTTACATGTATATAAGTAATTCTTTTCTGATCCTCCATCTTTCCAACCACTCTTTCTACCGGCCACCACCATCCACAACCATCCACCACCACCTGCAACTAACTTCCACCTGTCGACCACGACTACCCTGACTTTTAACTAAACATTTTAATTGAGTTAGAGCTATGGAGTAAACTACCGAAATACCTCTACTTTTAATTGAACGTTTTAACTGAGTTAGAGCCAGAGAGCAAACTAGCGACAAACTCGAAAGATCAGGGAGGAAAATGGCTATTTTTAAACTATTGGAGCAAAACCGTTAAAATGACCAAACAACAGAGAGCAAAATGAAAGTTAACTCTAAATATACACAACTTATAAATTTAACAAGTTTAGGGTGTAAACTAAAAAATTAACCAATGAGAGTGTGCCATGTCAAAGTGGTAAACCATGCTCAAAAGTGTTGCCGATGGTTAGACACTTGGTGAAGTGGTAAACTATTATAAAAAAAAGAGTTAAATGTCATTTTAGTCCCTGTGGTTTGGTCCATTTTGCCAATTTAGTCCAAAGGTTTCATTTTTAACATGTGGGTCCAAAAAGGTTTCACAGTTGCCATTTTAGTCCACTGGGTTAACTTCATCCATTTTTTCTGTTAACGAGAAGGCCAATTCGGTCATTTATATGGCTGAATTGCCCTTTTGGTTAACAAAATTACATACAAAATGACCAAATTGGCCTTCTCGTTAACAGAAAAAATGGATGAAGTTAACCAAGTGGACTAAAATGGCAACTGTGAAACATTTTTGAACCCACAGGTTAAAAATGAAACCTTTGAACTAAACTGTCAAAATGACCCTAACCACAGAGACTAAAATAGCATTTAACTCAAAAAAAAAATGTGTGATTGGTTGAGATTGGAATGAACTCCACCCCACACTACCCTTTCTCTCACACTACCCTCTCTCTCTCATGATTCCCGAGCGGCATCTGTTCACCGCGTGATTAACGAAACCGATCAACAAAGGGGTCGGCGGCGGTGTTCCCGCGCGGCAAAACCCTGCGGCACTCCCCTTTGCCGCACCACTCCAGACACCCTTATAAATTAGTTCAACATAACATACAATAATAATTAATCGATAAGAATAAACAATATAAATTAATTAATTAAATTACCATTTATTATGAACGGGTGGTTAGCCTCATGCTTCAACATAATATATTATTTTTAGACTTTATATTTTAATAATAAACATGGAAAAATTCAAAGGTCTCTTTTTATTTAATTAAAGTTGTCTTATTCCTTGAACAATTCTCTCAAAAAAATTACAATGGCCGCCAGAAAGCCGGAAATGCTCCACAAAAGCAATTTTCAATCTGATGCAAGTTTCCTTCTTCACATTAAATTAATCTCAGGGGTAACGTAAACCTTTTTCAGGGGCAACGAAATACAAAAAAACATAAAAAAACAAGAATTTGCACTTCTTCGTAAAAGTTGAGGGATAGGGTGTTACCCCTCTCAAAAGGCTAGGTCCGCCCCTAGCGTGAACATTGTTTATCACGGGGAATCTTTCCCCCACCCCGGGTCCCCTAAAAGGGTTTTATTTTTTTATTAGATATATACTAAGTCCTAAAAACATTGGAAGACAATACCATATGCTCTTTCTTATAATTAGAAGATCATCCAACACTCTTACCTATTGTCGATGCAACCTTCCACAATAGGTAATATAGCATAAAGAATGGGTAAGAAACCATCAATAGGAGGAGGGGAATCAAAAGATAAATCAAATACACCATCTTTTTTGGAACTGCATGACCACATGATATTTATTAGAAAGATGCGGTTATTTGTTGAGTTCAAATAAATTATTGTTAATCCAAGAGTTGTATCGATATGGTTATAAATAGCTTACCATGTGAAAAAAACATGACTCCTATTTTTTTTTTTTGAACGGCAAATTTGGATCACTGACGGACCACTGGAGTATTATCATGTCACCAGCAGAACCACCCGATCATATCCATCTCCACTAGGCAATAATGCCTATACGCCAATTCAGGAGGAAACCCAATAAATATGGGAAAAACCCCTTTTGTGGGAATCAAACCCATGACCTAATGGTCATAAGCTTTATCCCACCACCAAAATACCACTAGGCTATAATGCCATGGGTAAACATGACTCCTATTAAGACAACGTCTTGAAACGAAGCTTGATGTCTTAAAATAGAAGACATGTCATCTTTCAGGAAATGTGATATATCTTCTAATACATCAAACAACCTTTTACTTCTGTTGACTATAGTGTCAGGTGTATTTCCTGGATTTGAAAGAGAAAAGCCGTAAACACTCTTAGAAAGAAAAACGGAACAGGAAGCAAATAGTAGAGCTAGAAAAACTTACTTGGATATATAAGTGTTTCCTCATTGTCTAACCCACTCGGAAAGGTTCTAGCCATGGCCATGAGTACTCTATTATCAAACGTAGCATATTCAAGGTTTTTTTCCATGAACCTTGATGCAAAATCTGCGAGGATATATAAGAGGTTATATATATATATAGGATAAGGATCCGTTAGGAACCACCTTTTATTGTGAGAACCGCGAGAACCAGTGTGAACACATGGCATTTTTATAATTATATTATGTTTATAAAAAAACACGCATTCTTCTTTTTTCCTTATGTCACTGTTATCTCCATTTTAGGGTTTCAATAGTTCACCCGTTCATGGCCGTCACACTCGTCTGAGAGGCATTCACGGCGGCGAAGAGCCATGCACGGTGGTTTTCACGGCATATAGATAGTCGGCGTTTACGTATTTCACGGTGATTGCAGTTGGCACGGTGTTTACGGCGTCTCCTGATTCATCATCTGTAGATCCTCGTATATCTGATGATCCTCCTCATACATTGTCTGAATATCATCCTAATACAACATCTGATGCCGACTTTGGTGGTCCATCTGCTGTCAATCCCATTGATAATCACAGAATTATGTCGAAAACTATTGTAAGTCAACATACCGTTCATGGCTTTGAAATTCAGACTCTTGAATCTATGTCTACATCAGACAATGTTGTCTTATAATCAATGTATTTGATCGTTCATTATCTTTTGACACTACTTCGACTGGTACAGAACATCAAGAGTTGCAATTCATTCGATTTGTGACTAAAGGTATTATGTTGACTGTAAATGATGTATATACTTTGTAAATGATATTATATTAAATGATATGCACATGTGCATTATATTTACTGTAAATGATGTTGTATTAAATTATATGCACATGTGCATTATGTTAATTGTAAATGATATTGTATTAAATTATATGCACATGTGCATTATGTTGAAAATTAGACTATGTCATTCATGTATGGATTCTGAATAAGTGTCTTATGGATGACTATCCAATTATGTACAGGATGGCAGCAAACAAATGGGCTTGGGTGGCGGACAACTACAAAAAAATAGGGGAGGTGACTGTGTGGGATTGGCAATGGAAGAACAATCCGACAACTGGGGAGGCATGGGTGGAGTTTATGTAGCTTTTGGCGCTGCAGAGACACCAGAATGAAGACGGGTCAATATGGGAGGGGTTGGCACTCGGAAAAATAAGTCGAATATCAATGTTAAAACCGTTAGAGAGGATTTGTGTGTCACAAGCGGGGACCCATCGAGTGGCTTTGTAATTAACTGGAACAGCTGGGCTACACCTAAATCCAATATGTTAGCATGAAAAGGTGTCGAAGGCAGGTTACCGACAAAGACAGAGCTGGAAAAAAAGGGAATTCATATCAACAACACATTGTGCCCGGGTTGCGGATACGAGCAAGAAATTGTTGAACACGTCCTCATTACGTGTTTGATGTCGAAAACGCTATGGTAGATGGTCGGATCATGGCTGGGAGTAAAATATTTACATTATTGCCCAATAGCGGCATATATTCTCTCTTTTTCCTAAGAAGAAGGTAGTCAACTGCATAGTGATGGCTACATTATGGATCATTTGGTCGAGCAGAAATGAGAAGGTATTCAAAGCCGTGCAGTTTTCAAATGATATAAGACTAGTTTTCAAATGATATAAGACTGGAACAAGTCAATGAGTGTACTCTATTGTGGATGAAAGTCATATCCAAAATGGATAATTTAGTGACTGAAAGGGGTACACGAGTGGTGTGAATCTAATAGAAAATTAGGAGTTTATATGTTTATTGTAAGCGTACTTCTCTAGTTCATGGCTAGAGTTCTGGTTTGAATATATGGCATCCTATTCGGTTCAAAAAAATGTCGCTATATATAAAATGATAATGCTCGTGTGCATTATGTTGACAATTACATTATGCACACGTGCATTATATTGACAATTACATTATGTATACATTTAATGACAATATGCTGTTGGACTCCTGATCCCCCCTGATGAGGAACCTAATTCTTGCTCCGTTGATGTTGATTCCAATGAATGATGTGGATTATAATGACACTAATGAAGATGTTGATGATGATCTAGAAGACCACACACACACACACACACAAACACATATATATATATATATATATATATGAACATGATCAATCTCTTATACGTTCATCCAGGAGTCGTAAATCAACCGACGATCCTCTATTAGCCTATATATGATGTCAAACAATTTCTAAGCATTAATCGCGTTGTTTATGATTTTTTGTTTACAATCATTTTTTGTACTATTTGCTTTCATATTCATAGATTATGATTACGATCATGATACTTTGTTATCAATTACTTATTAGACATAATCATATGTAATTCCATTATTGACCACCTAACATATATTACCAACATGGTTACTGTTTCGAACAATGCGCATGTGCATACATGTTTACTATACCAACTTTTGTGTTACAACAAGTAAATATAACATCCTCATCATAAGAATCACATAATCCGATCAGCAATCGTTATTGCACATATGCATCACCAACATATAATATACCAAACAACATACTACATCCTAAATTAACAAATATAACCATCTGTAATACATTATACAATACCAATATGTATGCTATTTCAAACTGTTTCCCGGGAACGGGCGGCCGCGAGCCAGTTTTGGTGGTATCGGGTATTTATCATTTTGGCAGCGGAAAATACATCAGGACCGTAGTTAGGAAATATTTTATCAGAGTAAAATACCACGCTTTTATAATATCAAACACATGGGTAAAACCCAAGTTTCTTATTACAACATGTTTATAGGGATAACCCTTATTTTATTGAATTTAAAACATCGTCTTTTAGGTAACTTTTATAGCCACATTTTCCAAGCCTTCAGTGCTCTCCAGCTGGCTTTCTTCTAATTGGATTTTACATTTTGTTACCTGAAACACGTTTTAAAAACATTTGTCAGTGGGAAATACTGGTGAGTGAATCCCCGTTTAATCAAAACAGATTTCATCATTAAACAGTATTGAGAGCGATCACATTGTTTGTATCTACACAACTACTAATTCAGTATTGTCAATCCTGACTGGTGGGTCATATTACTCATTGGCTAACTCGTCGTCCAATGGTAACGTCTATCCACATTTTGTATACAAACCCCCAACATACCGGCAGTAATTGAAGAATTACAAAGACTCAATCACTGCTAATCACATTGTAAAATATTTAAGGTTTTGTAAAACAGTTTACAAAAAGGAGATTACTCACATTGCTGTCTTAGGTTTTCTTTAAGGATTTCCTGGTGATTATCTATAAATTACACAAATGCACATGCGTTAGTATAATAACCCAATATTTACATTAGTAATACCCTCCCCGAGATGGTATTCCAACGACTACGTCGGGCAGAACCACGACAGCCGTTACGGAACCTTGGATCAATCGGGCAGCGTATCTAATATGTAACCGGGGTTATGATACTTACAACGGGGCAGAACATTGTTAATTAGGGAGTATAATGCCCGAAAATTACTTTGACTATATGGAAATTCGAGAGAGAGAAAAGAGAATGAGCGAGTTCAAACTGAGGCTGAAGGCCTCTATTTATAGTGTCTCCTCGCCTCCTGTCGCGCCCTGCGTAAGCTTCGGCCAAAGGCTTCGCGGCCCGCGAGACCCACTAGGGTAGGCCCTAGCTTAGCTGACTCGATCTCTAGACCCAACACGTTGCTGCCACGTGGCAGCTCAGGGTGTCGCCCTGGTTTTGAGCTGTGGCGGCCCGCGTAAGCCGAAGGGTAACCCTTCGCGGCCCGCCAGGAACTAAAAAATTTGTTTTTATTTAATATTTAATTATATAAGGGTATTTGGGCTCAGTTTTCATATACGGGGTGTATTTTAAGGCGTATCGGGACACTTTAAATATATTAGGGGTGTCGAAAAAATATTTTTTTTGAGGGTTGTTATATCCTCCCCACCTTGTTTTAGAACTCGTCCTCGAGGTCTACTGGAACAGGTGTGGGTATTTTCTTTGCATTTCTGATTCAAGTTCCCATGTGTATTCTGGTCCTCTTTTGGAGTCCCACTTCACTTTAACCAGAACTAAGCTCTTGTGTTTGAGATTCTTGACTTTCCTGTCTTCAATCTGTAGAGGTCTTTCTGTAAATTTTAACTGCTCATTTACCTCTATATCCTTAAGAGGCATGACTAATGATTCATCAGCCGAGCACTTTTTGAGATTAGATACATGAAATACATCATGTATTCCTGCCATTTCCTCTGGCAGTTGTAGTTGATAAGCTACAGGTCCTATTCTTCTAATAATCTCAAAAGGTCCGACATACCTGGGGTTTAGCTTTCCCCTCTTGATGAATCTCACCACTCCTTTCCAAGGAGAGACTTTTAATAGCACTTTGTCACCTACCTGAAACTCCAATGGCTTTCTCCTATTTTCAGCATAACTCTTTTGTCGATCACGTGCTGCTTTTAGTCGTTCCTTGACTTGAATGATCTTATCTGTCGTTTCTTGTACTATTTTAGGTCCAGATAATTGCTTTTCTCCAATTTCTGCCCAACAGACTGGGGTTCGGCACTTTCGTCCATAAAGTGCTTCGAATGGTGCAGCATTGATACTTGTGTGATAGCTGTTATTATAAGAGAATTCTATTAATGGTAAATGATCATCCCAATTACCTCCGAAATCAATTACACAAGCTCTAAGCATATCCTCCATTGTCTGAATTGTCCTTTTGCTTTGTCCGTCCGTTTGAGGATGATAAGTTGTGCTTAGATTTAGCTTGGTTCCCATTGCTTTTTGGAAACTTGTCCAAAAATGAGAGGTAAAACGACTACCCCTATCAGACACAATTGATAAAGGAATTCCGTGTAATGAAACTATTTCATTTACATACAATTTAGCTAATTGTTCCATACTAAGAGTTTCCTTCATTGGTAGGAAATGAGCTGACTTAGTTAGCCTGTCTACAATCACCCAGATTGTATCATTGCCTTTTCTTCTTTTGGGTAATTTGATAATAAAATCCATTGTTATCAATTCCCATTTCCATACTGCCATTTCCAATTGCTGTAACAATCCTGAGGGTTTCTGATGTTCAGCTTTGACTTGTGAACAAGTTAAACACTTAGAAACATAAGCTGCTATATCTTTCTTCATTCCTATCCACCAAAAATTCTTTCTTAAGTCATGATACATCTTGTTACTTCCATGATGCATCGTATACTTAGACTTATGGGCTTCTTCTAATATACGGTGGCGTAGATTCCCTAATTTAGGTATCCACATTCTCTTTTTATGGAATCTCCAAATTCCATCGGTTCCTTGTTCTAATTCCTTAATCATTCCTTTTAACTTTTCAGTATCATCCTTGATTACTGATTCCAGTGCCTTTCTAATCTGTTCATTTAAATCTACTTGTAGATTTAATTTAAGAGAACGTACTCTTATTGGTTTTTCATGATACTTTCGACTTAAAGCATCGGCTACTACATTAGCCTTTCCTGCATGATACTGGATATTACAATCGTAATCATTAAGGATCTCCATCCAGCGTCTTTGTCTCATATTCAACTCCTTTTGCCCGAAAACATACCTTAAACTCTTATGATCAGTGAAAATGGTAAACTTACTACCGTAAAGGTAATGTCTCTAAATTTTCAGGGCAAAAATTATAGCTCCTAGTTCTAGATCATGGGTTGAATAATTCTCTTCATGATTCTTAAGTTGTCTAGAGGCGTAGGCTATAACCTTTTGACGTTGCATCAACACACATCCATAACCTAACTTAGAAGCGTCACAATAAACTACAAAATCTTCAGTTCCTTCTGGTAACGCTAATATGGGTGTGTTGGTTAATCTTTGCTTAAGAATTCTAAAGGCTTCTTCTTGTTTTGGTCCCCATTCAAACTTAATAGATCTACAGGTTAACTTAGTTAAGGGAATGGCTATTCTAGAAAAATCTCGAATAAATCTAATATAATATCCGGCTAATCCTAAGAAACTTCTAACCTCAGTTGGTGACTCAGGGTTTTCCATTTGGTAATTGCCTCGATCTTGGTGGGATCCACATGAATTTCTTCATGGTTAACTAAATGTCCAAGAAACTGTACTTGTTCTAACCAAAACTCACACTTCGAAAACTTAGCATAAAACTTTTATTTTCTTAATAAACTTAGAAGTGCGTGCAAATGCTTAGCATGTTCCTCTTTGTTCTTAGAGTAAATGAGAATATCATCTATGAAGACAATTATGAATTTATCCAAATATGGCTTACATATTCGGTTCATCATGTCCATAAATGCAGCTGGGGCATTGGTTAAACCAAATGGCATGACGGTAAATTCATAATGGCCATACCTTGTTCTAAATGCGGTTTTAAGAATGTCCTCTTCCTGTACCTTCAATTGATGATATCCTGAGCGCAAATCGATTTTAGAGAAAAATCGAGCTCCTTGCAATTGATCGAACAGATCATCGATTCTTGGTAATGGATACCGATTTTTTATCGTGACTTTGTTCAATTCATGGTAATCAATGCACATTCGCATCGACCCGTCTTTCTTCTTAACGAATAAAATTGGCGCTCCCCATGGCGATGAGCTTGGTTGTATGAATCCTTTCTCCAACAATTCATCTAATTGCTTCTTTAGTTCTTGCATTTCTGCTGGTGCTAAGCGATAGGGTGCTTTGGAAATTGGTGTTGTCCCTGGTAACAGGTGGATTCTGAATTCAACTTCCCTATCTGGCGGTAATCCTGGTAATTCTTCTGGAAACACATCTGGAAACTGAGATACTACAGGAATATCTTTCAGTTCTTTTCCTTTAGTGTTAATGATTATAGAAATCAAATACACTAATGATCCTTTTCTTACATAGCTTGCAGTTTTCATCACAGAGATGAATTTTGTGGATCTAGATGGCTTATCTCCTTTAATTGTGATCTTTTCACCTCTTGGTGAATTTACTTGAATTGACTTTTGATCGCATAAAATACTGGCTTTATTGGCTATTAACCAATCCATTCCTAATACAACATCAAATCCTGCAAGATTCATGGGATAAAGGTTTGCAATAAACTTTTGATTTAGAAATTCTATTCTTGCTCCCTGCAAGATTTCAGAAATCCTAACAGTTTCCCCATTCGCTGTCTCTACTAGGCATTCTTGTGGGATTTTAGTTAATGGTTGATTAAGGAGTTTGTAAAATGAAGTATTAATAAAACTTTGGTTCGCACCAGAGTCAAATAATACTTTAGCAAAAACATCATTAACTAAAAATGTACCGGCAATAACGTCCGGAATCATCTTCGCTTCTTCTGCAGTCAAAACAAATGCTCTAGCCTTTTTAGTAGTTTTGTTGTTCATGGCTGGAGCTACTTTTGGAAAATTTGGCTTGATGTGGCCTTGTTCTCCACAATTGTAGCGTACCTTATTGGTGGGTTTCTTCCTGAAGTCTTTTTCTTTGTGCCCAGATATTTTGCAAAAATTTCAATATATGGAGCATCTCCCAGAATGCTTTCTTTAGCAATACTTGCAATAAGGTGCAGAGGTAAAACCTACATTTTTCCCACGGTTGTAGCGAAATTCTTGGGTAAGCCTTTGAGTTAAGTTCCTCCTCTGGTCTTGTTCTCGTGTACGCACTAACTCATCTGTCAAGGTGTTTGCTAGTTCTACAGCTTCTTCTATAGTTTGAGGTCTAGCTGCCTTGACTACATGTCTAATCTCACCAATTAATCCTCAGATGTAATGGGAGATTAATACTGGTTCAGGTGATGCAAGGGTTGGCACTATTCTAGCATATTCGAAGAATAACGTAGTATAACCCTTACTATCCACTCCAGTCATCCTAAGGTTTAAGAACTTATTTGCTATCTGTTCTTTTTCATTGGGAGGACAGAATTTCCTTTCCACCATATTTTTAAATTCTTCCCATTCCATATTGTAAATTCTATCACTTCCTCTAGATTGGAGGATAGTGTTCCACCATTCTAAAGCTGAATTCTTAAACAGATTGGAGGCAAACATTATCTTATCCTCTTCCGCACACTTGCTTATTTTTAAGACTGTCTCAGTCTTTTCTATCCAGCGTAGAGCTACAACGGCCCCTTTATTGCCCGAGATTTCCATTGGTTTAAAAGACCAGAATTCTTTGTAAGAACAACCATAAGACATGGTCCTTCTTCTTTTGGGAATGGGCACTTGAAGTATGGGTCCATTGTTCACGCTGTGTTCAGGTTCAGTTGGTCGTTTACTATCACGATTACTTTTATTATCAGCTTCCCTAACATTTTGGATAATAAATGGCATTGCGTCTATAATTCCTTGTGCCACTATGTGTTGGACGGCACCGTTATCCACTGGGTTTCCATTGTTATCGTTGTTCGGATTATCATTATTCGGATTATTGTCATTCTGGTTTTCCGGGTTATTATCCGAATTCTCTTGATTCACTTGGTCAGCCATCTGAATTTTAAACATTTACCACGTATTAATATCACAAAATAGTATTTAATACAACCAATCTCATGACATGCATATTGATCAAAAGCGTTGAACATTGCGACTTACTCTTTCTTATATATAGTATGCATCTAATACAAACTAGAACTGGAATTACAATACTATTATGCATCACTTAACCACAAGGTGGTCTATACTACAGTATATTACTATTATAAAATATATTATAATTATTTTTTTCAAGCACACATATTATATATTATTATTATTATTACTACTACTACTTCCACCATCACCTTCACTGATATGGGTTCATCCAGAACGAGTCGTTCTCCGACCTGCCTCGTCCTCTCACTACTTTCTAAAATTTCTTCTCCGAAGGTTCGGAGCTCTTGCACATTTTCTGCACTCATTGGGGGTGTAGGTGCTGGGACTGGGTTTGGGAACAGGGGCATGGGTTCTTGGTACGGATAAGGATTCTCTAAAATCTCCCTGATGTATTGGTCACTATCATAGTAGGGATCTAGAGGGTCCAAACCTGGGTAAGCTGCTAGATTCGGCATGGTTTCGTCTTCTGGTATTGTGTAACGTTGCTGGTAATCCCTATGGTCGTCTAACAACGAATCGTAGTTTGGGTCTAAGGGATTGGGTGCTGGTACCCTAGGTATCTCCATTGGGTCAAAGTCATGCATTTGGATTTGGTTTTCTGGGTTGTTTTCGATTTCCATTGGCTGGGTGGGAAACAGTGGTAAAGGCTGGGGTGCTACAAGTTGCTCCAAAGTCATGCATATGGAAGTTTGCTAGATTCCTATTGAGCATATCCTGGGTGTGAGTATCGGTCTCTCGTTTAATTGCTGCTAAAGCCCGCTGTTGTTGTAACTTTTTCATTCTTTTCCTACGTTCATGCGCTCCTCTACTGAACCATCCTCTCTTTTAAGGAGGGAATGGCTCTTCAGATTGAGCCTTAAACACGAATATCCCATCTTCATTGTCAGTTGAATACCCTGAGAGGGCAGGCTGTGAAGAGGTGCCTTCGCTCCTAGGTGAGCTGGACAACTGACGGTAGGCGTCGGAAGGTCCTTGGTCACTCATACTGTAAACTAACAAATAGTCAAATAACACACAACAATAAAATACAGATATGCACGTATTTCCATAGTTTATTTCCTAACACTTTAAATAATATCTTGATGTCAGCAGAACACTTCTGTGGCGGAATCAGTGGCTTATTTTTCCAAGCCTTCGGTGCTCTCCAGCTGGCTTTCTTCTAATTGGCTTTTACATTTTGTTACCTGAAACGCGTTTTAAAAACATTTGTCAGTGGGAAATACTGGTGAGTGAATCCCAGTTTAATCAAAACAGATTTCATCATTAAACAGTATCGAGAGCGATCACATTGTTCGTATCTACACAACTACTCATTCAACATTGTCAATCCTGACTGGTGGGTCATATTACTCATTGGCTAACTCGTCGTCCAATGGTAACATCTATCCACATTTTGTATACAAAACCCCAACATACCGGCAGTAATTGAAGAATTACAAAGACTCAATCACTGCTAATCACATTGTAAAATATTTAAGGTTTTGTAAAACAGTTTACAAAAAGGAGATTACTCACATTGCTGTCTTAGGTTTTCTTTAAGGATTTCCTGGTTATTATCTATAAATTACACAAATGCACACGCGTTAGTATAATAACCCAATATTTACATTAGTAATACCCTCCGCGGGACGGTATTCCAACGACTACGTCGGGCAGAACCACGACAGCCGTTACGGAACCTTGGATCAATCGGGCAGCGTATGTAGTACGTAACCGGGGTTATGATACTTCCAACGGGGCAGAACTTCATTAATTAGGGGGGTATAATGCTCGAAAATTACTTTGACTATATGGAAATTCGAGAGAGAGAAAAGAGAATGAGCGAGTTGAAACTGAGGCTGAAGGCCTCTTTTTATAGTGTCTCCTCGCCTCCTGTCGCGCCCCGCTTAAGCTTCGGCCAAAGGCTTCGCAGCCCGAGAGACCCACTAGAGTAGGCCCTAGCTTGGCTGACTCGATCTCTAGACCCAACACGTTGCTGCCACGTGGCAGCTCAGGGTGTCGTCCTGGTTTTGAGCTGTGGCGGCCCGCGTAAGCCGAAGGGTAACCCATCACGGCCCGCCAGGAACTAAAAAATTTGTTTTTATTTAATATTTAATTATATAAGGGTATTTGGGCTCGGTTTTCATATACGGGGTCTATTTTAAGGCGTATCGGGACACTTTAAATATATTAGGGGTGTCGAAAAAATATTTTGGAGGGTTGTTATACAAACTATGCACATGTGCAGTACCAACATTCCCTCTACCAAACAACATAATACATCATATATTAACAAACATGATCATTCGCCTCTGATAACGACAATTTTGTTGCTATCTTCACCCTCATGTTCTTAAGTTGCAAGTCTTGAATTTCTTTATCTTTGCTGAAGCTGCAATCAAACTTCTCACCACTCCCTTTACACATCTCCATATGTCGCATAGCGAACACCCCACAATCTATTAAGTAATAAAGGGATTTCGCTTACTTGTTCAATTTTTTCATCGTGATTTCGCTCAATTCTCCTCCTCTTTATGCTTTTTTTATCTTATTGTGAACCTATATATGATATATTTAATGTGTTTACAATAATGATACCATTTAACATGAAAGTAATAAAGGGATGCACATGTGCATAAACTCCCAACAACATCATCAAATTTTAATCAACCTTTTTACCTCTTTGTTTAATCGTTGCATAATCATCTTCCATTGCATTCGGCATTTTTTGACCCTTCATCCTTGATTTCAAAAAAAAAGTTACCTTCTTTGATTTTTTTATGTTATTGATCTACGATAATAAAAAAACAAAAAAACATAGGATTAACAAACATACAATCTCAATAAATATGTGAATTAACATTAACTTTATCATTACTATATACACTATGCACATGTGCATCACTATGTAGATGTGCATCACTATGCAGATGTGCATCACTATATACACGTGCATCAACATAAATTATTGTTAACATATTCTGGCAAAATTCTGGAAAACTATGCACATGTGCAACAACATGAATTACCTAATTAACATATTCCGACAAATTATGCACATGTGCCTAACTGCACATTTGCATCCGCATGACTGACCTAATTGAAATAATCTGGCAAAACATGCATTTGTGCATAACTATGCACATGTTCATTAAAATGACTCAGTTTATCAACAGGTTTGCTTCGATAAAAAAACCCTAACCCTTAGCAAATCAAATTTTGTATTACCACCAATCATAATTAACATTACTCAGCAATAAAATTGTTATGTCAAATTCTGCACATGTGTATAACTATGCACATGTACAACAAAATAAATGACATTGTTGACAAATTCTCGCGAACTATGCACATGTGCATAGCATAACTATGCACACGTGCATCACCTTGAATGACCTTATTAACCTATCCTAGCAAATTATGCACATGTGCATAATTATACACATTTGCATCAACATGATTAACCTTATTAACCTAATCTGGAAAATATACATATGTGCATAACTATGCACATGTGCATTAACACGGGTGGCCCACCAGTTTGCTTCAATAAAAAACCCTAACCCTTACCAAATCAAATTTCATATTACCACCAATCATATCTAACATTAATCAGTAACGAAACTACATACAAAAAAAATACATAAATACCACATTACATATAGTTCTATCACAACAATCACCCCTAATCCCTCAAAAATCATATATATCACACAATTTTCACTGGTGCAGATATGAAACGACGATTTAAGCGTCATATTAACATATAAAAATCTGAATCGATGATTAATCCGTCATGTTATCATATAAAAGTGCAAAACAAAGAGTATAAACTTACAAATTTACGGAACTGGGTAGCGACGCTGAATAATCCGACAATAACTAGATTACGTCGAGTCAATTGGACGTTTGTTCTTCAGATTCTTCCTAATTGTGACAGAGTCTTCGATGATTATGCTCTTATTTCCCTAATTTCGAGCAGATAACGAATATATGATCGATGATTATGTTCTTATTGCCCTAATTTCGATTATACGACGAATACACGATGAATGGTAAGATTTAGATGGCGAATTTTGGAGATTCTGGTGTGTTGGATGTGAACTGGGATGACGAAGTTTGTAGATTTTTGGAGTGTCGGACGTCACCTGAATAAAAAAGAGGATTTAATTGCTGTTTGAAGTCCAGTAAGAGGAGAAATGATAGCTGATTTAATTTTTGTTATGTATTTACAAAATTGCCCCCTGTTCACATTGGTTCTCGCGGTTCTCGCAATAAGCCCTACCCTATATAGATATATATATATAGGGGAGGATCCACTAAAAAGTAGATTTTGCCTAAGTAGCCTAAGAAGGATTGTGATGATGACATGTGGCACTCCATATAAGTAGTAAGGAATGACATTTTGGTCCTTATAAATAGGAGTGTGAAAATGACATGTGGCACCCCTTTTGTTTTCTAAAAAATATAACAAATATATGTATATGTATATGTATATGTATATGTATATGTATATGTATATGTATATATATATATATATATATATATAGGGGATGATCCACTAAAAAGTAGATTTTTTGCCTAAGTAGTCTAAGAAGGATTGTGATGATTACATGTGGCACTCCATATAAGTAGGAATGAAGGACATTTTGGTCCTTATAAATAGGAGTGTGAAAATGACATGTGACACCCCTTTTGTTTTCTAAAAAATATAAGAAAAAAATCCAGTACAAAAAATCTAGCACTAAAAATCCAGTATAAAAAATATAGCAAAAAAATGCAGTACAAAAAATATAGCTCAAAAAAATATAGTACAAAAATCCAGCACAAAAAATGTTATAAAATATAGAAATACAACATATTTTTGTGGATTTTTTTAATTGTCATATTTTATATAGTAATATGATACTCAAATTAACCATAAAAAAACGCTCGATTTTATGGTAAAATTTTTATGAAAAAATAATGTCGTATTAAAAAGTTATAAACATTTAAAAAATGATGGTGGAATATGCATGTGTCTTGTATGTGGAGAGAGAAAGTCAATAAATAGGATTTTCCCAATATACTCCTACACTCCTCTTTTTTCCTATATTTTCATCTTAACAATTGATTTGAAAAATGAATGTTTAAGATTACTTCCCATCCTACTTAGACAAAATGAAATTTTCATTTGATCTTACCCCTATATATATATATATATAGGTAGAGGATCCTGTAAAAAGTGCTCAAAGTGTGAGAAGTGTATTATAACACTATATATAATACTATATAACACCATATAAACACCGTATAACAATATGTAAGACCATATAATACCATATAACACTATGTAACACTATATCATTATATAACAAATATAACACTATAGGTTGTCTGATAGCATGTCTATGATAGATGTATAGTGTTATATTTGTTATACAATGTTATATAGTGTTATATGATATTATATGGTGTTACATATTGTTATACGGTGTTTATATGGTGTTATATAGTATTATATATAGTGTTATAATACACTTCTCACACTTCTCACACTTTAGGCCCTTTTTACACTATCCTTACCCTATATATATATATATATATATATATTTAGGATGAGAATCATTACAGAACACTAACTATAGCGAGAACAAAACGAACAATTCTAAAACACTAAATTTTGGGATTTAAAGTACATATTTTTTAAATTTTATGTTTCTTACATTCATATATGTATTATATATACATAAAAAAACCAAAGATTTTAACCTACACATAGCCTACATACATGTTGGTAATTTAACCTACACATAACCTACATATGTGTAGGTTACACAAAAAGTGAAAATTTTCCATATTTTGTTTTGAATTCTAGTGTAAGAAACAATAAATCTTATATCTGTAACATTTTCATTTACTTTGTAGGTTTTTAGGATAGAAAAAATGGGTGATTCATTATGTTCTGCGTGTTCTCGCAATATTTAGTGTTCTGCATAGAACCTTCCCTATATATATATATAGGATTAGGTTCAAATGTGAACAACTTCTCCAAAGTGAACTGTGTGAACTGATCTGGGCCCTTGATTTTTAAGATCTTGTGATTTAAATGAGTGGCAAGATGGTAATTATTTGGTTATTTTTTTTCCATTTAGTTAAATACTAAAAGGGTATATGTGTAATTTTCATATTAACTTGTTTGCATAAATCCAGTTTCTCTCTCATAGATCATCATATTCAAACTTTCTTCAATAAACAACTTTCTCTCTCACCCCTCTTTTTGTGTTCTAAATAAAACCCTAGACAACACATAGTTGCAGCCGCACAAACTCTTCTACCCTTCTCCCCTATCCCTCGAATCTCCGGCTACCGGATTCCGGCCACCGGCGATGATTCTGACGCCGTTATTCTGGCCGGCCATATCTTAAACCCCCTATTGTTCCATCCTCTGTTACATCACACAACAAAACACCCTGCCCCCATCTCTTCTCTTGCTGCTCTGTCTCTATGCCTCTAGATGTCCGCCGGCCACCACTCTTGGTGGCGACGTCCGACGAAACAGCGGCGACATCCGCAACAAGGCTTCGATTACAGTCTGCCACCGCACCAATATATAGCTCTTTTTCAGAAATCAATGGAAGGAAGGAAATTCATCCAGATCTATCTCAATCACCCTAGGGCTGCCTGCGATTGATCATGTTTCTTGTCAGAGGTAGTGTGTATGCACTCTAGGTGTTCGATGTATCATCTCATAGAATTATTGCTATAAGGATCCCATTTTAACAGTTGTATATGTTTCTTCTGATTATCCATAGCAATATGATATGTTGATCTGTTTAGTATCATCTGTTCCTTTGAAGGATATTAAGGTGTTTCCATTTGGAGATCAAACACTTATAGGAGAAAGATGTGTAAATCGGAGTGGTGGACAGAAGCAAAGGGTTCAGCTTGCTCGCGCATTATACCAAGATGCAGATATATACCTTCGAGATGAGCTGTTTAGCGCAGTTGATGCCCAAACTTCAGCTAGTTTGTTCAAAGTAATTATCATTCTATGACTGGATTCTTCTATAATAAAAGTATAACCTGTTTTATTTGCAGGAATACATTATGGATGCACTATCAAAGATAATTATTGTTTATTAATCGTTTAAACTGAGTTTTTCATGATGTACACTTGATTTTGCAGGAATACATTTTGATTTTGCTCTAATTTTAATGTGTTGTACACATGTGTATTCTGATTTTGCTCTGTTTTTAATGCGATGTACACATGTGTATAGCGTATGTTTTTTGTGATATCTCAGAATTTTTTGTGTATTGAATGTGTAAAGTTGTTGATGTACACTTGTGAATTATGCAAAGTATTAGTTGCTGAGTTTTTTTGTTCAATATTTTGATTTTGCTATGTTTTTAATGCGATGTACACATATGTATTCTAATTTTGCTCTGTTTTTAATGCGATGTACACATGTGTATAGCGTATGTTTTTGTGATATCTCAGAATTTTTTGTGTATTGAATGTGTAAAGTTGTTGATGAACACTTGTGAATTATGCAAAGTATTAGTTGCTGAGTTTTTTTGTGCTACTATAAGAGATGTCGTTAACGAGAAAAGTGGAGAGGGAAGGTCGATAAAGATGATTCACGTATGAGGTCGATAAGGATGATTCATGTTTGTTTGTTTGCTTGGTCGATAAGGATGATTCAGCATACAACGTGGCGAATAGTTGTAAAACACTATGTTTTTTGTTTTTCCGATTATGTTGGGTTTATTGTTTTTACGAAACTGGAACTTGTAATTGTATGTTTTTTTTCTTGGTTTGGCAAACATTATGGAACTTGTAATTTGTTAAATATAAAATAGTTTACAGGTTTTGTTTCTATGTATGTATTATGTAGCTAATTACACATATGTACGATGTTGAGTACACATGCGTACTGTTCTATTCATATCCAAGTACACATGTGTATACCGTTGAAATATGAAGGTTACGTGGATCTTAATAATCACAATTTGAATTCTGGTGATGAAACCTGAAAGTTACTGTTGATCTTAAAAATTGAAATTGAAATCTGGTGATTTGTTGTTTGTTTTGATAATTATCTTCTTGTAAAATAAAAGACATTGTGGATAATGAATTTAAAATAGGAAAGATGTAACTTAATTCAATTATTAAAATAATGATTTAAATCTAATTTTTTTATATAATTACAATCCTACCCTTAACAGCTAAAATGGAAATCAAGGGTCCAGATCAGTTCACTCTTGGGAAGTTGTTCACTCTAGAACCCTACCCTATATATATATATACATATATACATATATATACATATATACATATACATATATATATATATGTATATATATACAGGGTAAGGTTATTGTAAGAAAGGTATTTTTTGTGAGAAGGGTGTAACACCCCGTGTTTTCAGAAGTCAAAGTACAAGTCAAAGTCAAAGTCAAAGTCAAAGGAAAAAAAGATTGCTAATTGCGATCTGCCACTCCTTGCTTAACTATCGATCGCGCACTTGACTTGTAATCAACTTCTAGCAATTGTTTGTCTTAGTTGTATTATGTGGAGTACTTGTTAATAATCGTAATTTAATCGATGCATAATAATCATCGTTAATCGCTTTACGACTATGAACTATAGGAAGTAACAATGCGATAAAATTATCTAAACACTAATCTACTCAACGCTAATCGCATCGCTATCGAATCGCACTTTGAATTACAGGTTCTGGATATTGTTTTATGTGTGTGTGTTAATTATGTGTTATTTGTGCATGTTTAATTATGTTTTGTGGTGATCTATCGCAATCGATATCACAACTCAATCGAATCACAATCTAATCGCAAATGCTAAACGCAAGCTATTTATAGTGATTGTATGTTAGATATAGTAGTTAGGATTAATGGTTAATACTGTCGCATCGCTCAAACGAATCGCAACGCTCAACGCACGAAACAAAAACACGAAATCCCACTCGCCGGAGCCACTCGATCGAGTTACCACTCAATCGGATGGCCAACCGATCTGGTCGCCATCCGATCGAACTGCTATCCGATCGGTGACCCACTCGACACTTGTGCCCTTTTCCTCTTTTGGAAACACTATAAATACCCCAACTGTCACATCATTTGATGTGACAGCACTTTCACTCGAACTAGTCCGTTCCAACATACTTTTTCCTCAATTTCTCGCGATTCCGGTAAGATTTCAACTCAAGCCTTGTACTTCTGTAATCTACACGCAATTCTTCATATTTTTCACCTTTGAATCTCAACTTTTAACCATGAAATCAGTGGGTTTGAGGTGTTCTAGGGTGATGTCATCACGAGGTTCTTATGAACTTCAAGTGTTGGCATCATTCCACCAAGAACAACTTAGATCTGAACGATTTCCATATGATTAAACTATGTTTTCATCGAGATCTAAACGTTTTCTAAGTTAAAGGGATTGAATGATGGTTTCATCCTATTTCTTTCAACTCTTTTACACTCAATGCACTCAAAACCGATAGAATCGGAGCTCGTTCTAATCTTCTACTCATTCTTAGTGATGTGCCGGTTCAAGATCTGATTTCTATCAAGGAGACAACCGATTTCCGGTTGAATACGAACAACCGTCAAGAATAGCCGACTTGTCAGGTTGGGCTGATTCCCGTCCGATCGGACGACTCGGGCTTGATGGAGTTCCTATTGTTTACCCTGAGGTCATACCGTCTCGATCAAACCGCAAACTTTCAGACTTAACGATTTTCAAACGAACAAGTCACCATGCGAACTGCCATCCGATCGTATTACCGTCCGATCGAACGACAATCCGCACGGATGACTTGGATGGTAGAAACCGTTCTTGTTTTGGAAAATCCTACAACGAAAACTTTAAAGGACAAGCCATCATACACAAACACATCCATTCCCAAACGAGTGTCAATCCGACCGAATGGCCATCCGAACGGGTGACCATCCGAACAGATTGACATCCGATCGAATGGCCATCCGTTCGGATTGCCATCCGATCGGATGACACTTCGTCACTTGTTCCACTTGCACCGTTTTACGCACCGTTCTTTTGCTTATGCTATCGTTAACTGTTCAGGCTAATCTCACTCTAGCGCTCCCTTCAATCCATTAATTATCATCGCTGTGAGTATACTCGATCCTTTTTTGCTTAACGCACTTTTGGGTGTTACATACGTTACATATATTTAAATCACATCGAACACACAACGCAAACACTTTAACGCTAAACCATTACAGTATGTTATACGTGACTCGATGAATGCATGTTTGTTATGTTTAGACATTGATTGCTGTCTACCTGCCTTAGCAACGGTAGTACTATTTGTTTGGACTCAGCACCTGTTCATTTAGGGGTTGTTAAGGATATTACTTCACATGTTCGTAGTGGTGGACATGTGTTGCGAACTCGTTAATCGAAGTCAACTCGCAGTCATTGGTATTGATAGGATCTTTATCGATAACTTACATGCTTCACATTATACGTTGTACATGCTAGTTATGCGTAAACGATTTCGAACTCTATTATACTATCAAACTTGTATGCTCACCTTTACACTATGTGTATTGACTTTATTTTAACGTATGTGACAGGTGCTTAAAAGCTAGGAATGCTGTGTTTGATGAATCAAGCTAGGATGGGGTTTAGAAACAACGAACAATTTATTTAAAATCTGAGTTGTTGGAACAGAATTATTTGTCTTTGATTTGTCTGTAATAACTATGCTACTTGTTATGTCATGGTATGGGACGTGATGTTTAAATAATTGGTAATCGTAGTTGTTAGGAAACGTTATTTGTAAGTATTGAAGAAAATCAGATTCAACTTGATCTATGAAGAAGACAAAAGTCCTGAAGATCACAACAAGAAGAAGAAGATCGGATAAGACAACTGAATGCAGCAACATCTACTTCAAAGAATCACAAGTTGATCAAGAGCTGAAGAAGATTATCAGAGAAGGTCATTTCTGATGGATCTGATCATCAGTTTCTGACGATTCTGATCATCAGATTTTCTGATGATTTGTTCACCAGAATTTCTGATGAAGTGGTTTATCAGAAATTCTGATAAATACCCCACTTGTCTAAAAATCAGCTCTATACTGCCACACTTACCGAAGCAAGTTGACATTATTGGATATCATGATGACAAAGGCAAATTGATTGTTGGATTCAATGAATATGTCAAGGCGTTACTTTTTGCAGGAATATATATGAATAAACAAATGTTTATTCATATATTCAGCCCTCTATAAATAGAAGGCTCACCAAGCAGAGAACAATGAGTTGAGTAAAGTTAAGTATATCATTCAATATATACTACAAAAACTCCATTGTCCTCTCACCCTCAGAATTCAAGTATTCGTTTGTAATAGTTAATAATCTTACAATCACCTTGTAAACCATTTTGTTTCAAAGTGATATAAACTTGATAATTTTGTAGGTCTTGTTTCTTGAAAGTTTGATTTTTATTTCCGCACATCTTTTTCACATCTACTGAAATAACTTGCCATATTACGTGAAAAGAAGTTTTTAGTCCAAACTGGGACCAACAATTGGTATCAGCGCAGATTGAATAAATTATTTTCAAACGATCAATCGCTCATCTTCTTTTCTCTAAATATGGCCAGCTTTCAATCTTGGAATAATGCTTTTAACATTGGTTCTATGTCCAAACCTCCGACTCTGGTTAGAGAGGAATACCCCCAATGGAAAATCAGGATGGTCAATTTTCTTAATGGTCATGACCGAGCTCTGTTTCAATCCTTTGAAAGGGGTCCACATATACCAATGACTGAAATACCAGCTATTCCAGCAACTTACCAATCACCTGCTATCCCTGCCTCCCGAGCTCCCAAAAGTGAAATACTTTGGAGTGAGGAATACAAGGAAAAGGTGGCTGGGGATGAAAGGGCAAAGTCACTTTTAATAATGGCGATCCCCAATGACATATTTTCATAAGTTGATGCATGTGCATCAGCTAAGGAAATATGGGATCAGTTGGAAAATCTTTGTGAAGGAGGAGAAAGGATGAAAAGAAACAAGAGAACAAACAATGTTTCCTCATATGAGAGGTTCAAAAGTTTACCTAATGAAAGATTAAATGAAACATATCAAAGATTTACAAAACTTTTGAACGAGCTAAAGAAATTTGGAATAACAAAATCAAATGATGAAAGAAATATAAAATTTCTAGATGCTTTACCTAGAGAATGGAGAAGTCTAACCATGACTTTGTCCTCAACCTTAGAACTAGGAAACATGAGTCTTCACGACTTATATAGCATCTTGGTCCCCAGAGAGGAAGAAATATTTGAAGAAACCATTCAAAGAGGGGGATCATTAGCTCTTATCTCAAACTCACAAAGAACACCACCTATCAATAATTCACAACCATCAAATAGCCAAAATCTTGAAATTTCTGATACATTATCAGATTTTTCAGCTTTTGCTGAAGCAATAGCACTGCTCACCAAAACATTTGAGCAGAGGTTGAGGGAAGGAGGCCAAAGATACCAGAGAAGTGATGGAGGGAGGATGGATGGAAGATCTAAGGAAGAAGGTAGATCTAAGGATAAGGGAAAGGCTGAAGTTGTGTGTTACAAGTGCAAGCAGAAAGGTCACTATGCATCAGAATGCAAGACCAAGAAACTGAAAGATGTTGCTTATTATGAGAAGAAACTGGAAGAAGCAAAGAAGCAACAACAAGTCAGTTTAATTGCAGTGACAGATACATGGCTATCTGATGATTCTTCAGATGATGAAGAAGAAGAAATGGAAAATTTCTACCTCATGGCACTCTCTGGTGACCTACCAGAAACTTCAGGACAGAAGGTAAATTTAGATAATCTTGATCTTGAACACAAGCTAAACAAGCTCATGTCAGATTTTCTAAATCTGCAAGATAAACAGCAATCGGATAGTAAAAATTTTGATGAGTTGCAAAGGACCATGAATAAAATCATACTTGAAAACCAATTACTCATAGAAGAAAGTTTAGATCACAGAGCTAAATTTGAGTTCTATAAAAATGAAAGAAAAGATCTTTACAAGAAAATAAATGATAAAGAAATTAATGTAAGAGGTTTTCAACAAGCCAAAGAATTCATAAACTTCATTGAGTCCACACCAAAGAATAAAGGAGAGGGTTTGGGATATGTAAAAGCAAGCGAAAGTAAACCCACTGTCTTTGTAAAAGCAACCCATCAGATTTCTGATAAATTTTTAGCAGAATCTGACTCTGAATCATGCAAATCAACCTGTTCTAAATACTCTTTCGAAAAACCCAACCTTAAAGCAAAAATAATTGAATGTAATAAAAAAATGTTAAATACTCCAGAAGCAGTTCACTCATCTTTTCAAAATTATCCAATCATTACATCACAAGAAAGAATATCAGAAAATTCAGATAAAGAAACTTGTATGTGTGTTGACATACTGAAGCTTGTTCAACACCATCTCCAAAAGAAAAATGAAAAATCTGTTAATGGCTCATCATATAACAGATATTCTGATGAAAAGCCATCAAGAGAAAATAATATGTTTAAAATCTTATCAGAAAAAGTACCCAAGCAAGTCTGGGTACCAAAAACCCTCTAATTTTTCCATTTCAAGACCATCATATGCAGCAGATCTGGTACTGCGAATCTGGAAGCTCCAAGCACATGACTGGGGATAGGAGCTTACTTAGCAATTTTGTTCAAAAGCTGGGTAAAATGGTAAAATTTGGAAATGGAGTAAAAGGGAGGATCATGGGACATGGATGCATAAGGCATGGATGCTTAACCATAGAGAAAGTAGCCTATGTTGAAGGCTTAAAGTATAATCTGCTTAGCTATGGTTAATTTTGTGACAAAGGTTTTCAGGTAACCTTTTTACCAGAAAAATGCTTGTTAATAGGTATGGATGATAATAAAATTTATTTAAGTGGAAAAAAGATAAGACAATCAATTTACTATTTTGATTTCAAAGAAGAAAATGAACATCCAAAATTATGTTTATTTTCAAAAATCAACAAGGGTAGTAGTTGGTTGTGGCACAAGAGATTAGCCCACTTAAATTTCAAAAACCTTAGCAAGTTAGCAAGCAAAGGTCTGGTAAAAGGATTACCTTTGATTTCCTCAAAGAAGGATAAAATTTGTGAAGCATGTGAGATGGGAAAATCCAAAAGAAGCTCACACAAATCAATTTCTGAGTCTTCTATTACACAAAATTTGGAACTTTTACATGTGGATTTGTATGGACCCATAAGTACAGAAAGTTTTTCTGAAAAGAAATACATACTAGTAATAGTAGACGATTTTTCCAGGTACACATGGGTAGAATTTTTAAGAAAGAAAAGTGAAACTCCTGATCTGATCATTAATTTTATCAGAAAAATTGAAAATCTGTTAAAACTAACAGTCAGAAGGATCAGATCAGACAATGGGACAGAATTTAAGAATTCAAAAATTGAGAGCTTTCTTGTGAGTAAAGGAATCTCTCATGATTTTTCTGCCCCCAGAACACCTCAACAGAATGGGGTGGTTGAAAGAAAAAATAGGACCTTAGTAAAAGCTGCCAGAACAATGCTTGCTTATGCTAAAATGCCCACTCATTTTTGGGCAGAAGCTATAGCAAATGCCTGTTTTACCCAAAACAGAATCATAATCAACAAAAGGCTTAACGAAACACCTTACAACATTATCAACGGAAGAATTCCAAGTGTAAAATTTTTACATACTTTTGGTTGTAGATGTTTTGTTTTCAATGATTTTGAAAGCCTTGAGAAGTTTGACAGAAAAGCAGAAAAGGGTATTTTTCTTGGTTATTCATTGTCCTCAAAAGCTTATAGAATTTTTATGCTAAACACTAGGACAATCAGAGAAAATTTGTATGTTTCTTTTGATGACTCATCAGAAACAGAGGTTTCAGATGAATACATGAAAGAAATAATTTTTTCTGACAAACAAGAAAATTATGAACATCTCTTTGTGTCACACCCCGACCGCGTCAAAACAACAAAACCGCGGCGGAAACGTCGGGGAGTCAAGCAACAGAATTAATTGTTTCACAACCATGGCAATTAAAGTTATGTTTTATTTATAAACAAAAGTGTTACATTGTTTGAAAACAACTGAAACAATGAGTACACGACATTATTCAAACTAATCTTGCTTCTTTTATGTCACTAAGGCCCGAGTCCACCCTAGTGTATCCTGAATCAAACCTATGCACCTGCTCCTGAAACACATGTGAAAATAGGTACATCAGCATAAAAAATGCCTGTGAGATACATAGGTTTTGTGAAAATAGGATTCATGACTTAGGTTTAAAGAAATGTTTAATCAAAATTTAGTCATGAATCTTGTTAAGTGTTTTCTTTTATAAATCATTCGAAAACTTGATAAGAAATCATATTATACAAAAGAAAGATGTATGGTGGTTAACTAATTAACCAAGTAAAATAAACTGTTTTGTAAAATAATGTCTTATGAAAATATGTTGTATATGTAAAATGTAATATGACTAAATTGAAATGATTTAAATAACGCAACGATATGTAATATTATAAAAGCACTTATATATAGGAAGTACCAGCGGCGTATCCACCATGCTTTTATCATATTACACACGCCTCATTACTTAAATCACTTAAACAAACCACCCAAATGTATTGTTAAATGTCAAAATGTTCATGTGTAAGCAATGTCTATTAAAAAATGTAAATAATGTAATATGTAAACCAATGTTAAAATGTTCATGCGTAAACAATGTCTATTGTTAAAATGTAACTCATGAAATGTGTAACCAAATGTTATGTATGGTAGATGAAATGAATCAACTAAACCATAGGTAAAATGCACAAAACAAGGTATTGAAATAAATCAAAGTTATGTTTTGCGAAATAAATGCATGCTTTATTGATACAAACATCTATGCGGTATTGTGCAATGCATACATTCAAGCCTTGCGACTGTGGTGATAAACCTTTAAATAAATTAAAGGTTTATCTGAGTTAATGTATGTCGAATTCAGTCATTCCTTCCATCCAAACAAACCCAGGATTTTAGGAACGGGAGTTGTCAATTCCTATGGTACCGTTACCTACTAACGAGCGGCGTAGCTAATGTTAATGAATGTATTTTTGTTCCATTTAAACAAATAAATGTCATACCAATGTAAACATGTGATGTGAAAACAATGCACTAGGTATGCTAAAAAAACATACATAGCGTGAAACATGATGTAAAACAATGCACTAGGTATGTACTAAACGGACATACATAGCGTAAAATGTAATGAAATCATGTACTATAAGTGTACTAATGAACATAATAAGCATATGATAAGAAAACATGGAAAATATGAAAGTAACAAGTAGGCACATGTGTTCCACCCCAAAACAGTTTGAAAACAGTAAAAGAGGGGTCTATGTACTCACTTGAGATTGCCTAGAAGTCCTTGAATAACAACCAAGCAATGCTAGAGATCACGGAAATCAAACGGCACCTAATATAGGTAACTACGTTAATAAACCGGACCTAAATTGGAGGATCGGATAGAATGAGGGTTTGTAAACCAAATGAGTATGGGAACTCATGTAATATGGTTTAACAAAGCCTACATACTAAAATGAAACTTAAGGGACAAGGAGGGTCTACGTGGCCCGCCTGGGCTGCACAGATCAGCAAACAGTTTCAGTTTTTGCAGTTTTTGTCCCTGTTATGCGTTTAAAGCCATTTTTGATGTGCTTAAAGCCCGCTAAGCCATTTTCAAAGCTCTACAATGATGCCTAAGCATAGGGGGCATGAAACAAGCTCAAAAATATCTCGGATGTCGGTTCGTTTGATCGTACGGTTGCGTTGTTCGGTTAACTACGACGAAACACGAACGGACGCGAATAACGATCCAAATTACGCGACGAACGGAAATTTCTCATGCCAATCACTAAAATAAAATATTTTAATGATTACATAAATTTTTGGATCTCCGGATGTTTTCAGAACGTAGGATATGCGCGAAAATGCAAACTTGTGCACTTTTTGACGCTTTTAGTCCCTGAATGACCAAAAAGTTTATTTTAGCACACCGAACCCCTCAAAGCCTATTTCTAAGCTATGTAAAGGATATTTAGGGTGTGTTTAACTTATGATCATGTTCCGGAGTGTCCGTTACAGTACGAATCTGCATACTTTCATAGTTTGTCGATATTAGTCCCTCTAAGCGATTAAACTTGATTTTGTTATACCAAAGCCTTCAAAACTTATTTCTAAGTTATGTAAAGGTTATTTAAGGTATGTTAAGCATATATTGATATTCCGAAGTGTTTGTCGCATTAAACTGATTATGTTTACGCACCAGTTTGTGTATAACTCTCCAGAAAGCGATACAGAGTTTGAAATTGAACGAAAATCAAAACATGAAGAATGTCAAACATAAATAAACAAACATTGGGATCAAATAACATTATTTTATTGATAAATGAACTGTTTACAATGATCACAAGCACAGATGTCACAGTCTCCCCTACTTGTGGAATTTTCGTCCCGAAATTTGTTTAGAGGAAACTCGTGAGAAAAGGTGTGGGTATTTCGCCTTCATTTGATCTTCACGTTCCCAAGTAAATTCTGGTCCACATTTAGATTCCCAGCGAACTTTGACAAGTGGAATGCTCTTGCGTTTGAGCCATTTGACTATACGGTCCATGATTTCTACACGTTTCTCAACAAAATGCATCGTGTTATCAACACGAATTTCATCAAGTGGTATGTGGAGATTCTCATCAGCTAAGCACTTCTTGAGATTGGACACATGAAAGGTTGGATGAACATTTCCAAGTTCAGGAGGTAACTCAAGTCTGTAGGCTACCTTACCGATTCTTTCGACGATCTTGAATGGTCCAACATATCTAGGTGCAAGTTTTCCTGTCTTTCCAAATCTGATCACACCTTTCCAAGGTGAGACCTTAAGTAATACACGATCACCGACTTAAAATTCCAAGGGCTTGCGTCGTTGGTCTGCGTAACTCTTTTGACGGCTTCTAGCTGTCTGAAGGTTATCACAAACTTTCTTAACCTTATCTGTTGTCTCTAGAATGAGGTCAGGTCCAGTAAGCTGAGCCTCACCGATCTCATTCCAGCAGACTGGTGAATGACATTTTCGACCATAGAGAGCTTCGAAAGGAGCCATGTTGATGCTGGAGTGATAACTGTTGTTGTAGGAGAATTCAATCAATGGAAGATACGAATCCCAACTACCACCAAAATCGATCACACAAGCTCTAAGCATATCCTCCAAAGTCTGGATTGTTCTCTCAGATTGACCATCTGTTTGCGGATGATAAGCTGTGCTCAAATTGAGTTGGGTTCCCATAGCAGATTGCATGGTTCTCCAGAAGCGAGACGAGAATCGAGCATCTCTGTCAGAAATAATGTTCAAAGGAACGCCATGTCTAGATACAATCTCATCCACATAGATTTTAGCCAGCTTGTCAGCAGATAGATCCTCACGGATCAGCAAGAAATGTGCTGACTTTGTAAGACAATCAACAACGACCCAGATGGCGTCATGACCTCTCTAAGTGCGTGGAAGTTTGGTAATAAGATCCATTGCAATGTTTTCCCATTTCCAAACTGGAATCTCTGGTTGCTCCAAAAGACCAAAAGGATGTTGATGTTCAGCCTTAACCTTAAGACAAGTAAGGCATTTGGATACGTACAAGGCAATGTCTTTCTTCATACAGGCCACCAATACTGAGTACGAAGATCCTTATACATTTTGTCTGAGCCAGGATGAATAGAATAACGAGACTTATGAGCTTCATCCATAAGAAAAGTGCGAAGATTGTCTTGACTTGGGACCCATAAACGGTCCATGAAATAATATGATCCATTGTCCTTTAGTTCAAGATCATGCTTAATGTGATAGGGTAATTCCTTACCCATCAAGTCTTGCGAGATACAAGTATGTTGAGCCTAAGAGATGCGGGTTTGAAAATCAGATCGGGTTTGAATACGAACACAATGAAGCTTGACATGCTCTTTACGACTCAATGCGTCAGCCACGACATTCGCCTTACCAGGATGGTAGCGAATTTCGCAATCATAGTCGTTTAGAAGTTCAACCCAACGTCGTTGCCTCATGTTGAGTTCTTTCTAATTGAAGATGTGCTGAAGACTCTTGTGGTCAGTGAAAACCGCACATTTTGTACCATACAAATAGTGTCTCCAGATCTTGAGAGCGAATACAACTGCACCTAACTCAAGATCATGAGTGGTGTAGTTCTTCTCATGTACCTTCAACTGCCTCCATGCATATGCTATGACTTTGTTCCTTTGCATAAGAACACAGCCAAGACCCAAGTTTGATGCATCACAATACACGACAAAATCATCATTGCCCTCTGGCAAAGATAGAATAGGCGCATCACAAAGCTTCTTCTTCAAGGTCTGAAACGCTTCTTCTTGTTTGGTTCCCCAATCAAAGGGTTTATTCTTCTGGGTTAGAGCAGTTAGGGGAACTGCAATCTTTGAGAAATTTTCAATGAAGCGGCGGTAATAACCCGCCAGACCAAGAAAAGAACGAACTTCAGTAGGAGTAGTAGGCGTATCCCAATCCTTAATCGCGCTGATCTTGGAGGGATCTACATGGATACCTTGTTCGTTGACGATATGTCCCAAAAATTGAACTTCCTTAAGCCAAAATTCACACTTGGAGAATTTGGCAAAAAGTTGTTCTTTCTTCAGGAGTTCCAGAGTAAGACGAAGATGTTGCTCATGATCAGCTTGCGTCTTAGAATAAATCAAGATGTCATCAATAAAAACGATGACGAATTTATCCAAATAAGGCTTGTAGACCCTATTCATTAAGTCCATGAAAACAGTAGGAGCATTAGTTAAACCGAATGGCATAACTGTGAACTCATAATGCCCATAACAAGTGCGGAAAGCTGTCTTGGGAATATCTTCTTCATGCACACGAAGTTGATGATACCCAGAACGAAGATCAATCTTCAAAAAATAAGTGGCACCCTGTAATTGATCAAAGAGATCATCAATACGAGGTAGGGGATATCGATTCTTGATGGTAAGCTTGTTAAGCTCACGATAATCGATGCACATCCTGAAAGATCCATCCTTTTTCTTGACAAAAAGAACGGGAGCACCCCAAGGTGAAAAGCTAGGACGAATAAAACCTTTATCAGAAAGCTCCTGAAGCTGCTTAGATAACTCTTGCATCTCAGACGGTGCAAGACGATATGGGGATCTGGCAATGGGATTTGCACCAGGTATGAGATCAATACGGAACTCGACTTGGCGTGCTGGGGGTAAACCAGGTAACTTTTTAGGAAACACTTTAGAATAATCCCGAACAACAGGGATATCTTGAATAGACTTACCTTTACCCTTATCTGCTACAATATGTGCTAAGAAGGCCACATAGTTCTTTCGCAGATACTTCCGAGCCTGAGTACAAGACATGAGTTTGAGACTACTAGCAGGTTTCTCGCCACGAACCTGTAGGATCTCACCTGTCGAGAGTGGAATACGAACAATCTTCTCAAAACAAACTACCTCTGCATGATGCTTGGCTAACCAATCCATACCCACTATAACGTCGAAACTCCCAAGTTGCATTGGCGTGAGGTCGATGGGAAAAAGATGGTTGTTAAGGTTCAACTGACAGTTCTGAAGAACAGAATCAAGAACAACGGGTTCACCACTAGCTACCTCTACTGTCAAGGGTTTTCCTAGTTTGGTTCTAGTCATGCGAAGCAATGGTTCAAAAGATAACGACACAAAACTCTTATCGGCATCCGAATCAAACAGAATAGAAGCAGGCTGATTATTAATAAAGAACGTACCGTTGACCACATCATTGTCTGCCCGCGCCTCCTGTGCATTCAAATTGAAAACTCAACCTCGAGCCTGAGCCTGAGCCTGAGCTGGGTTCGCATTTGCTAACCTCGGACACTGGTTTCTGTAGTGGGTTAAATCCCCACAATTGTAGCACGAACCTGGAGGAAAGTGAGGTCGTGCAGCTTGTGCTTGTTGCTGAGCAGGCAGTTGAGCAGCCTGTGCAGCTTGGTTACATGCAGCTTGGTTTGGAGCAAAATGACAAGCATCGGTGAGATGACCAGATTTTCCACAATTACCACAGAAACGACACTGAACTTGCGGCTGGTGGTGGCTATTGCATCTGTTGCACAACGGTGCATTACCAGTATACTGTCTTTTTGCTGGTGGTTGTGCGGGTTGGTTGGGAGCTGCCTGGTTGGGTTGAGCAGTAACAGCGAAATTATGAGAAGCCTTGCGCTTCTTAGAACCTCTTGTAGACCCGAATTTCTTACCCTTCAGGTTCTTACCCTCATCAGACGCTTGTTTCTTATCCTTGTCACCCTTCTTGTGTAGTTTACCATTCCAAACCTGCGACTCAGTCAATGTCGCAGCTAACTCGATTGCCTGACGAACTGTGGTAGGGTTACTACCAGTGACGATGTCTTGCACGGAGTCAGGTAAGCCATCAATATACCTCTCGATAGCTTTGTCGAGTGGGGTAACCATTGTTGGGCATAACAAACTCAACTCTTCATACCTATCAATGTAAGCCCGGTGCTCACCGCTGTCCTGCTTCAAATCATCAAACTCCCTTTCTAAAGCTCTTAGCTCATGACGAGGACATAATTCCCTCATCATAAGAGCCCTAAGCTCGGCCCATGTCTGTGCTAAAGCAACCTCAGCACCACGATCTCTCATAACCCCATTCCACCACGTAAGAGCCCTCTTCTGAAACACACTAGAAGCAAACTCGACTTTGCGATTATCAGGACACTGAACATGACGAAACGTACTCTCAATGCTCTCGAACCACTGTAGGAGCCTTGTTGCTCCCTCAGAACCACTAAACTTAAGTGGTTTAGCCGAATTGAAACTCTTGAAATTGCATGGAGCATTATTGTTATTGTTGGCTTGTTTCAATTGAGCAATAAGATTTGGGAAAGCAGCTGCCATTTGCTGCGCGATGATTTCTGCCAGTTCGGCATTCGATATCTGATTGTCGCGTCGAGGAGGCATTCTAAAAGAGGAAACATGAAAGGAACGAGTGAGATGATTAGATGAAAAGCGAGATGATACAAAAATCGACAAAAGAAAAGATGGTGGTCATTCGTCCGTATCACAAAGCAAACAAACGACACACATTGACTAATCAAAGTAAATGGGCCAAGAATAATGTATCGCGAAGACATGCTCGCGTATAAGTGAACACTCACCCCAAGAGTTCCCAGGTAAGAGTGACTGGTCCGATTATGTGGATTTGTACGAACACTCTAGCCTTAGACAGAAAACTCAGGGTACAGGCATTCACTCTTCCAGTTTGCACGTGTTCACACTACTTAGAACCCAAAACTTTGATGAGATTTTGAAAACTTGGAAGGCACAAGGCCAAAAGAACCATTCAAAAACGGATGATTAAATTTTCAAAATCATTCTGAAAAATAGGAGGGTTCAAAACATTATAATAAATCATTTAAAAAAAACAGATGATTGATTCTCAAAAATCGTTTTGGAAAATTGGGTTCTCGTTTTGGTGATCACCTAAGGATAGGTGAAGTGCATGTTTTAAGATCTAAACACAAGATAACTTGTGTTGGGGTCCTAGAAAAGTTATAGTCTAGGTCAAAGCATTACTAATAACCTAATTCCCTATAATCATTGGCTCTGATACCAACTCTTCTGTCACACCCCGACCGCGTCAAAACAACAAAACTGCGGCGGAAACGTCGGGGAGTCGAGCAACAGAATTAATTTTTTCACAACCATGGCAATTAAAGTTATGTTTTATTTATAAACAAAAGTGTTACATTGTCTGAAAACAACTGAAACAAGGAGTACACGACATTATTCAAACTAATCTTGCTTCTTTTATGTCACTAAGGCCCGAGTCCACCCTAGTGTATCCTGAATCAAACCTATGCACCTGCTCCTGAAACACATGTGAAATTAGGTACGTCAGCATAAAAATTCCTGTGAGATACATAGGTTTTGTGAAAATAGGATTCATGACTTAGGTTTAAATAAATGTTTAATCAAAATTTAGTCATGAATCTTGTTAAGTGTTTTCTTTTATAAATCATTCGAAAACTTGATAAGAAATCAGATTATACAAAAGAAAGATGTATGGTTAACTAATTAACAAAGTAAAATAAACTGTTTTTGTAAAATAATGTCTTGTGAAAATATGTTGTATATGTAAAATGTAATATGACTAAATTGAAATGATTTAAATAACGCAACGATATGTAATATTATAAAAGCACTTATATATAGGAAGTACCAGTGGCGTATCCACCTTGCTTTTATCATATTACACATGCCTCGTTAGTTAAATCACTTAAACAAACCACCCAAATGTATTGTTAAATGTCAAAATGTTCATGTGTAAGCAATGTCTATTAACAAATGTAAATAATGTAATGTGTAAACCAATGTTAAAATGTTCATGCGTAAACAATGTATGTTGTTAAAATGCTCATGAAATGTGTAACCAAATCTTATGTATTGTGGATGAAATGAATCAACTAAACCATAGGTAAAATGCACAAAACAAGGTATTGAAATAAATCAAAGTTATGTTTTGCGAAATAAATGCATGCTTTACTGATACAAACATCTATGCGGTATTATAAAATGCATACATTCAAGCCTTGCGACTGTGGTGATAAACCTCTAAACAAATTAAAGGTTTATCTGAGTTAATGTATGTCGAATTCGGTCATTCCTTCCATCCAAACAAACCTAGGATTTTAGGAACGGGAGTTGTCAATTCCTATGGTACCATTACCTACTAACGAGCGGCGTAGCTAATGTTAATGAATGTATTTTTTTTTTCATTTAAACAAACCAAATGTCATACCAATGTAAACATGTGATGTGAAAACAATGCACTAGGTATGCTAAAAAAACATACATAGCGTGAAACATGATGTAAAACAATGCACTAGGTATGTACTAAACGGACATACATAGCGTAAAATGTAATGAAATCATGTACTATAAGTGTACTAATGAACATAATAAGCATATCATAAGAAAACATGGAAAGCACGAAAGTAACAAGTAGGCACATGTGTTCCACCCCAAAACAGTTTGAAAACAGTAAAAGAGGGGTCTATGTACTCACTTGAGATTGCCTAGAAGTCCTTGAATAATAACCAAGCAATTCTAGAGATCACGGAAATCAAACGGCACCTAATATAGGTAACTACGTTAATAAACCGGACCTAAATTAGAGGATCGGATAGAATGAGGGTTTGTAAACCAAATGAGTATGGGAACTCATGTAATATGGTTTAACAAAGCCTACATACTAAAATGAAACTTAACCTAAGTGCTTATGACCCATTACGACCCGTTTAGGTAGCTTATGCTACTTTTATCGCGTCGTTCTCGTAAAACGCGTTTGGACCGCCTAACTAGCCCTATGACAAGTAATATATGCCTTAACATGTCTAATATTGTTTCCTAATCAGTTTAGATGTCAAAATTTAGGTTACATATGCTTAAAATGAATTTATGCGCAAAAAGGGCATTTTGGTTATTTTCCTAAGGAATATAAACTACTTATCATACAACTAACTAAACGTAGTGACCATAAGGTATAACCTCGGAAGGTTATTCCCTATACAACTATGGTCACCTAATGTGTTTGGTCGGATCCTAATGATCGACCAAATGGGTCGGGTTCGAAAGTCTAAGCGGTTGTTTAGATCGCTTACCTTACGACCCTATATAAGCACTAAACCTAAAGTGACGAGCTAAACATGTTAAAACATGTTTAACGAAGTTTGAAAACAGGTTTGGTATCAAGACAAAGGGTATTGATACCCAAAGGTAGTTTGGTTGCAAAATACGCGCTAAAGCGTATTTTGACCGAAACTATGACTCGTCACTACACCTAATCAACGTGGTAATCAGTAGGTATAGTCACTAGGGACTATAACCATCGTGATTACGCTCACGTTGCGAAGTTCAAACGAACTTCGTGTTGACCATAAACTGGTCAACGCAGAAAGTCAAACACAGTTTGACTTTCGTGCTAAAACGCGTAAAAGAACGGAAGAATACTTACAACGGGTCCAAGAACGGAAGTTTTGATCTGATTACTCTCAGGTATGAAGTGAATACATCAACTTAGAGAGCCAAATCAGATCAAAGTGTGAGTTTTAAGTGCAAAGGGGTGGGGTTTATATAGATTTCATAGAATCGTTAAGTTCGTTTCTTGAAACCCGAGCTTTGATCTAAGCCGTACACTTGCACCCATTGTTTTCTAAAACCATGGGAGCCCATAATATGAGCCTATAGTATTGAAAATACCATTTGCAAGTGCCAAAATCAGTTGGAACAAGCTGGAAACAGCTGGAAATAGATTCTGTTCAGATCTGGTGATCTCACACGGCCCGCGTAAGGGACAAGGAGGGTCTACGCGGCCCGCCTGGGCTGCACAAATCAGCAAACAGTTTCATTTTTGCAGTTTTGGTACCTGTTATGCGTTTAAAGCCATTTTTGATGCGTTTAAAGCTTGTTAAGCCATTTTCAAGGCTCTACAATGATGCCTAAGCATATGGGGCATGGAACATGCTCAAAAATATCTCGTATGTCGGTTCGTTTGATCGTACGGTTGCGTTGTTCGGTTAACTACGACGA
Organism: Helianthus tuberosus; assembly: GCA_030545235.1. Taxonomy (NCBI): domain Eukaryota; kingdom Viridiplantae; phylum Streptophyta; class Magnoliopsida; order Asterales; family Asteraceae; genus Helianthus; species Helianthus tuberosus. Next base: position 565,796 of record JARYGA010023249.1, read on the forward strand.
AACACGAACGGACACGAATAACGATCCAAATTATGCGACGAACGGAAATTTCTCATGCCAATCACTAAAATAAAATATTTTAATGATTACATAAATTTTTGGATGTCCGGATGTTTTCAGAACGTAGGATATGCGCGAAAATGCACACTTATGCACTTTTTGACGCTTTTAGTCCCTGAATGACCAAAAAGTTTATTTTAGCACACCGAACCCGCAAAGCCTATTTCTAAGCTATGTAAAGGATATTTAGGGTGTGTTTAACTTATGATCATGATTCGGAGTGTCTGTTACAGTACGAATCTGCATACTTTCGCAGTTTGTCGATATTAGTCCCTGTAAGCGATTAAACTTGATTTTGTTATACCAAAGCCTTCAAAACTTATTTCTAAGTTATGTAAATGTTATTTAAGGTATGTTAAGAATATATTGATATTCCGGAGTGTTTGTCGTGTTAAACTGATTATGTTTACGCACCAGTTTGCGTATAACTCTCCAGAAAGCGATACAGGGTTTGAAATTGAACGAAAATCAAAACATGAAGAATGTCAAACATAAATAAACAAACATTGGGATCAAATAAAATTATTTTATTGATAACTGAACTGTTTACAATGATCACAAGCACAGATGTCACACTTTGAAATGATAACAGAAGAATTCTTTGAACATGATAAATCTCTCACAAATAAATCAATAGATATTTCATGTACTAACCCTGCAGAACAAACAAATAGTGCATCAGAAATCTTGAATCAAAACAATGAAAATGTGTCTAATCAGTAAAATTCCGATACACTACACACAACTGAGACAACTGTTCAGGGGGAAACTTCAAATCCATCGGAACCAACAACTTTTCACAACAAGTTAAGATGGATTAAAGGACATGTTCATTCTGACATCATTGGCAACCCAGCAAATGGTGTAAGAACAAGATCTGCTACAGCACATGAGTGTGCATTTGCTAGGTTCTTAAGTAAGATAGAACCCAAGTTTGTCAAAGAAGCTCTGAATGACTCAGACTGGATTCAAGCTATGCAAGAAGAGCTTGATCAGTTTGAAAAGAGCAAGGTATGGGATCTAGTTCCCAAGCCAAATGACAAATCTGTCATAGGCTCAAAATGGGTATTCAGGAATAAATCAGATGAAAATGGCATAATCACCAGAAATAAGGCAAGGTTAGTGGTCAAAGGTTATTGTCAACAAGAAGGTATTGATTATGATGAAACTTTTGCACCAGTAGCTAGACTAGAAGCAGTAAGATTTTTTCTTGCATATGTTGCATCCAAAGATTTCAAAGTTTATCAAATGGATGTAAAATCTACATTTCTGAATGGTAGAATTGAGGAAGAAGTTTATGTGCATCAACCAGAAGGCTTTGTTGATCCATAATTTCAAAATCATGTTACAGATTAAACAAAGCCTTGTATGGTCTGAAGCAAGCTCCTAGAGCCTGGTATGAAACTCTCTCAAATTTCTTAATCAATTCTGGCTTCACAAAAGGGACTATTGACACAACACTTTTTCTCAAAACACACAAAGGTCACACCTTGTTAGTCCAGATATATGTTGATGACATTATATTTGGATCAACAAATGAAAATTTCTGTAAAAAGTTTCAAAAGTTAATGACCAGCCACTTTGAAATGAGTATGATGGGTGAATTAACCTTTTTCTTGGGTTTACAAGTAAAACAAAGAATTGATGGAATATTTTTGAGTCAATCAAAATATGTAAAAACAATTCTGCAAAAATACTCACTTGAAAATTGCTCTGTTTCAAAAACTCCCATGGCAACAGGGAACAAATTAGATTCTGATAAAAATGGAATAAGTGTAGATATTAAAACCTATAGGGGGATGATAGGATCTTTGATGTATCTAACTGCAAGCAGACCAGATATTATGTTTGCAACATGCTTTCTGGCCAGATATCAATGTGATCCTAAAGAATCCCACCTAAAAGCTGTAAAAATGGTTTTCAAATATCTAAAAGGCACATCAGAACTAGGTCTCTGGTATCCTAATGATACAAATCTTGAACTAATTGCATATACAGATGCAGATTATGCAGGGTGCAAGATTGACAGAAAAAGCACATCTGGTGCATGTCAAATCTTGGGAGAAAAATTGGTATGTTGGGCAAGCAAGAAACAAAACTATGTTGCAACATCAACAGTGGAATCAGAATATGTAGCAGCAGCAAGTTGCTGTTCACAAGTACTGTGGTTGCAAACTCAGCTGAGAGATTAAAGAGTAAATCTGACAAAAATACCAATCCTATGTGATTCAGAGAGTGCAATTGCAATAACAGAAAATCCAGTTCATCACTCAAGAACCAAACACATAGATGTCAGATATCACTTCATAAAAGATCATGTTGAGAAAGGTAACATAGAAATGTATTTTGTTCCAACTGAAAACCAAATTGCTGATATCTTTACAAAACCTATTGATGAAAAGAGACACAATTTTTTAATCAGCAAACTTGGCATGGTCAACATTAAAGATGAAGATTTTACTGAAAACAAGCAAACACAAATTGAAACCAAATTGATGAACATCAAGATTCTGATAATCAAAGAGTAACTCATCAGGTTTCTGACAAAAAGATTCATCAATCTGATGGAATATCAGAAGATCTGATAAATCATCAATAAATGTGATGATTTATCAGAAAATATGAAGAAGTATCAGAAAATCTGATGAAAATATCAGAAATTCTGATACAATATCAGAAACTTTGCTGAAAAATCAGAATTATCAGTGATCATCAAAATTTTTCATCTTCATACATATCTCATATGTATAAATTCATAACTGTGTATATTTTGTTAAAAAAAATTCTTTAAAAAAAACAACAACAAAAAGGGGAAAAGGTAACATGCATTAAAATTAAATGTCACTACAACGAAAATCAACCGTCACAAGGAAATTTTTTCCAGAAAATCTATTTTCACTTATATTTACAATGCATGCAACGTCATTTTTTAATAAGAAGGTTGAGAGACACGTAGGCACAAAAATGATTAGGGGCTATGAAAGTAGCCGCCTAGTTATTCAAAGCATACTCACACATGGGGCTTAGTAGACTAACATATTCTCACTGCAACAGATATCATCTTAAATGAAGAGATTGAAATGAAAAATGAAAATCTTTGGTTGTTAATAACATTTATAGCATCACTATCACTTTCATCTATAAATTTTAACCTCCAGAAAAAGACTTTCTTCACCAAACAATCTTCTCTTCAAAAGCTCCTCATCAGAAAAATTTCTTCTTTTAAACAAAATGACACACCCAAAAATGATGAAACAAACTCACTTTCCTCTCCGACTTCACAGACATCATAACCTTAGACTTAGCTTTGATTTGGAAGGACCTACATGGGAAGACTGCAGGTATGTGTACAACATGATTATGCAAAGTCCCTTAGGTTTTGCTCTATCCACACATGTCACCATTTATCCAGATCTTCTTCAAGTGGCACTTCCATGTGGATTGAAAGTAAGGTTATGGGGGTTAAAATCACCCTAAAGGAGGAAACTCTCAAAGAAGTCCTCTAGTTGGGTGATGATCATGAAAACACCTTCCTGAATAAGGAAATGGTGCAACAGACCTTGACGGACATGGGCTATCATACATACAATACATCAAGGCAAGTCAGCAAGTCTGGTTTCATACCACCTTTTCAGTACTTGGTGACATAGCTCAGTGTCTGCTTCGCTAAGAAGATTGGACACTTCAACGAGCTGTCATATAGGATGATGGAAGTGATTCATGCAGTTATACAGGAAAAACCTTTCAACTATTCTAAATTTCTCATGAGAGATCTAGAAGGAAACATTCACGACCGTCAACCTTTTCTGATCTACCCTCGATTTGTGACCAAGGTGATTACCAGTCAGCTGGACTTCGGAGGAGTAAGAAGCTGGTATCCAAGGGCTGAGCTAGCGCTACAACAGAACATCAGTGATCCTACCCTTGTCCCATCAAATAATCACACTGGTCATGTAATATGTCTCTGGCTATATGTGAAGGCCATGTATAACGTACTCAAGGAAGAGTAGTTGTTGTTTGCTTATTTTATTTTATGATATTTTCATTTCTTTATATTTTTTTTTTCTTTCTTAAAAAAAAACATAAAAACAAGAAAATAGATCTAGGGGGAATTAAAACAACATATCTGATAAAAACAAGGAAAATCTAGTGAAACACAAAAATGAGATATGATTGTTTTAGTAGAACTCAGAAAATCTGTTGAAGTTTCAAAATGATCAGAAAATCTGATAATGTATCAGAAGATCAATTTTATCAGAAAAAGTCTTGACAATCAGGAAGTTTGACAGATCAACAGAAAGAAAACATCAGGAAACATTGTTTTAAAAAGAGATTCAAAGAAACTTATGACCAACCAAAAAATTTTTGAAATAAGTTTCTTTCAAAAAAAAAATTCTGAGGATTGGAACAAGCTGTATAAACCAACACTTTCGGGAAATCAGAATAATGATGTGGAGTTCAAAATTGCAATGTAAGTTAAATCCTCAAACTCTACTTATTCCCTCTCATCTCGAAAAAAAACTTGGGAGGATACAAAATTTGAAAAAGGGTATCCATTGGACCTTTTTAACAAAAGTGGTCCCACATGAAGAAAAGGTGCAAGTTGGACATTAGTATTTATCTACTAAATCTTTGGAATCTATGATTTTCATTAAAAATTGATATTAAAAATTAGAGATAAACCAAAGGTTTTCAAAACCGGTTGTTTCCTAAACGGATTAGAAACATCATTAAGGTGTCATTAACCACCTTGAATGCAAACAACCCGCGAAAACCACTCAATACTATCTGTCTCAAAACACTATAAATACCTCATTCGAAAAACAGAGACTTCCATCTTCAACATTCAAATTCAAAACCCTAAAAACCCTTACAAAACAAAAACCCAAATTCTCAATGGCCGCCATCAACATCAATATGCCACCAGTTGAACACTCTGTTCCTTTCATCACCGAAGCTGAATTTCTTCCATTAAAAAGCAACAATGAAGCGATGAATGACAACATTGAAGAATATGATATAAAGTTTCAAATCCTAATTGAATTTCTGACCAGATGCCCAATAGCTCAAGCTCTCACAAAGACCAGAGAGGTACCGGAAAAACTCATAAAACAAGTTGTAAAAACTCTCCAACTCTCAAATCAAACCGAGCTGACAGCACACGTGTGGGGAGATATCTTCATTATGATCACACCGGAGAAAATAAGGGAATGCTTGGAACTACCCTTAAGCCAAAGCTATGAAGAAACACCAGAAAAAGAAGATATGTTCTCACTACTTGATGTAGTAATGGGTTACAAGACAAAGATTTCAAAAATCAATGAATTCAAAAGGAACCAGCTACCTGCCTTCTGGCAAGTGTTAATGGAAATTCTGAACAAGTGTTTATCATCAAAAATTGGAGGTACAGATCAGATAAATATGAATATTCTAACAATCATGTTCAGTCTCATCAGTGGATTGAATATTGATCTTGGAACAGAAATATTCAATCTGATCAGAAGATCAATTCTGACAAAAACTGGGAGGATAGATTCACATCTACCTTTTCCCAGATTTCTATCAATCATAATTTCTGATGCTTTTTCTGAAAGGAACCTAGAAATTCCAGCATCAGAAAATATGTGGACTACAGATATCATGAGACCTTGGACTGCTGTAGGGTCTTGGAAGTCAGATTATAATGTGCATGTTCTGTCAGAAAGAATGATAAATTTAATACCAGAAGATTCACCCTACAGAGCAGAATATCTAAAGATGTTGAGCAAAAAGCCAGAATACAAGGATGTTTTTTAAAGCGAATCCCCCATGGAGCATGATGCACAAGAGTCAAGCACACCAACAATAGAGCAGCAGGGTGAATCTGAACCTCTCCTAGCTGATAAAGATATGAACATGAGTCCTGTGGCAGAAGAACATCATGCTGAAATCTCACATATCGGAGAAACAGGTGCACAACACTCTAAACTTAATATATTTCATATTTCTGAGAGTGATTTTGATGATTCAATTCAAGGAAAATATGAAATTTTACATAGAGGCACTGTTTCTAAAAGACAAAATGTGAGTGGAACCAAAGACCCATTTTCTGAATCAGATTTTGAGGAAGAAAATGTGGTGGAAATAGGTGGAGATCAGTCTACTGATTAAGGAAACCTGGACGAGAAGACTAAGAGTTTCTCGGCAACTCATGGAGAACCTGAAAAGGCTCAAGGATATGAGGAAAACCAGAACTTGAATATGTTACAATTTTCTGGTGAGGGTATAGAGAATATGTAATATTCCAATCTTCTTAACCTCAGAACAACAGAGAATGTGTTTTCTGCTGGTGTTAAAGTTGGAACATCTGTTGTTTCACCTATTACCCAAGGACATAAATCTATGTCAACTGAACAACTACATAAAGAACTTTAAGACACAACTGCTGTTTGTACTGGAAAAACAGCTACAGAAGATAAACTTGATCTGATATTGAAAGAAATCAGAAGTCAAAAATTAGACATCAAAGTATTATCAGAAACTGTCAATGCTGTGCAGCAACAAACAGAAGACAACACTGCAGCCCTTAACAAACTACAAGAGTCATTAGAAAACAGAGAGAGCTCTTCAGAATTCAAGAAAGCTCTCAAAGAACTACAAGAAATCAAGACACAAATGGGTGAGGTTGCAAGTGCAGGTGAAAGCTCAAATTCAGGAAGAATTCTTGAAGAAATTCAGTTCCTCAGAGCCAACAACAGCAGCATGGCTGAAGCTTTTGAGAAGCTGATAGTGGAATTGTCTGCACAGAAAGATCAGAATAAGTTGGAATTTCAGAGAATGAAGAAACAAGAAGAATCAAATACTCAAGCTCTTGCTGATATTCATCTGTTAGTAAAGAGGCTAGAGTACAATGTTGCCAGACTGGCAAAAGTTGATGTTCATGAACTGAAAGTCCCAATTCCACAAGGAAAACAAGCAGGAGTACCAGAAACTCCTCAACAAAAGTTCAAACAACCAGAAATCACTCAACAAGATTCAACCAAACAATCAGAAACTTCGAAACCACAAAAACAGAAGATTCTCATGGGTCCTCCCCCAAGTAAGCCTAAATTACTCATGGGTCCTCCACCAAACATCTTAAAGACAGATACTTCAAGGGTCCAACAGAAAGAATATGTTCCAGTTCAATCATCTTCCACAGCTCTCACAGGAGAAACATAATTCAACATACAACTAGACACAAAAGAGAAGAGAAGAATGGAACATGAAGTAACCTTTTCAAAAAGGCCAAGAAAAGCGATTAGAGAAGATTCAGAAGGAAAACTCAGAGAATTTGAAGTGCTGAAAGGTGATCCACATACAATCATGTCTGAAGAACACCTGAAGCATTACTACTGGAAAGGTAAAGAAGACAACCCAGAAAGGCTACTCTCTCCAATAAGCAAAAATATTGTTCAAATCAGAAATGAGGGAAGCTGGTAAATTATGCATAAACCAGTGACCAATCCAATAGTTTCTATTGAAAGAATCATCACTTTAAAAACTGGAGGAGGTATCTTAGGTACTGAAGGTCAGAATAAATACACCTTGATAAGAAAAGATAATAGTGAACAAAAGGTTACTGATGGAAATCTGGCTGATGATATTCACCCACTGGGAATAGTCAAAATGAAAAATATCATTGATGAAGATAAAAGTGGTTCAGTTGTGATCAGAAGAGCCCTTTACAACATCAAAAGTGCAGGAGCAAAGTTATATAAAAGGGCTGCACAGGCAGACTTTGATTTATGTATAAATTTTGAGTATAGCAACAAGGTGCAAATACCTCCTCCTAACAACACAATTCCAGCTGAAATTCCTTCAAAACCAGTGAGAACTGGAGCAATCTTTGACAAACCAGAAATGTGTGTAGTCTTCAAAGATGATCATGATAAGAAAGCTCTGTTCAGAATCAGTGAAATATGCAGGTCTTCTAATCAAACTCTGAATTATATAAAGAACTGCATGAATGAGAAGCAAGAGCAGCTCAAGAAGAAAGGAAAGAACAATGAACAACTGAGAAAAACAATTGAAGATTGTATTGAAAAGTGGATGGAATCCAGAGGATGGTACAAAGAACTTTACAAGGAAACTCAAAAGGCAATAGATCACAAGAAAAGACTGAAACCAGGAGATAAATACAGAAGTGGAGTGAAGATCAATTAATGAATTGATGAAATTAAATTTATGTTTTTAAACAATATGTTGTGTCTGTTTGATGATTTGGTTATGTTTTATGTTTCTGAACTTAGTTGTTTGAATTTTCTTTTCAAGAATTAGTTGAAAGTTGTTTATGTTTTAAATAGATAGTTCATTTTCTTACAATACTTAGGGGGAATCTGTTAGGAAACTTTATTTGTAAGTATTGAAGAAAATCAGATTCAAATTGATCTATGAAGAAGACAAAAGTCCTGAAGATCACAACAAGAAGAAGAAGATCGGATAAGACAACTGAATGCAGCAACATCTACTTCAAAGAATCACAAGTTGATCAAGAGCTGAAAAAGATTATCAGAGAAGGTCATTTCTGATGGATCTGATGATATTTCTCAGTTTCTGACGATTCTGATCATCAGATTTTCTGATGATTTGTTCACCAGAATTTCTGATGAAGTGGTTTATCAGAAATTCTGATAAATACCCCACTTGTCTAAAAATTAGCTCTATCTTGCCACACTTACCGAAGCAAGTTGACATTATTGGATATCATGATGACAAAGGCAAATTGATTGTTGGATTCAATGAATATGTCAAGGCGTTACTTTTTGCAGGAATATATATGAATAAACAAATGTTTATTCATATATTCAGCCCTCTATAAATAGAAGGCTCACCAAGCAGAGAACAATGAGTTGAGTAGAGTTAAGTATAGCATTCAATATATACTACAAAAACTCCATTGTCCTCTCACCCTCAGAATTCAAGTATTCGTTTGTAATAGTTAATAATCTTACAATTACCTTGTAAACCATTTTGTTTCAAAGTGATATAAACTTGATAATTCTGTAGGTCTTGTTTCTTGAAAGTCTGATTTCTATTTCCGCACATCTTTTTCACATCTACTGAAATCACTTGCCATATTACGTGAAAAGAAGTTTTTAGTCCAAACTGGGACCAACAGTAGTTGTTATGGAATTTCTCTTGACAATCTGTTTCGCTCAGTGCCGCGCCCCGATGTTTCCGCCATCGGTTGGGGTGTGACAAAGGGTAAGAAAGAATCTACACCATTAGATCTTTAATCTAATGGTTCATATTTAGATGACAATATTATAATTAAAATGGTGATATTTTATGACTAATTTGACTACATAGGGGTAAAATAGGACTTTCACAATAATTCAAAATAAATAACCGTATCAAGTCAACTCCTAAACTTCCAGGATTGCGATCATTTCGCACGAAAAATCAGGGTGTTCCTCATCAGAGATTTTATCCACAATCAATCATAATGAGCCCTAAAATCAGAGTCGTCTATACTCGTAAAAATCAGGGGTGTTCTTCATCAGAGATTTTGCGAAACAGGACGAAGAATAATGGATGATCCTACTGCACGTCGGAAAAACACTACAAGTGGACGGATGAAACTACCAGCGATGAAGAAAACAAAAGCTCCAACTATGAACGGAAGGGTTCGTCATTTTTTTTTTTGTGTTTTTAGTAGTATAATGGTGTTTTTTGTTTGTTTCAGAGTGTTTTGTTAATCCAAACCAAACATAACTGAATAAGTGTTGTATAAGTTTCAAAATCTAGGGTTTGGTAAAATCGGTGTATTATAATGGTGTCTTCTGCTTGTAATTAGTTGATGTTTTTGTTATGATGTTAATGGTGTTTTTTTTTTGTTCAACATAATGTTTTCTAAGATTGTGTTTTTATTGATGAACATGGTGTTTTTTTTAATAGGGTGTTATATATGTTTTTTTTGTAGTTAGGGTGTTATTTATGTTGTTATATGGTGTTATTATGTTAGTAGATGCATTTCTTGTTATATTGTTATATGGTGCTAACATCCTGTTATATGGTGTTTTTTTGTAGTTAGGGTGTTGTATATGTTGTTTTTCGCAAATAGGCTATTATTTGTGTTGTTATATGGTGTTATATCCTGTTACATGGTGGTATATGTTGCTAACATACTGTTATATGGTCTTTTTGGTAGATAGGGTGTTCAATATGTTAGTAGATAACTGTTTTTTGGTTATGTTGTTATTTGGTGCAAACATCCTGTTATATGGTGTTATATGGTGCTAACATCCTGTTACATGGTGGTTTTTGTATATAAGGTGTTGTATATGTTGTTTTTTTTTTTTTGCAGACAGGGTGTCATTTATGTAGCTATATGATGTCATTATGTTGGTAGATGACTGTTTTTTAGGTAGGTTAGTTTATAGTCCTAACATCCTGTTACATGGTTTTGTTAAAAGGTTTGAAAAATGATTTAGGATAATTGTATTAGTGGTTTAAATATAGTGTTTGAATGTTTTCTAATGTACAAATCACGGTTCATAAACACATATGAAACACTGTTGGTATGTAGCGACTCAGAAACATCAAATAGTGAGGACAAAGGTATTTGCAATGTAGTAAAAAGTAGAATTGTAAATAATTATATTAATCATTACAAGAGGAATGGTTGCATAAAATTCTATGACCGATATGTCGGGTGTTGAAAGTAATATGTTTTATTATTCAATAGTTACTTTGCCAATGTGCAGCGAACCCTAGAATGTCCACGGATACCGTACAGGGGTCTAATAACATCAATGGTAAACAAACAAAAACACTAAATTATGCTTTTAGCCCAGATGTGAAGCTCTATTTTTTATTTTGAGTTTTTTATATGATAAACATTGCTTTGGATTCAACAGATGGTGCTGCTGGTATGAATGATATTGATAATGCAGAAACGAACGAAGATGTTCTGTACGGGGTAAAAAACCAACAAGGTAAACAACAAAAAGGTGTTGTGATTATATTTTTTTAATGCATAACACATGGTAACAATTGATTTGAATCCGAATAGATATGCCTGATGTATTGAATACCATTGGGAACGAGAGTTCATGCATGAAGGAGAATGTGTCGACAGATAATCCTGCACCAACAAACATTGAAGCTAAAAAAATGGTTGTACCCCCGCCTGGGAGGCAGTAAAATCAACCGCAAGGTGGTTGGCGACACAAACAATCGGCGATAAAACAACCAAACCAGGTAATTAAATAGAAAAATAATGTTGTGGTCATTGGTCTATAAAATCAATATATATTAAAGTGTTTGGCTTGTGGTGTACTGGTCTACTAAATCAATATTAAATATGTTGTAGATCGGCTGGCAGATTCAACTGGAAGTCCTATCGCATACGACGTCGAAAACCGTTCTTCACATGCAGACCCGGATGACGATTTCGTTGACACCCCACCCGGAAAGCCACAGAAATCAGTGGCAAAAAGGACACCGACTCGTGTAAGGCAGCAAATAGTGTCGCAACCGTACCAGCCATTCACGGGTACTAGGATCAAGCCAAAGGTGGCGATTGATAATCTGATACGCCTAGCACAGGGCCTCAATGACGAGCAACGAGAGACTGTAATAGAAAGTGGGTTTGGGTCGATTTTCAATTATAAAGTGACATTTGTGCCTATAGCATTGGCACACTGATTGGTGTCAAATTACGACCCAAACACGTGTATGTTGAACTTGGGAGACGGTCGTCTGGTAGAAATTACATCGGACCTAGTGTAACGTGTTTTTGGGCTGCCTATAGGTAAAACGGAGCTCGTTGAGCAAGAATTCATAAATCAATTTAAGCATATAGATAGCAGGAGATGGTCGTCATTGCAACTGATGCTTTACATGTTAGACAGACAAGATTACGGGCGGCTGTTTGTCCTGAACTTCTTGGTTGTCTACTTTTCTTTTTTGGGTGAAACCACATCGAACAATTTGGTAAACGTGCGATATATTCCATTTAAACAACCAGATGTGGATATTAAAAGCTTTGACTGGTGTTCATACATGGTGGCATGTCTTAACCGAACAAAAAAGGCGTGGCATGGTGGTGAGGATGCTTTCCGAGGACCAATGCTGTTACTTGCGATAAGTTACTAGTAATTAACCTATCATTTAACTTCGCACACAAAGATGTATATGAATGTAATAAACATCTTGCATTATATTGTGACAGATCGCATACACAATTGAGAAAAAGAAGATACCTTCGTCGCACAGTTCACCTATTATTGAACTTGTCGATGATGATGTGTTAAACAAGCTTGAAGAGGATATGGAGAGCCTGCACTCCGATCACCAACAAAAGAAGAAAGTAAAGGACGAGAAAGAAACTAAACCGGTTGAGGACGTTGAATCTGGGGAGAAACGGGAAAAAAGGAAGAGAAAGAGTGTATAATGGGTGGAAAAACCAAACGCACGAGGACCACAGAAAAACCGAGCATGTCACACCCCGATATTTCCACGTATTATCGGTGGGCCCGGTGGGGAGTATCGTGACGTAGTTGAGATCATCATAGTCAAACAACACAATATATAAATGCACAGCGGAAGTAAAAGATAAATATATTACAATCCGAATATAAAGTAATATCAAAGTATTACAACGGAAAGTAAAGCATCCACAGGCGGATCTTAAAACATAAACATTGTTCAACAGACTTTAGACGCCTAGAACTTGCAAGATTCCTTATTAACGCCCTGAGCTTCCAGCCAATTATGTTCAGTACCTGTCACTTAACCTTTTTGGAAAATACGTCAGTTTACACTGGTAAATACAATTAACTGACTCATTTTGGAAAAGAGTTTGAAAATTGATTTGAATGCACGAGGCACAAAATATCTTTTATAACTTGGGACAATCTTATTAATAAAAATCTTGTATCCGATTTACATGGTTGTCCAACATTTAGGGCCGGTGATTATACAATACAAGCCGGTCAAGATTAATCGACACACCATAAATATAACTCACAAGAAGACATCATTACGAGTGAGTATATCTTTTACATACGCAACAGGAGGTGTTATGCCTACACCTTGTGCTTAAGTTATGGCCATTCACTTTTTAAATGAGCCAAGGATATCCAGGACACGGTCATTAACCCCTAATGTTATTTGTTATCAATCAATACAGATTAAAACGGGATTATGCAATTTAATCATCTCCGATTAAAAGGTTTCTACACCCGACCAAGCGGTATTTTTGTAATACCGTATCCCAAGCCCGTATAAGGGAAAATAAATTAAAAGTATTTACCTGAGCTAGCAATGCAATTTATACTCATCCGTATATTCTAATCAGCAAGCACAAGTACTTCTACTGGGGCTCTCAATCTGGAACGAAGGTTTATTAACCTATTAGATTCCTAACGGGTCTTATTTAAGTCGTAACTTAGACCGGTTAGTTTTAAGGAACGGTTCACGGTTCAAAACGCATGATTAAGCGAAGACCGGAATAGAATGTGATTTAGACCCGACAAGTTTGGAGACTTGTATAATATGGGTAAACTAAACACATTCTGTATTTTGAGATAAAAACGATATGGTTTGACCCGCTTCGGCTAATATATGCAAACTAGTTACATAAGCCGATCCGAACGCGAAAAGTGCGTAACGAGTAACTAAATGAATTATATACAGGTTTCCTAAGTTAATATGCCTTAAATATGTTGTGATATCAGTAGGATACCTTTCATTATGCCCAAAACGAGTTTAATCTCAATTTAAGCCCCGTAGGGGTATTTTGGTCATTTAAAAGATTATAAAAGAGGTTAATTAAAATTCTGAGATTCAGGTCCGAATACATCAGTAGAATAAATAATTTTATTAGGTCATATCATTTGGTAATAGGTCTTATATGCCAAAATGGTTTCAAACCCAAACTATGCGTTTAATACGCTTAAAAAGCCATTTTAAGCGATTTCCGGGTTATACAGGAAATCTGAGTTTTCTGATCAGGTTATAAAGTTCAAAATAATTTATTTATTATATAAAATTAGTAGCAATTGGATTGGTGTCAAAATACTATGTAAAACTCATTTTATACACAAAAAGGGTATAATCGGTATTTACCGAATTAAGGCGATAGCCTTAGGTTATGATCAGTTTAAAAATAATTAAAAATCTTTAAAAATCTAAAAATATTATATTACATCAGTGGGTAAAAGTTTTGGTGTCAAAAATTGGGTTTAGATAGGATTTATGCTAATTGCGCCGTTTAATTACTAAAAGGCGTTATAATTACGCTATTGAGCATAACTCCTAATCTAGACCTCCAACTGATGTGAAATTTTGGGGACATGTTAATAAATCAGTAATAAAGATTATTGTCCTTTCATATTTCCAAAATTCTCGTTTTATGGTCAAAAGGGCATTATGGTCAACATTAAGCATTTAACGGAAACGTGTAAACGAATCGGACAATCAACGATCCAACCACAGAGGGTTATACTATCATGTAACCTGGTCCTAAGGAAGCTCTAAGGCATTTCCAAACCATACTAAATCGGGTCAGAACTGAAGTCAAAGCAAAAGTCAAAGTTTTGCGACTTTCGGTTTCGAACCGGGTCTAAACAGAAAATTGTCGGGTCGAACATGCTTAGACATGTTCTTACATTAATTACTAAGTTATAAGAGTAATAAAACAGGTTGCAAAGCTTCTACATTGTTAATTAGGCGTTAATTCGCAAATTAAGGTTCTGTTGACTTTTTCTAAACAACTTTGACCCGACATTTGATCTAGTTAGAGTGGGAATCAGAGGGAGCCCTTTTAAGGGTTTAATGCCCACATAATTACCAACTTATAACTACTTTCAATTCGACTAATCACTGGACCATTAGTGATTAATCGTGAAGTCAACCGTTAATTACGACGGTTTGACTTTTAAGCTAAAACTAAGCAAAAACTCAACTAAGAAAGGTTAAGCATACTTACTGAAGTCCTATGCACGATTAGGAAGGACTTGGGTCTGCTCTTAAGCTCCAGGAAGCTCCAAGAAAGCAGATGGAATGAATGATCACAAAGTTGCAACCAAAGGGCCTTTTATAGTGATTTTAATCCATTAAGATCATGACAAATCATGCTACCAATGATCCTTGATGATTAACAAGTGTCCCTAAGGCCTAAGGATTAGTTTAGGCGACCCCTGGTGGTGTTAAAGGGCAGTAGATGACGATTACATGGGCTGAACAGCCATCAGAACTATTTTCCGCATCTGGGAGTGGCCTACGGACTGTAAGCCTCCCATCTTACGGTCCGTAAGGACCAGGCCAGCAATCAGGAACTTTTACTTTTTGACAGATTTAGCCCCTGCACTTCTAAATGCCATTTCTGACACATCCAAGGCCCGTTAAACCATTTTTAAGGCTCTACAATGATTCCTAAGTATGGGGAACATGAAACATGCTCAAAAAATATGCCGGATGTCGGTTCGTTTGGTCGTACGGTCACGTTGTTCGGTTAATTACGACGAAACACGGACGGACGCGAAAAACGAACCAAGTGACGCGACGAATGGAATTTTATCAATCCAAACACTAAAATAACATATTTTAGTGTTTACATAAATTTTTGGGTGTCCGGGGATATTCAGAATGTGAGATATGCGCGTAAACGCAAACTTGTGCGATTTTTGACACTTTTAGTCCCTGCATGACTTAAAAGCTTATTTTCGCGCACCAAACACCTCTAAGCCTATATCTAAGCTATATTAAGGATAAATGGGGTATTTTTATCTCATGGTCATATTCCGGAAGGTCCGATAACATACGAATCGGTATACTTTAGCAGTTTGACGCTTTAGGTCCCTCTAATGCGCAAACTTGCGTAAATCATCATTTAATAGCATTGAAGCCTCATCTAATCCGTATTAGGCATTCTTGAAAGTATTATTAAACATCATAATGCTTCGGGCTCGATAAAAGGTCATTCAGAGGTATAATTAAACATATTGACACTTTTAGTCCCTTATACTTGCAAAGATGCGCGTAACTTCACTTTTGGGCGTAAAAGCCTTGGGTGGCCAATGATTGCCAAATCCCGAGAGTATAATAAAATATCATGAGGCTCTTGGTTTGTTAAAAGGTCACTCAGAGGTAAGAATTTACATGTTGACGCTTTTAACCCTTTTCTGCGCAAACTTTCAATTAATTACATAAACGGCTACACTTGATTAACAAGTGGCTCATTTGTGAATATAAAACCGTAAAAGGTTATTTAGAAACTTATTTTAGGTATGATAATACTTCCAGTTCTTTCATAATCAAAGTTTTCGATTTTTCAAAAAATTAGTCCCTTAAATTCAACGTTTGACTTCATTAGGGTTTATTACATGTGTCAATACTTCATTGGACGTGATTTTTTGAGGTGTTACATCCTCACCCCCTTAAAAGAAATCTCAACCTCGAGATTTGCTTCAAGTAAATGAAGTACTTTCTGTCGTATCACGGATTTAACTTCCATAGTATATTTGGGCCTCCAAGGGTATCCAGTTGACCTATACAATAGGTGCATACTTCTTTTGGAGCTCTTTAACCTGTCGATTCTCAATCGACATAGGTTGCTCATACTATCATAGATCTGCATATCATTATGTGATAGTGCTTTTCGACTTATTGGTGACACGTCGCTAAATCATTAGTGTGGGTCACATTGCGCGTTCCACCAAGCTGCTAAATTAGGTCTTAGCTCGTAAGCTATTTAGTCTTGATACATTCGAATCCTTCGAATGACTTTATATATTCCGAGCTTAACTAACCTGAAAATTACAACTTGGCACACCCTTCTAGGGTGTTATCTTTTGTTGAACCTTATCTTTTAACCAGAACTTAGGAGGGTTGCTATTTTTCATAAATCCTTGATTTCCTGCCGTATACTGGCAACTTACAATCGATTATGGATTTGTATGATCTTATTTGTTGTTTCCTAGGAAACTTTCAGATCCCGATAATTGGACTTACCAATTCTCTATCTAACAATAGATGTTTAACATTCCATCTATACAAGTTCTCCAAAGGAGCAGCCTTAATATTTACATATCAATTATTATAGAAAAGCTTATCTTAAGGTGGGATGGTTAACCCAACCATTGCTTAAAACTAATCTTAAGGAGTAGCTAATCCTTATGGCTAGTTGAATAAATCAACGATCCTGGGTAGTCGATGGTGATTCTTAATCGTTGTTAAAATAGGGTTGCGGTAATGAATGCATAAGCAAAATGAACCGTCTTTCTTATCAAACTCTCGGAATATCGAGTTAGGCTATATGAATCTCTTATCTTAAAGTTTACTTAATCAGGGTTTCGATTACTCTATGATCAACACGGAGTTCTTACAACACTCCAACCCTAAGCGGGATGTTAATCTTAACTCTACTTGTCTCTCGAGAGGTAAACAGAGTAGTTTTAGGAGAAGATAATCAAGATACAAGGAGGTTACAGAGATTTTCCAAATCTCAGGCACCAGTTCATCCATCCTTGCTGGTGTCAAATGAGTGACACATTTATGTTACGAGTCCACGGATTTCTTAATCAGAGACATTTACTTAGACAATTCCATTCTGGATATCATCTTTGAATACCATTAGTTGACTTTAATACCGTATGACCATTGGAATATCTTTGTGGTTCCATGCATTAAACCTCCATACTGATCAGGCATGGAAGCAATCTATGGAACATATTAAGATACACCAATCCTCATATGGCGCTTTTGTCATACCATCTGGTATTCGTAATCGATGGAGATCAAAGAGATATCAATTTCATTTGAATGAATTTATCTGGAGAGAGAGTACATTAGAATTTTATGACTGAAGATTTCTGACAGGAACAGAAGAAATGGTTCCTATTACCAAATGAATCATTTACTGAGTTGCAATCCAACAACTGCTATTTATCACCCTGATGGCCTTAACATATACTGACCATGGTTTCATTAAACTATACAGGCCAATATGGCAATAACATTCTTAATGAACGTCATAAAAATATCAATATCAATATCACTTAGCCTAGGTCACAAAAGACCATCAATGGCATTTAAGGGTTGGACCTAGTCCATCACCTTTTTGACAGGGGATCAGAAAGTCACATCTGCCTTTATTATATTGATGAATTTGGATAGCTTGAAAGCTTGCCATAAGGATATCAGAAAAGAGTGATTCCTAATAGATATAAAATATCGATCTAAGGTTTGTTGGAGTATTCTCTAAAGTATCATCGGCCAATTTCTATCTCGCGTTAAATGACCGGAGTCCTAGTCAGGCGGAGACAACAGTTCTCAACAGTTATCGTTCATTATAGAATCATATGTGCCAGCATCAAATAAATTTCTGCATAAATTGCTTGATAAGGAAAGGTACCTGCTATATAATTATTCTGCATCATCTCCTGGGTGTTCCTCTGGGAGTCTCATGCATTTGTTCCCTTGGCCTCTCCAGGCTTCCTTATAAGTTTTGGGCAGTTGGCTTTCATGTGCCCTTCCTCGTTACAATTGTAACATGTCGCGTTCTTCAACTCCTTGCAATCTAAAGTTTTGTGACCCTTGGTCTTGCAAATTCCACACAATTTAGCACTTGGGTCAATCGTACATTTTCCAGAATGTTGTTTTCTGCAGTTACTGCATTTGGGCTTGTTATTGAACTGACTCGAGCTTTTCCTAAACTCGGAATCTTTCTTATGCTCAGAACTTCCCTTCTTCTTCTTCTTGTCAGATCGATGAGAGTTCTCCTCCTCTCTTTCACGCTTTCCATCTTCAGAGGCTTTGGCAGCCTTGTTTCTGACCACATCGAGTGTGAGAGATAGCGACAGATCTGCCGCTGACCTGAAAGTAGTAGGTCCCGATGCTTTCACACTTGCCTTTATTTCTGGGGCTAGACCCCCAATAAAGCGAGCTATTCGCTTTGGTTCCGGTGTGATCAAGTAAGGAACCAACCGAGACATGGTATTGAAACTTGTAAGATATGTCTGACAATCTAGGTTCTTCATGACCAATGTCAAGAAATCAGTCTCGATTTTCTCAACTTCATGTTGAGGACGGTATTTTCTTTGATAAGAGCAGCAAACTGATCCCATGTCAGATTATATAACGGGATCTTCCCAGTAGCTTGGATTAGTGACCTCCACCAAGCTAGAGCTTCTCCTTTAAAAGATTGTGAAACAAACTTCACAATGTCTTGCTCTGCACATCCACTAATATCAACAACAGTGTCCATCTCATCGAGCCATGTCATGCAGTCGATGGCTCCTTTTTCTCCCGTGAAGTCTCTGGGCTTGCAGGAGACAAAATATTTATATGAACAGGTTTTAACATGTGGCTCTTCGTTAAGCACAACCTGTCTAGACGGAACACTCCTCTGATTTGACGAGTTATGAACATCGTCTTCCTTTGACTCATGTGATTTAGAAGGGGGCTTACTACGAGCCACAGATAGAGTCTTAGAGCGGGTATCATATGATTCATTATACTGTCTGTCAAGAGCTCGAGTAACAACATCATCTATTAATGCATGCAGTTCCGCTCCAGTTATATTAATCCTGGTAGTATCATTGTTCACCTTCAAGTGGCTGCTAACTTCATCTGATCTAGCCATGTAGCTTGATTGCTACATAAATATTGACAATGATTTACTCAAAGGTTATTATGAAATTATCATTTTTGATGATTTATTAACCATGGTAATATAAACCATATGGGTTAACTTGTTAATTTCATTAGTATTTTCATTATAATTTATCCTAGTATAAAAGACATTAAGGATATTAAAGTGGCACAACGGCCTTGTCACGAGGACAGATCTGAATTTATAAGCCATGATCGTTTGGGATCGAGGCATTTAAGGTTTGAGCATAGTCGGTTACTTTTCTTGACAGAGAGTCGAAGACTACAACTGCCTCTTGTCTTTTAGGACAATAGATATAGCCCGTGGGCATTTCCCTTCTGAGGGATGTTTATGATATGATCATCTTTTCAGATGCTATTAGTCAAGATCGTTTGGATCATACCGACTATTATGCTTGGACATGGTCCAACATTTTTAGGCAGGAGGTCAAAGACCACCACTGTCGTTTTCTTATCGCACAACAAGTTTAGCCCGTAGGCACTTCATCACTAACGGATGTTTATAATATGTTCATCTTATAGGATGACATAAGCCATGATTTCTAGATCATCAGGCCAAATCAGGAAATTTGAAAATTTCCAATATAGGGATGACTATTTTGATTTTCTCAGATCACTTTTGTCAAGAGTGTTTAACACGTTCTTAGGTGTTTAAAAATATGATCATCTGTATTCGATGATTTAAGCCATGATTTCTAAATCACTAGGCTAGATAAGAAAATTGGAAGAATCCAATATAAGAATGACTGTTGTGATTTTCTCGAATCACATTTGTCAAGAGTGCTAACACGTTCTTAGGTGTTAACAAGGATTTGAATCTCTTAAATAGGTCTTACCATCTTGGCCATGTCTGGAATGACATATAGGCTAGGTCGTACCTTTAAGATTCTTTTTATTATGTATACTGGCAGGAAAGGAAAGATATTTATTTTATTCAGGACTTTTATCATAAATCCTAATTTATAAGTTAGTAATAGCACAAAAGGCCTAGTCACGTGGACAAGTTTAATTTATAAGCCATGATTTCAGAGAATCGAGGCATTAAGGTTTGAATCAAAGTTCATTACCTTTTCTTGACAGGGAGTTGTAGGCTACCACTGTCTTTAGTCTCAGAGGACATTAACTATAGCCCGTAGGCACTTCCCTTCTAAGGGATGTTTATTTCAAATAAGGGAATATAGATTACCCCCCCCCCCTTTTTTTTTAAAGATGGCCTGTGTGACTTTAACGATTCACAGTTTGCCAAAAATGTTAACATACTTACAGATGTTAATAAGGATTGGAATCTTTTGGATAGGTTTTACCGTCTTGGCCATGTCTGCAATGACATTTAGGCTAAGTTTTACCATCTTGGCCATGTCTGCATTGACATTTAGGCTAGGTTTTACCTTTAGATCTTGTAAAAGAAATGTTATTTTTCATTTATTTCATTTTTAATGCTTAGAATGAAAATTTTAAATTTAATCATTCAACTATAAATTTAAAAGTAAAGATGTGCCCTAAACGGGACTTAAAAGGAATAATGTTGCCCTCGAAGGGACTGAAAGATAAATATGTCCTTATAAGGACTATTAAAGAAACAATCTTTAGCAAAAGGAGTTTTCTTCTTCACTTTACTTTCGAATGTTCTCTCTCTGGATGCTCGTTTCATTCTCGCCGCGGTACGAAGCTCAGCATTTCTAGGCTCCGGATGTGGAGAATTTCTAATACAGCTTCTTCGCTTGGCGACATATCCAATATATAAAAATTGGAAGCAAAATTTACAGATTAGGATTGAGAGTATTCCTATGTTAAGTCTAGACTCAAAAGGTCAAGGAATGTGCTACTGTGTCGCTGAGATTAAACACCAAAGACTAGTGTTAATTCACTCAATGTTGGCTCTGATACCAACCTGTCACACCCCGATATTTCCACGTATTACCGGTGGGGAGTATCGTGACGTAGTTGAGATCATCATAGTCAAACAACACAATATATAAATGCACAGCGGAAGCAAAAGATAAATATATTACAATCCGAATATAAAGTAATATCAAAGTATTACAATGGAAAGTAAAGGATCCACAGGCGGATCTTAAAACATAAACATTGTTCAACAGACTTTAGACGCCTAGAACTTGCAAGATTCCTTATTAACGCCCTGAGCTTCCAGCCAATTACGTTCAGTACCTGTCACTTAACCTTTTTGGAAAATACGTCAGTTTACACTGGTAAATACAATTAACTGACTCATTTTGGAAAAGAGTTTGAAAATTGATTAGAATGCACGAGGCACAAAATATCTTTTATAACTTGGGACAATCTTATTAATAAAAATCTTGTATCCGATTTACATGGTTGTCCAACATTTAGGGCCGGTGATTATACAATACAAGCCGGTCAAGATTAATCGACACACCATAAATATAACTCACAAGAAGACATCCTTACGAGTGAGTATATCTTTTACATACGCAACAGGAGGTATTATGCCTACACCTTGTGCTTAAGTTATGGCCATTCACTTTTTAAATGAGCCAAGGATATCTAGGACACGGTCATTAACCCCTAATGTTATTTGTTATCAATCAATACAGATTAAAACGGAATTATGCAATTTAATCATCTCCGATTAAAAGGTTTCTACACCCTACCAAGCGGTATTTTTATAATACCGTATCCTAAGCCCGTATAAGGGAAAATAAGTTAAAAGTATTTACCTGAGCTAGCAATGCAATTTATACTCAACCGTATATTCTAATCAGCAAGCATAACTACTTCTACTGGGGCTCTCAATCTGGAACGAAGGTTTATTAACCTATTAGATTCGTAACGGGTCTTATTTAAGTCGTAACTTAGACCGGTTAGTTTTAAGGAACGGTTCACGATTCAAAACGCCTGATTAAGCGAAGACCGGAATAGAATGTGATTTAGACCCGTCAAGTTTGGATACTTGTATAATATGGGTAAACTAAACACATTCTTGATTTTGAGATAAAAACGATATGGTTTGACCCGCTTCGGCTAATATATGCAAACTAGTTACATAAGCCGATCCGAAGGCGAAAAGTGCGTAACGAGTAACTAAATGAATCATATACAGGTTTCCTAAGTTAATATGCCTTAAATATGTTGTGATATCAGTATGATACCTTTCATTATGCCCAAAACGAGTTTAATCTCAATTTAAGCCCCGTAGGGGTATTTTGGTCATTTTAAAGATTATAAAAGAGGTTAATTAAAATTCTGAGATTTGGGTCCGAATACATCAGTAGAATAACTTATTTTATTAGGTCATATCAGTTGGTAATAGGTCTTATATGCCAAAATGGTTTCAAACCCAAACTATGCGTTTAATACGCTTAAAAAGCCATTTTAAGCGATTTTCGGGTTATACAGGAAATTTGAGTTTTCTGATCAGGTTATAAAGTTCAAAATACTTTATTTATTATATAAAATCAGTAGCAATTGGATTGGTGTCAAAATACTATGTAAAACTCATTTTATCCAGAAAAAGGGTATAATCGGTATTTACCGAATTAAGGCGATAGCCTTAGGTTATGATCAGTTTAAAAATAATTAAAAATCTCAAAATATTATATTACATCAGTGGCTAAAAGGTTTGGTGTCAAAAAATGGGTTTAGATAGGCTTTATGCTAATTGTGCCGTTTAATTACTAAAAGGCGTTATAATTACGCTAATGAGCATAACTCCTAATCTAGACCTCCAACTGATGTGAAATTTTGGGGACATGTTTATAAATCAGTAATAAAGATTATTGTCCTTTCATATTTCCAAAATTCTCGTTTTATGGTCAAAAGGGCATTATGGTCAACATTAAGCATTTAACGGAAACGTGTAAACGAATCGGACAATCAAGGATCCAACCACAGAGGGTTATACTATCATGTAACCTGGTCCTAAGGAAGCTCTAAGGCATTTCCAAATCATACTAAATCGGTTCAGAACTGAAGTCAAAGCAAAAGTCAAAGTTTTGCGACTTTCGGTTCCGAACCGGGTCTAAACAGAAAATTGTCGGGTCGAACATGCTTAGACATGTTCTTACATTAATTACTAAGTTATAAGAGTAATAAAACAGGTTGCAAAGCTTCTACATTGTTAATTAGGCGTTAATTCGCAAATTAAGGTTCTGTTGACTTTTTCTAAACAACTTTGACCCGACATTTGATCTAGTTAGAGTGGGAATCAGAGGGAGCCCTTTTAAGGGTTTAATGCCCACATAATTACCAACTTATAACTACTTTCAATTCGACTAATCACTGGACCATTAGTGATTAATCGTGAAGTCAACCGTTAATTACGACGGTTTGACTTTTAAGCTAAAACTAAGCAAAAACTCAACTAAGAAAGGTTAAGCATACTTACAGAAGTCCTATGCACGATTAGGAAGGACTTGGGTCTGCTCTTAAGCTCCAGGAAGCTCCAAGAAAGCAGATGGAATGAATGATCACAAAGTTGCAACCAAAGGGCCTTTTATAGTGATTTTAATCCATTAAGATCATGACAAATCATGCTACCAATGATCCTTGATGATTAACAAGTGTCCCTAAGGCCTAAGGATTAGTTTAGGCGACCCCTGGTGGTGTTAAAGGGTAGTAGATGACGATTACATGGGCTGAACAACCATCAGAACGATTTTCCGCATCTGGGAGTGGCTTACGGACCGTAAGCCTCCCATCTTACGGTCCGTAAGGACCAGGCCAGCAATCAGGAACTTTTACTTTTTGACAGATTTAGCCCTTGCACTTCTAAATGCCATTTCCGACACATCCAAGGCCCGTTAAACCATTTTTAAGGCTCTACAATGATGCCTAAGTATGGGGAACATGAAACATGCTCAAAAATATGCCGGATGTCGGTTCGTTTGGTCGTACGGTCACGTTGTTCGGTTAATTACGATGAAACACGGACGGACGCAAAAAACGAACCAATTGACGCGACGAATGGAATTTTATCAAGCCAAACACTAAAATAACATATTTTAGTGTTTACATAAATTTTTGGGTGTCCGGGGATATTCAGAATGTGAGATATGCGCGTAAACGCAAACTTGTGCGATTTTTGACACTTTTAGTCCCTGCATGACTTAAAAGCTTATTTTCGCGCACCAAACACCTCTAAGCCTATATCTAAGCTATATTAAGGATAAATGGGGTATTTTTATCTCATGGTCATATTCCAGAAGGTCCGATAACATACGAATCGGTATACTTTAGCAGTTTGACGCTTTAGGTCCCTCTAATGCGCAAACTTGCGTAAATCATCATTTAATAGCATTGAAGCCTCATCTAATCCGTATTAGGCATTCTTGAAAGTATTATTAAACATCATAATGCTTCGGGCTCGATAAAAGGTCATTCAGAGGTATAATTAAACATATTGACACTTTTAGTCCCTTATACTTGCAAAGTTGTGCGTAACTTCACTTTTGGGCGTAAAAGCCTTGGGTGGCCAATGATTGGAAAATCCTGAGAGTATAATCAAATATCATGAGGCTCTCGGTTTGTTAAAAGGTCACTCAGAGGTAAGAATTTACATGTTGACGCTTTTAACCCTTTTCTGCGCAAACTTTCAATTAATTACATAAACGGCTACACTTGATTAACAAGTGGCTCATTTGTGAATATAAAACCATAAAAGGTTATTTAGAAACTTATTTTAGGTATGATAATACTTCCAGTTCTTTCATAATCAAATTTTTCGATTTTTCGAAAAATTAGTCCCTTAAATTCAACGTTTGACTTCATTAGGGTTTATTACACGTGTCAATACTTCATTGGACGTGATTTTTCGAGGTGTTATAGAGCATAAGGGAAAAAACGTGTAGAATGGAAATGCAAAAGGGCTATGAGCTGATGGATGAAGGTACTGAAGAGATGGAAGATGATGATGCGCACCAGGGTATATACAAACACTGTGCAGACTACTTACTATCACAAACTAATACCCAAACGTGTACATTGTTTGTAGGTACAGATGGGGAGTTCCGTGTGTCGGTGATATCACAGTACGGGAACACACCATCACCACTAGGCGCATCTGACGAGGATTTCGAGCTGGTAAACAAATGATGATTCGAAATTGATTTAACACTATATGTGAATTTTGCTGATATGTTATTAAACCAGGTTTTTGTACAGGTTAAGTCAAATTTGTTGGATAATTTATTTAGAGAGTTTGAGAATTACGTGTGCAGAATCAATAACACACTAATAGAATCATGTGTTATGTTCCCCGAGAGTAAGCTGTTGAAAAGGAAAGCATTGGAGTGGAAGGAAATAATTTTAAAACATCTTAAAGTTGAAGATGAAAAAGAAAATGAACGTGTGTATGCACAATTGAGAAAAAGAAGATACCTTCGTCGCACAGTTCACCTTCAAGCGTTGGAGTTGAAGAAGAAAATGTGGTTGAAGCTGATAAAAGCATTGATCTTCGAAAAGGTAGTGTATCCTTCGAAAAGGTCTAACACAGAACACGTCTCCCTTTTCACCCATGACATCGTCGTTTGTCGCAGAGGTGGATAAAGCAATTGAGGAGGGACGTAGTGAAAAGACACCTGAAACAAGGTTCAATGTTTTAGGAATTCAAGCCGTGAACTTGTCAACGAGGCTGGACAACGTTTGGACGGATGAAGAACGCAACGAGGTAAGGCAACCTACGGTGCGAGCTAAAACTTCGAGGTCGAAAAAACAATCATTGTGTTGGTTGCACTGAGGTCACCATACATCAAGCGGGTTTTCTCATTAAGAGATGGGCGAGATAATTCTGAAGAAACACTTGCACGGTGTATGTTCTATGGCATAGGTAACAAGTGGTATGTATCTGAACCGAACCTTTATCTGTATAATATATAGTATTATATGTTAGCATTATTTTGTTACGATTCATGAATCCGACTGTAACTATATTCAATTTTACATTCGTTTTGATTGTGTTTTGGCTCATAGGGATGTCTTATTCAGCAACGATGGGGGGATCTCAGTAATGAGGGGGCCGTTTGAGTCGATGATACCGGGTGTCACTATACACGTGCATGTCATCAGTGCTTGGGCTGTAGTCTTAAACTATGAAGAAAAGATGAGGAAGATGGGGACAACCCCAAAATTGTTCTGCAATGCTGGAATGTTGGTAAGATTTTCATTCATTAAACAGCCTTCGTTAACATATATTGTGTTTACTTTAATAACACCATAAGTTTTGAATTGTTTACCAATCTTTTGTGTAATAACTCAATTGTTTAATAACACCTAGGGATTACTTTGTCGTAACTGAATTGATTAATGACACCTATCGAATACACCTATCGAATACTTTGTCCTAACTAAAATGTTTAATAATACCATAACTTATTATATGTTTACCAATCTTTTGAATTGTTAAACGATATTTTGATTGATAGCTGGATTGTTTAATAACACCAATCGAATACTTCATCGTAAATGAATTGTTTAATAACACCTATCGAAATACTTCGTCGTAACTGAATTGTTTAATAACACCATAAGTTATTATATGTTTACCAATCTTTTGAATTGTTTAACATTCTTTTGTTTGATTACTGAATTGTTTAACAACACCTATCGAATACTTCGTCGTAAATGAATTGTTTAATAACACCTATCGAATACTTCGTCGTAACTGAAATGTTTAATAACACCATAACTGTTCATTTGTTTAAAAATCTTTTGAAACACAACTGGAGAAAGATTTTAAGATGTATGAGAAGGACCACATAGCAGAATTTACTGGAAACATGAACTCTGTGCTAGCTGGGACGGAATCAAAATCGTTTAAAGGTTTCCATATGGTATTTATACCTATCTTGACAGGGGATCACTACTATCTTCTATTTTTTAACTTGTCAGCAACATAGATATTGATTATTGACAACATAGAAGGTGATGCGGGAATAGAAAAATACCATGGAATTGTGGAGAAGATTGTAAGGTTGAATTATATATATATATAACCGCTGTAAGCATACAATGTAAAAAATATAATGCTTAACATAAAAAATTGTATAATTGCAGATAAGTATGTTTTGTGGGTATCTTAGTCAGATACAGCCATGAGTCGTCGAAAAACTAAGGACTACTGAACCCATTCGACTGAAATTCCCATGGAAAACACTCTACAATGGCATCGACTTTGGTATTTTCCTGATGCGGCATATGGAAACTTACAATGGTAAGCTACATGTCACTTTGTTTATTAATAAAACACCTGAAATACATATACTAGAAATATATACGAATTATGAAAATGCTACTATCTTGGGCTTATATAGGAACAAGTGTGAAAGAGTGGAGGTGTGGTTTCTCAGCTGAGAGAAACATCAAAAGAGAAGTCTTGGGTAATCAAGCGAAGGAAATCGAGGATCTGCGTAAGAAGTACATCTCTAAAATGCTTCTTAGTGACGTGAACACCGCATGGGTCGATGTAGAGCGAGAAGTGAAAGAATTCACAGATTTAGACGAGGATGAAAGGGTAAAACTTGAAGAGGATGTAGTCTTGTGGATTTGTCAAAGCTTGGACGATAACCTGTAGGTGGATGGCAAAAAACATCGACATCCTATTATAAACAAAACACTTTACGCAATTTAACAAATATCATGTGTTAGCATATTAATGCTCTTGTTTTGGGGTTTAAACAATGGTCAAATGTTTGGTCGCTCCTTGGGTTTTTTAGATTACATAAAACACCCTAGTTAAGTTACTGAACACTGTTTATCAGCAAGATCCTGAAGGGCGATCTTGGTATATGTTAGCTCTGTGAAATCTGATTTGTTTTGATAAACTGTGTATCATTTATATGTTCTGTTTTGGTGTTTTTATTTAGTTAGACACCAAGTCTAAACCTTTTTGGTTGAAGAATCTATAATGTTCATGTCGATGAAGATGGACTTTGTGTTCCATCCAAGACCAAATGGTTTATACGAAATGGTTGTTTATAGGATGATGATGTCATGTACAATATAACACCATATGCAAATAAACAACATGTGGAAAGACACCACTCAACTACAGAGTATAGATTGAAGACACCAAAAAAGGAAATAAGACACTACAAATGATATGTACACTAAAAACACCATGTGGAAAGAAACAACAAGTACAAAAAACACCATTCAACTTCCAACGTATACATTAAAACACCATGTACAGATAAAATACCATGGAATGTCAAAAAGCAGAGATAGGTAAAACAAACACAAATAAAAGACGTTCTCATCAGTGATATAAAGATGACCAAACACAAACAAATAAAACTACGAGTTTTCTACCTATCACAATAACCACTGAAAAAATAAACAGTGTACGAAACAAAAAAAAAAGTCATTAAAAATAACATAAAGTTTAGACATCTCTCTATAACTTCCTAATCCTCTTCTCCTTCCTCCTCATCTTCTTCCTCCACAGCTTCTTCCACTTCTTCCCAAACGGCTTCCTCCTCGTCACCTTCATTGGCTTCTTCACCGCCCTCATCAAAACTAGCATCTTCTTTTTTCTGGTAGGGTTTTTGCAAGTACGTCTGTTATGCCCGTACCTAAAACAATTTTGACACTGATGTCTCCTTTCCCCAATTGGCTTATCGCAATTTCACGTTTAGACTTCATTTATTTAGCCTTACCCATATCTTTGTATCTAGTTCCAACAAGAACACGAACGGTTACAGTGGATGGTTGTGTATTACCGGTAATTTTAGCAAACCTTTCACGTCGACTCTTACGTGGGGCATTGACCACTACCTCATCAACTATTTGGAAAAAGTTAACTACATGACTCCTAAATGAGCACAACGCATCAAAGTTGGTAACAAGCTTGTTAATAACCGACTCCGTAGAGTATGTGATCTCACGTACAACGCGGTTAACTTCATTATAACGATCATCCCTCTCATTCATACCTAAAATAGCACCACGAGTGTAACACCCATCTCATTTATTTATTATTTTATTATAGGATACGCACTTTAAAAACCAAAATGCATAATTATCAAAAACTTTGTTAATAAACTAAGATATACATAGTTATAGTGTTCTAATATAACCAACTAATTAATTAAAAACATTCGAAATTAAGTAGTGTTTACATAACAAACATTGTCTAAAACAAGAGTAGATTAGTGCGGAAGCTTCAAAACTTGTGTTCGGTTCTTGAATTCTTGTTTGATCGGCATCCGGAATGAAACGAACATCACCTAAGGTCAAAACCACATCATTTGTTAGATTTAACAACATTATAATAAGCCTAAACAAGTTCCAATATCATACGAATAACAGAAAAAAAAAATTCTCAATTTTTAGTCTGTCGCGCCACGCGACAGACACAAGTTCATCCTTCGCATGCTGCGAGCGGCCCCGCGGGTCGCGCCAGAATCTAGTCACCCCATCGTGTGGCGCGGGGGATAACGTTATCCAGCAGGTCCGGTTTCTAGACCTGCGTATTTGCCCAGCACCAAATTTTCTAACAATTTCAACTTTAAAAGCTCATAACTCTTTACTTGCTTGTCCGTTTTAGTCGATTCTTTTTCCTACGCACCCGTAATAGTAATACAGATCTAATCATTAAATGTTTACTTGATAAAACCCAGTTTATGAATGGATTGTCCACAAATCCTTGTTTCGATTATCTGACCCATTAGCTATGTGTGCATATTTATCATCAATTAATTCGATAGCATACTAGATTCAATTACCCATTCCCTGGGCTTGTAAACTTTGGCGTATTAGCACCATTACATGGTTTTATGCTCACAACAGAATTTCATGCTCGTTTTCTCATTTTTTGTTGGTGCATACGTCTGTCGACTTCGTCTTGTATCGAGTCTTGTAATTGTGTAGAAAGATCAGGGCACGTTATTCGAGAAAATGTGAAAGGTGGGTATTTCGCACGAAATGGGAATGGGGTATTTCGCACGAAATGAACTGGTCATGAACTTGATTTCGCTTGGACTATTCCGTGCGAAATAGCCATGCCTATAAATAGGTGCTTTGAGATTTCAGTTCTGAAGGATCTGATTCCGGCAACGAAGTGCTGCCGAAGTGTCTCCAGGCTGTAAAACGTTGTGTTTTCAATAAACGAGACAGTTAAAGTGATTTCTTGTGTATTCCAGCTGAAACAACTTCAATACGTTTGAATTCCGCCTCTCGTATTGAAAAGAACTCTTCTGAATGACTCGTTTGGGTCAGAAAACGATCCTACAAGTGGTATAAGAGCTCAGGAGGAAGAGTTCTTACCATTTCAGCTGCAAAATCTGATTTCTACACCTTCTTTTCAAAATTATACTTGATTTCACGGTCAAAATGACTTGAATTTCTCACTTTATATGCGAAACTGTGTTTTAACAAAGCCTTGAAAGAATTAGATCTAAAATCGGACTAAAACCATATCAATTTGACAAAAACATGGCCGAGATGATGACATCAGCAGTATTTCGCACGAATTGAGGATTTGATTTCGCACGAAATCACTCTATTTCATCTATTTCGTACGAAATCACACATTCATTTCGCACGAAATAGCTTGTCTTGTTTTGTTTTCGCACGAAAACATTATTTCGTTTGAAAGTTCTGGTATTTCGTACGAAACCAGTTATTTCGCACGAAATCACTTCATTTCGTACCAAATTGGTATTTCGTTTGACTATTTCGCATGAAATCAGTCATTTCGTGTGAATATCTTTATTTCGTGTGAACTCATTTCATTTGAAGTTGTTAGCAGGTCATTTCGTTTGTAAAGATCATTTCGCACCAAAGGTTATTCCGTGTGAAGAGGTTATTTTGTTTGAAAGTTGTGAATTTGTGAAACTTGTTGCTGAAAAATGGAAGAGGAATTTTATAACGCCTCTGCTACTCCAATTACTATTGCTCAGAGCACTATGTTAGAATACGAAACGGGAACCATGCAAAAACCGCCAAAGCTCATGAATATTGAGGAGTATAAAGGATGGGAGGAGCGTTTTGAAAATTGGGTTCAAGAAAATTATTTGGATGCTTGCGAAAGTGTTGAAACAAAATATATTAGACCGTTAAATGATGATGAAGAGGATATTGCTATTAAAGACCTAAGTGTTGATGAGAAAAAGAAATACAAAAATGATAAGATGATGATTAGTTTACTGCAACAAGCTATTAAAGAAGATATCTTGGTTTTATTGCAACACAATGGAAGTGCATATTCAATTTGGAAAGCATTAAAATCTAAGTTTGTTGGAAGTCAAGAAATGATTAAGAGCAAAAAATCGCTTTTAAAAAAGGAGTTTGATCTATTTCGTGGTCTAAAAACTGAAAACACCAAGCAGATTATCGAAAGATATTGCAATTTAGTAATGAACATGAAGAGATTGAGCATCACAAAAGATAATGAAGAATTGATTGAAAAGTTGGCTGATGCGTTGTCATATGAGGTTTGGGGCACGTATCTTATGATGTTAGGAAATAAGAAAGGGTTTAGCAATCTAACATTGAGTAAATTTATTGAAAAACTTGAAGCTCAAGAAATGGAACAACGAAAGATCTCAAGAATGAAAGATTTTGATGGTGAACAAGATATTGGTTATATTACAAAGGAGGGATCAGTGATAAGACCAACTTGTCACCAAAGATAGAAACTGCGTTCAATGCTAAAAATTCTTCTGGAGGGTCATCTAAAGGATGAAACAGCAAAATGAGTTTTTCTTCATATCCATCATTTGATCCAAATTTTTCAACAACCAAGAGTGGAAAAGTTCTACAATGCAACATCGCACTAAATCTTGAAAATGATCAAAATTACTCGGAAGAAGTTGCAAAAAGTCACATGTCTTTATTGGGTACTGTGTTAGAATCGTATGGGAGTTTAGTTGCAGGAAGGATCGGAAATCCAATGTTGACAAAAGAGGATTACGATCAGATTGATGCTGAGGAGATGGAGTTAATGGATATAAAGTGGTGTATGGCGAGTGTGTTGAGACGAGCTGAGAAATTCAAACAGATCACAAGAAGAGATGATTTTCGTGATGCTAATGTTTCTATTTTGGGTTTTGATAAATCTAAAGTTACTTGTTTTCGTTGCTGGGAAAAAGGGCATTTCAAGCTAGAATGTACAAACCGCGAAGCAAGTGTAGCTCAAAATCCGTTCAACAACAATGATTATTATCGAAAAGCAATTTATCATCAAGTTGCTCAACAACCACCTCAACAACAACCACAAACTGCTCATGCAAGAAGGGAAATTGAAGAATCAAAGAAAGCTTATATGGTAAATCAAGATAATGGAAATTCGTCTAAAAAATTCAGTTGGGATAAATATATGTCAGCAGAGAGTGAAGCATATTTGACAACCAAAATGATAAATCAAGATGATGAAAGATTACCAGAAGGTTTTAGTTGGGACAATTACTGTCCGGATAAAGAATTTCTGGCAAAAGCTTTTTTTGCTAGAGTTGCTGATGATAGTGATAATGATGATTATTATGCAAATAGAATGAAAGAGCACTTAAGAATGCTTGAGGAAAGTGATAGTGATGATGGAAAAGTTCGAGCGAAAAAGAAGAAAGTTAAAAAACAAATTAGCAGTGATGACAGTGATGATGAAAAAGTTCGTGTGATAAAGAAAAAGGTAAAAGAAATTCCAGCTTTCACGGTTGAAGCAAAAGCTGATGCACGAAAAAATCCGGTGATATGTGAAAACTGTGAAGCAGTGAAGAAGCAGAACAGTATATTGATTCATAACATGAACAGATTGAAAGAATCCTATGATGTTCTAAACAAAGCTATGAATCAATATAATCAATCAAGCAGTGAACAGGCAACAGTTATGAAAACACTTCAAGGAGCATTCATGACAAAGCAGAAAATTGTAAACAATTACATTGAGAAGTGTGCTGTTCTGGAACAGAAACTGGAAACCCAGAGGATAGAAACAGAGAGAGTTAATAGATTGTTAAAAAGTTACTCATGTACTTCTTATGTTATTGACAGGATTTATCCAACTGTTGAAGGCATGAAGGCATTTGAAGAGGAAGTATCTGAAGAAAAGAATTGTGAAAAGAAGAAGGATACTGAAGTAAAGAATTATGGTAAGAAACATAGTGCCAGTTACAACAAGTGTCCACCTCCGCTTGAAAATGGATATTCTCCACGAAATCCAAATTCAGAAAGAGTCTTAAAGGCAATCAATTTACAGTGGGAATCTGAGTCTTCAGATAATTTGCCAGACAACATTGATGTCACTTTCACTTCGTCTGATACTGATCATGAGTCTGAATTAATAAAGAAAGTGGTCGATCAGGTGTTGGATACAGATGAGGTCGAGGAGTCAAAGTTGGAGTCAAACTCAGAGTCAAAGTCTGAAACGTCAAGTCAAACCGTCAAAAAGGACAAACGGGTTTATAATAGAGAATTTTTGTTATCAAAAAATAATTTGAATGATGAAACATTCAAAGTGTCTTATACTTTGAATGATTCTGACAAATTATATTCTGATGAAGAATTTCCAATAAGAGGTGTTAAATCTGAAA